>JAKEPQ010001018.1:33015000-33332500 GCA_024500445.1 Entomyzon cyanotis
TGTAATTACAGAAGATTGGGCATGTGTGGTGTAATTGGAGTTGTTGCTTTTACACCACAAGCTTGTATAACTGAGCTGTAATAATTTTTCAGTCATCTTTTTTTTTTTACTGGTTAGAGACATAAACTAGGAATAACCTGTAGTCTACTAAATTTAAACATCAGTCATCTTTATTTGACAAGCAAATAGCATACCTCTAAATGAATCAGCTGTTCATAGCTTATCCTAGTTCATATCTTATCCACGAAAGAGCTACATATTGGAATGGTGAACTGAAACATGACAATGAATATTGCTCCTACAGCTGTTTTTAGGCCAGCTTTTGATTAACTGTTGAATGTTTATATTGCTTCAATGTAAACATCTGCCTCTCTTATATATATGTGTGTGTGTGTGTGTGTATATATGCATACCAGATGTATTGTAATGGTAACCAATTAATTTCACTAAGAAAGTCCTCATGTAACTACAGCAAAATTACTTGATGAATTTGGGGGCTAGGTAGTTAATACTTAGAGACTTTTCTTCGTATGGATATTTCTCAGATCATATCCTCTTTGTATTTTTCGGGAAGTCCCAAACTTGCTTTGCTCATTTTCCAAACTGGTTAAGCACAAACCAGCTCCAATGTGAAAGCTGAATTTAGCTCAATGCTCAGCCCAAGGCAATTATGCATGTGGATGGTCTTGACTTTGTACAGGTACACCTGCACCATTTCTAGCTGAACCAGAGAAGCCTTATCAAAAGACACCAGATGCTCGTGTTTAGACTGCAAAATGGAACTCTAAATTTTTGACATGAGCAAGGCTTGATTCACATAGATATTCAGTGCCATCGGAAATTTTACAAAGTATCCAAAATCTACACTTTGGACTACAAGACAATCTATGTTCAGATGAATGACAGAGTATATTTTTTGCGACTACTAAGCAGGGCTTGTGTGAATTATTGATCATTCAATAAGGATCTGTATGAAGATGCATACAGATGCATAAGGTTATGAAATAAACTTTTTTTAAAATTTGCATATATGAATACAAAGGAAGATTCCATTCCAACTGGAATTGTAGTGCCAGAGACCACTACCAGTAATTTTCATATCTACTGCTTTGAATAGTTTAACTTGCACTTTTTTTGCAGATGAGGTTAGCACTAATGTTTCATATCCAGATACGCTATTAAGCATGTAGAAATAGGTGGGGGTAAAATTATGTGATCTTCTTAGACAGGAAGAAACATTATAAATTTTCTTTTGCTTCTTTCAGGTACAAGTTCTTCTCTTCCTGTTATCCCTACACAACAGTAGTTGGTTGGGGGGTTTTAAGTACTAGTAAAGTATTAAGAAAAAAGCTGAAATTACTTTTGGTATTTTCATACTGGTACTTTCGCATTACAGTGTGATTGCAGTATTCGTCCCAGACTTTCAGATGGGTGTGAAGGTTGGCTAATTTTTAGAGTTCTTTTTGATGGGCAAAAGACTGTGATAATGGAAATTACCCATAAATTAGATGAGTTTTCTTTTCCTCCTCTTGAATTTTGGCTCATGAATAAGAAATCACTTGAACGCATCTATTCATGTCACTGTATCAGAATGGTGATTTCAACGTATATGATCAATGATATGAAACTTTGGTGTAGTGATAGGTACGCACGCTTGACACAAGAATTACTCTCTGGATTCATTGGGTGGTTGTCTTTCAGCACAAGATGTTTTGGTTTCAAAAACATTAAAGGAACAATACTGGAACTTATGCAAAGAAGCTTTAGATGGGATCTCAGGTGGCATAAGATGGTATATGATCATAAGCACCTGTGGACCTATGTTGGTTCATTTCCTCAAACATTTTTTTATCTTTTTTATTTTTTTTTTGGCCAGACAATGCCAGTTTTAATGTTTCTGAGCTCATAAAAAGTGACTATTAGTATTACTACAGTTTATAAGAGGTCTAGCTGTATGAGGTACAGCTACACGGAATTCCTCAGTATTCCACAATGGCTCCAAGTGAAATATCCCAAATACAATGGAATTCAAGAAAAACCATAACACTGGTTAAGGGCAAGGTTGTCAAGGGATGTGGAGTCTGAACAGGTGAGCAGAGAGGATGGAAGGCCTGACCTAACAGCACTGCATTCCCTGCCTGGGGAAGGACTAGCAGCACAGCCAGCTGATGCAGCATCAGTGTAACCAGTGTCCAGGTCTCAAGGCCCCAGGGGAAAAGCAATTTTAAGGCATTACTGGAAAGCAGTAATGAGATGAAATTAAGACCTGTTAATACTTTGTATATATCTATGATTATAGTTCCACATGGAGTAGCTGTTTTCATGAAACCTGCAAAACAGTTAACTGGAAGGACCAGATAAATAATTCTCTACCATAAGAATATTGCTTCCCTTTGAGGTGATGAAATATGTGACTTGTGTGTCAGCATGCCTTGTGATGTGCTCAGCATGCCCAGTGTGCCAACACACAGAACTTTCACAAAGCAGCCAAAACATTTTATCTCTTTGTTCTTTTCCTGAATCCCTTTGTGCTAAGTCTCCATGACTTTGTTTCATTGTAGAACAGGGAAATTAAATCTGTTATACTATGCTCATTACTCACCTCTCAAATCCATTCCAGTCAAACATATTTTCCTTTCTTTCCTTTTTATTTATTGCTAATTGAGTAAAAAATATGTACAGATGATTGTGAAATAACTACAAGATGCTTTCAGTGACATGCTCAATAAAAAAAAGCTGAAATTGAACCCAGTGTTCTGCTTTGGGCTACAGACAACACAGAGCAAAACAAATAGTACACTGTCAAAACAAACTAGAAAAGCTCACCATTCAGTAAGTTTTATGGATGGTGTGTTGGCAAAAAAAAAAAGCAAATTCTCCTCAGAAATGAGGGTTACCCCTGAATCTGAGGATTTTTTCTAAGTCCATTTGGACCTTCTCCAGCCAAAATCAAAATGTTCTGATGCAGTTTCAGACTGGAGAGCCTATTGAAAACTCATTATCTTCAAATAGGATTACACTCAGTTAATATGAGAACATGTACATTACAATATCACATAAAATCAAAAGTTCCAATTTGCTCACTACATGTAAATCCAATTCAAAATATTTCCATAACATATATCCGCTGGATGTTACACTATTTGTATGTCACTCTAGAATGGATTAACTCCATGACAGGCTAGTCTCAGTTTTTCTGCATTTGGTGTTTTTAAACAGTTTATATTTGTTATCATATCAAAGACAGGCTTGCAGTTTTCAAAAGGAAGAAGAGAACACAGCGCCCAAGGCTCTTCCAGCATTACATTTCTTATTCCATTTTATCTTTCTTGGTTTTGACTAATGTCAGTAACAGCTACTGGTAATAAACTGCTTGTTACAGCTTGCTCTTGCCTTCAAGCACTGGCTTTGATACATTGTCAGCCAATTGGAAGCATTTCCTGATTACATTTCCAAATTGCTTGTTTATTGATCGAAAGTTAATAAAGCAAAAGACAACTTTTCGGCTTAAATTAAATGAAAGGTTCCTTTGATGTTCAAATTATCCAATCAACCAACGTGCAATGAAATGTAAGCATTTGAAAGTTTTATCTGGAAAGCAAAATGTACTAGATAATGGTTTCTGGCACAGCTGCTGTATCTAACAGCTAATGAAAAACACCCATAACTTTAGATTTCATTTATTTTCTGTTGAAAAGTAAACGGCACTGAATTTTGTTATTTTTAAATAGCTGAAAACATGAAAGGGCAGATATTGTATATCTTTTTGATAAACTATAATTCCTACTGCAAGCATATTTGATTAGCTGCAATAAACAAAGTAATAAACATTATCATTTCCTCAGAGTCTGGCCTTTGCTTGTGAATCTATTTGCTTCTGGTGCTGTATTAAAACTGCTGTGCTCTGTCAACTCGTACTATCCCATCCAAGAGGATGCTTTGCCCTATCTGGAATATTTAGATGTGCAAGAGGCATTTTGTCTCCAAAAATTACCACAGGTTTCATTATTACAGTGCTTCTTGAAGAGCTTTTACTCACATAGTGAAATTTATTTAAACCATCTACACTTAACATGACTGTATTTTTCAGAGTCAGCCACTCCTAAAAAAATTTCAGGTAACAATTTTCAGTGCAGTTTAAACTAAGAAAGCTAGAGTAGGTACAGTATGTGGTATATACAGTAAGAACAAAATAATTAAGAACAAATCGTAGCTAGTAAGACTGACACCAACAGAGGTGCAGCCACGTTATAGCTCAGATCTCTAGAGGAGATTCAGCTGTTTTATGGAACAATAATCTTGAAATGGGCACTCTCTGCAAAAAAAGTGTAATTGTGCTAAAAATGAACATGGGTAATATTTCTATGCTTCATCCTACAATCCTGTAACAGGATATGCATCTTTTAAGCTGTGACCAGTATTTGAAGACTACATTGTAGAGATTGTATACCACATCACTAAGAACAAAGTAATTTTAGCTGCACTAGAGCAATAAATGTGATACTCTCCCTGTCAGTTTGTAAAAAACCCCTTTCTATTTTGTTGCCATTATTTCTATTGTTGTTTAGAAGTTAGTTATTGCACTGCTATTGCAATAGCTTTGCAGTAGTGAATGCAAGTGTAAGTGTACTGATGCATGAGGTCTCTACATGTCAGAATTAAAATCTGTCTGTTCCCTGAAATGAAAATCCTAATTGAAATAGATTTGTAAAGGCTGGAACTCATTCTGCCAAAGACAGCATGTATAAAGTTTCTTTTTCCTTTTGACACAATCCCACATAACATCTTTGAAGATCTTAATGTCAAAAAAAGCTTAAGCACAGCCACAACCAAACAAATTTTTGATGTGATAATGATCTGATCATCAGGAAAGAAAGGGAAATATGGATTTTATTGTATTAGTATGGCTATTAAAGATGTCCCTTTTGTTGCGGAAGACCAGTTTCATTAGGTCTGTTGTTTGTTGGGTTTTCTTTCTCTTTTCTATCTCTCTGTAGATAGAGAGATGTATGTTTAGAATAGTCGATGTAAAGTAGAAATTGATTTGTGTTAGAATCCACTGCTATGAATGCCAAACAAAATGGCAGTGGTCCAGATTCAAGATTTATCAATTTTTTAATCTTTTTTGAAATGTGAAAGACATGAAATCCAAGGAGGATGGGCAAACTAGCACTGAAGTGGCAGAGAATTAAGAGTAACAACCATTGACTCCTTGCAGAGACCACTGGAGAAGAAGGTGGAACCCACTGACTTTTGGATGACTCTTATTCTGCTCATGTGCTCACACTTCCTAAGCCTCTGCTGACTCCATCAATCTGTGAAGCCTTTCTGTACCTGAACCTTTATGATTCCTTTTCTACCATCAGCAAACATCAGGCTCAACAAGCCACAGCCTGCAAAGCAATTGCATCTGGCAGCTCCCATGAATATAACATCTCTTGGACATACAAGGTGCTGCAGATATGCAGTAAATTTCTTCATATGGGGCTCAACATCTGCACCCAGAAAACTAAGCCAACAGGTACAGCTCTAAAAATGCTCGGATGATTTTTAGCTTGTTTCTCTACAACAGAAAAGAGGTGAAAAAGCAGTAATGATAGTCCCAAATAAGGAATTCGCTATTTCTTTTTATTAAGTACTTTTTCCTAATATAAGGGTATTTTATTTACAGACAGTTCATGAGACTTTATAGCATGTATTTTCCAGATTATTCTTCAAAGAAAAGAAGGAATGGAACATAGAAAAGTACCTTGATGAGTGCAAATTAGCACACATGTACAGTATGATGTCTGAAGCATAGCTCTCAAGAAAGAGGGGCAAATACCACACGATTTGGGATTAACTGAAAAAATTGAAAGCACAGCAAGCAGCAGGACATATTTTGTGGATTTCCCTTAGAATTTTTTTTTTTTTTTTTTTTTTTTTTTTTGTGAGTTGAATTCTTCAGCTGATGCAATATTGAAATCTGCCCATTGGGAGCTCTAGAAAAACATTCTGAGACTGATAACCTCATTTGGAAAGCTAAGCTTGATTAAGGGGGTTGTTCCTTTCTTAACAACTTGGGAATTCCACTAATTTCTCCTTTTGTTGGAAGCTAAATGCATCAGAAAAGAACCTTAGAACTACAATTACTAATTACTAAAATTAGAATGAAGTAGAAGTTTCAGGTTTTGCTTGTGGTTTTACCCTGTTATAGACAATGGACAGAACCGCTTCATCCAGTAGCTCCTTTTCACGTCAAAAGATCTATTGACTGATACAAATGAGTGATTTTTAGTAAACGGAATCCTATGCATGCAAACAATTTTTTTTAAAAGGTAAATAACCCTGTGTATGTTTGGCTAACAAATACTTTTATTATTAATAATGTCACAGTGGTGGCAATGTAATTAATGGAGAAACGTGGGGTTTTCTACCTGCAACTGTGGTTATATTTTGCACACTTTTTCCCCTTACAGCACATTTGCACTGTCCAGTTTCCATCTGTTTGGTACAAGAATGTAACCAAAACCATGAGTACAGGTCCTTAAGCACTTTCTATCTTCACTAATCTAACACAGCATTTTAAGAGTGGGGTTTTTTTAACCCCACTTTTTTTAAGTGCAGGAAAATGTTACATAATATTCACATATTTCCTTATTCTGGTCTTCTGAGTTTCAGAAGCCATGCATTTCTTCAGGATCTTTGTATTTCATGTATGCAATTTGCTACTTAAAGTTCTAAATAATTTTGAGGAGATATTGTATTTTTAAGAATAAACTATTTAAATGCTGCAGTATAACCTTAATCCTAAACAACCTTCCAGCAAATAATTTGTCTCTGAACCATAGATCAACGATATATTAGATTTAACAGTACAGTTAAATTTAATTCTTAAACAAGCAAAACACCAGAGGCCATCTGAAACTCAGGCCATTAATTGGATGCCGATTTTGTTTAATTTTAGTGAGAGTAAACTGCTAAGTACTGACAGTAGACAGAAACTACTACATGCAACATTAACCTTTCTCCTGCCACACAGGAGATGTGCCCTGGGGTAGCCACTTGAAGGTATTAGAAAGTTGTAGGGGAGAAGTCCAATGCCCTCTGTGTGCACAAAGCCACAGGCTTGTCCTTTTATTTGATTTCTAGTGTCTGTAAATCTTGCATCACTCAAAGAGTTAACCTGCTGAGACACATTTGGGATTTTTAGCCACAAGGGACTTTTATTTGCATCTAGGCAATTATTTTAAAAACTGATGTCTCTGCAAAGGCTTCAGCCATGCTGACTTGAAAACTGTGCAACATTATAACCCACATATTACTCACTCCAGCTCCTCCTCCTTGCTGTATAAATGGGAGTGTAAACAGTGTTTTTATTTAAAGACTGGGCTTCATTTCTGCTCCTCCATTACATAGCTATTTAGCCACTATGCAGTACCAGGCAAAGGTATTTCTCTTGTCTAATTTGTCACATAATCACCATAGAAGACTGAATCCTTCAGAGAGATGAAGGAGTCTGAGACATCTAATAAATTCACCCTTTGCATGGAGAAAATGTTTCACAATGAAATAATAAAATGGGATTTCAGTTAGGAAAAAATGAGATAAACTAGTGTAGCAAATAAGTAAAGATTATACACACAGGCAACCCACTGATCAAATATTTCTTAGGGCTATCGAGGATCTATCAAGGATACTGAGCCAGTTAGATAAAGAAATTACTGAAGAGTGATTTACTGAGTTGTTTAAGAGTCATGTTAGAAAGATTAGTTTGCTCACAGCAATGTGCTAGCTCTGTTTTATTTAATGATTAGTTAAAAGCTGTGATAGAATATTGCATAAATGAGCTTCAGTTGTTTATTTAACTATTGGCTATGCTTACCCCTACACTGTCAAACCAAAAATATTACTCATATTATTGAAACCTTAGCTCCATGAATACTTCCTCTACTCAGTCAGAATTAAAGTGTAGTTATACAGTAAAGAAAACACCAGCATGTTTTAGGACTTTTCTATTTAGGTAGCAAACATCTGCTGTTTGGACATTTGAATCACTGGACAACTGGCCAGAATGGATCTGAAAGGATTAACTGTATTTTGAGTCCCAGGAATCAAGAAGAAAGGATAATAATGATTTTGCTTGGTTTGTTTTGTTGAGCAGACAAGAGGACAGTGTTCTTCAGAGAATAATCCCCAGCTGCTAGCTCCCAAAGCTGACACTGTCCACATTCTGCAGATCACTCATCCTGTGAGCCCTGCAAATTCAGAGGTGCAAGGAATGCCACTCCCAAGAAACAGCATTTCCCTCCTCAGTACTTCCCCATCTGAAGCCAATGCCACCTTCCTCATTGCTGTTAGGCACAGAGAAGAGCCTTTGGCCCTGATTAGCTTCTATGAATTCAAAATTTCTGATATCACTTTTTTCCCATCATTATTTGCACTCAATTCTTCTCTTTACTTCTAGGATTTGTCATGCAAAAGGACAATTGGGAATTTTCATCTGTGTCTATTTTTTAGTGGACATCAGAGGTTATTTTTTTCTCTTTTTGCTTAAAAATCTTAACATTTTCCTTTTGCTTGTTTTGATTTGTTTTGTTTTGTTTTGTTTTTAATTAAACTCACATGGGTTTCCTGAAGTAAAGAAATCTAAACGCATAAATTTTTGTTTTCAGTCTTTTTATTCTCTTTCACAGCATAAGTTGAGATCTAAACTTATTTGAGACACAGTTAAAAAACTTTTAACAAGACATACTTAAAAAAAGAAAGTGGGGGGCAATTTATTTGCCTGCCTACAAATGTAATTCATTACTTAGGGTTATTTATAACTATTATATATAACTCCTTTGTATAACTTCTTATATATAAGAAGTAAGTATTAGTGTTTGTTTCCCACAGAGCTCTCAAGTCAAAACACTCAGTTGCCCAAGACTCCTAATGATTTCTGGTAAGATTAGCCAAATTCTGAATACATGTCATCATAAACTTCATGGTGTGCACCTCTGGATTTTTAGGGGTTACAGATGAGGAAAGCATTAACTCCAATTTAGGAGTAATTTTTCTTCTAGCTTACTTCCTTTTGGCTCAGACTGTAAGCTATGATGAAGCACAGGGACAGCTTTCACACTTGCCTGCATTTGCAATATTGTGATATAGTTTGTTAACTCTATACAGGTGAACGTGCTCATTACTGGCAAAATCATAGGAAGGGATCTCAGAAACTAATTGACACCACCATTGCAGCAGATCAACTTAAATAGCAAGCACACATAGTGTAAGCTCTGGAATGAATGCACTCTAATAACAGATATTTCCAGGCTCTGGATTATGATGGATGTACCCAGCAGGGATAAATTACTTCTCTCCACAGCATGACTGTGCCTAGGAGACACATGCTCTGCCTTGTGTACTTTTATCTTTCATTATACTTCACAGAATCAGAGCAGCACCAACACATAAATGGTCTTGTTTACTTGCCCCACATAAAAGACAACATGCCACTACCCTGTTCTTTACAACACAGGGCCTTACCCACTGAACTGTGTGCCCATCTTAACTGGCAAGTTCACAAGTGCATTTCATTTTGCTGCTAGGTTTGCTCTGCTTTAGTTATTCCCGTGGGGCTGGTATCTAACACAGGGGAGCCTGACAGTTAATGGATGGTGTACATTCCCAGTTCCCAAGTCTGATACAGCAAACACGTATGTGTAGTGGCTGAACCATTTAAAACCATTTAAATAGTGAAGGGGAAGGGAAGTTTGCGAGGTGATGCCTTTCTGTTGTTACTGTGATTATGTAGATATGTCCATGAGTGCTCAAGTTGTGGTTTTTTGCCCATGGTTGGAAGGCTGAGACTGAGTTAAGAAAGGAAAAATATTGGAAAAGGCCAGGGAAAGTCTGTACTCGCTGAAACCTTCTAAGATAGGGAGTAGCCTCCAAAGGGAAACATCAAAGGTCCCTTTGCTTGCAACATGTAGCTTTAGAAGGTAGAGAACATGTGAGAATGAATCATTCTTGACTCTTAGGAAGACCTATGTGCAATAAGCCTTCCCTATCTTCTAGCTTTATAAAATTAGTTCCTATTTGTGCATCTCTAGATTAAAGAATCTTGTAAGCTATCTGTTCTTGAAGAGATTACATACTTTCTCAGTATTAGCAGGTAGAATTGCAAGTTGGCAGTAATAGTCACATCACAGCTCCAAATACTATGCTGCTTTGGTGAAAACTTCAATTTTGAGCAGGCTTCTAATACAGTGCCTCAGCGACTTGGGTCATAAGACAATGAACTTCTGTCACAGGTAAGGAAGAAATTTCACTTATTGTACAGAGTTAACTCCATAAGTGTTTGGACTGTCCTTTAAAGCATAGCGTAAAACCTGGCTTTGAAGATAAAACCAAACAAAATGTAGCAGTCATGACCAAGGTAATACAGCTGACTAAAAAGTATCAGTAATACTGACAGAGTCCTCCTCCATCCAGGCAACAAATAATTTAGTTGTATCTTGTGTTTCTGCAACGGGGACATAGAGGAAGGGCTGGTGGAAAATAGCCTAGTATCAGGTGATCATCAATTTATTCAGCTTAATTAAGCAGAAGAGCAGTAGCTTGTGGGGTGGGGGAGCTGCATCCTTTCCCATTAGAACCACAGCTTGCAACATGGGCACCAACCAATGTGTCAGCACAGCAGCTGCACTGCAATGCAGCTGCCACCCCCTCCAGCACAGCTGCAGCCAAGCTTGTAAAGGATCTCAATTTCAAAAAGATAAACTTTGAAAAATTAAGGAAACTAGTTAATGAGGTCAACCGGATTAAAGAGCTCAGGGATTTTAATGTAGAGAAGGCGTGAAATTTCTTTAAATCAAAGGTGTGAAAACTGTCTGGAACTTGCATCTTAATCAAGGGGAAAATCTTGCAGGGAATGGCTCCAGAGCTGCCTGGATAAATAACCACTTCTGAAAGGGCAGAAGAAATGAGCAGTTAGCCTAAAGGGATAGGGAGTATTCTATGTCTGAGAGGCCAGGAAATAGAGAAATAGGGATAAGTGCCAAAAGTAAAGCTGAATTAGACTTTGTAAATTGAGACAAACAGAAAAAAATGAAGTTTTTTGTTGTTTTGGTTTTTCCCCCAGCCATGTATGTATAAATATAAAAGAGAACACAGAGGGAGATGCTTAACCACAATGCAATGAACAGTGGGTCAAGAATAAAATGGTTCATCTGTGGCATCAAATTTAAATGAAATGTATTACTCTGTAACGAGGGAAGGGCTGACTATGGGAAGAGAGGACGGGCTGTAAATTAGAATGTCCAGGCTAAAATTAAAGCTAAAAGACCAGTGCAATTACATCACACAGGCCTCACCATTTCCATCCCAAAAACAGTCAACTAAGTAAGTGTATGGAGGTGCTGGTAACAGTGGCAGTGATCTGAGCACATCTGTCAAGTGACCAAGTCCTGGCAGCAGTCAGCAAATAGAGCAATTATATTTTTGATGATGATGATGATAACAATGGGTAGCTTAAATACTAGAGGCCAAATTAGTACAATTCCAGTATTATACAAGGCTATAGGGGAAATCTTGAAAGAGAAATTAAGAAAGAAGGGGTAACACCTAAAATGCATCATGGACCTTCCAAAGGGATGTCTTCCCAGACGAAATTCATTGTTTCTTTGATAACTGATTTCTGAGATGAGGGAAATGCAGTAGGTCTAGTCAATCTGGAGTTCAGTACACATTTTGATTTATTGCCACTTGCAAAGTGGTTCAATGAAGTTTAGCAACACACATGTAACCAGGCTACTCGAAATAAGAACGAATAAATACAGTAAGTCTGACCCAGAAGCAACCTGCTCTCCTTTTACCCACTGACTAAGTTCATACTATTGGAAAAAGCAAAAGTGAACTGAATCCACCAGACTTCAATTTTGTTTTGCACTGTAACATAGAGCTAAGTGACATTGAGAGAAATGTATGTTGCATTAACCAATTTCATGTTATATTTATTAATGCTCTAGCTGGACACAATATTGCTTATTTTTCAGTAGAACTAATGAAAGAAAATGAAATTGCATCATTAGAAAAATATGTTCGTTTTAAGTGCATCATATGGAAAATGGGAGAAAAATAGTTATCTACCCCTTTGTCCAAATTAATCAAGCATAACAATAGATTCCAGAAAATCTACAGGTTTTTTAAAAATGTATTAACTAGAGAGGCCAGCTGAGATTAGTAGAGGCAAGTCATCCCTGGACACTGTCTCATTTACAGCACTGCCTTGGAGAATAACGTGCTGGCACATATTTCTGTGCTGTTGACTATGGGTTCTGCTCACTGTCCAGCTGGGAACATGTACTCAATTTTTTATTGGTAATCAGTGTTTTCAGCTTTCACTTTCTCTGTTTACCTGAGGGTTTGAAGTCTACTAATTTCTGGATGGATGATAAATTGTGCTCATACATTTTGGTGAATCAGTCATGTTACTTGGTTTAAAAAGAAAAAGAAAGGGAAAAAAAAGAAAAACAGAAAAAAACTTCTATGTGTGTAATGTAACTTTTCAAAAAGAACCCTTTCTCTGTTTTCCCAACATTACTTAATACTGTTTGGTATATCTGCATTTTTAAAAGCCTGGATTTGGGGAAGTAGCCAGGGGTTTCATGAAATTCACCTTCCTTCGCAACAATTACAGAAAACTGATGCCTAAAGAGCTTTTCTCCCCCATATATATATATATATAGATATATATATATGTATATATACACACACACACATATATATATATAGATACATATATATATGTGTGTGGGGATTGAAAATATGATGGGGAATGCTGGCTATTTTGACAGTATTTAAAGCTTACTAAAACACTTTGTAATTCACTTGCTGGAGATGCTTTGGTGCAGATTATGTTTTAACAGATAGTGATTTGCCAATAAACACTTGGCAAACAGTTGGGAGGCAGAGATGTGAAACAATCCATTGCATTAGCCACATTTTAATGATTTTTTTTTCAGATGGAAGCTCAGCAAAATTGTAATTTCTTTAATAAATAATTAACAGTGTATTATTTCAATAAATAAATTAGTGTTTATATAGTAAAGAATACAAATGTTTTGTGCATACATTCTGACCTACTTCTCCAGTCCTTCTTGGCTGTTTCCCAAAGAATTATTTTTAAAAATTAATGATGAACATCAAAATATTTCTGTTTATAACATCATATCAATAGTAGTTAAATCTATAAAATAATTCAATCGTTTATCCTTCTTATCTTGGGAATGTTTAATCAAGCTTGATATTTGCTTTAAATTAGCACTGTCAAATGTACATTAGTATAAAATCTCCCAAATCATGAAAGATTTATAATTTGAAATGTATTTGGATTATTCTCTAGTTAATCAGCTAGATAAAAATTAGTGGTACTGTAACTAGAACAATTAATTGGATTTAAAAATTAAAAAATAACCAGTTCATGCTACTTCATGTACTGCTTCACTTTGGAAACACAAATAATATCTTAACTGCATCACAAGAGTTTTGTGAAGTCTGCATTTAATCATATATCCCTGATTTAATCTTTAACAGGCAAAAGTTGTATTTTTTTCTAGGGGAGTTTTGAACAAGAAAGGGAAGAAACATTCTTTAGGCAATGATTCTATAAAAATATTTATGTACAACAGCTCAGTGAAACAGACATCACAGCTGAAACTTCAAATACAACAAATTTCCCATTTAGTTTAGGAGGTCCCTTTATTCATCATTGTTGTAGAGGTTTTTAGGAGGTGAAGGCCATGGACAGAATATAGTAACTTTGCTCTGTACGTTATTTTAGTTAGAATCCCTCATGTGCTTAGCATCATTAATGATCAAAATGAGCTTGTGAGTAAAGCACCAGTGGGCAGACTGCTGTACATCCCTGGGAAATTGCTTCACTAATGTCTTGCAGAGAGTGTCTGATGATCAGGACAGCCAATTTCTGTGAGGGCTGGGCTGGACTGGTAGGCAAACAGCAGCCTGGAAAGCTTCAAATATAGAACTACCCATCTATAAACTGGTCAGAAAAGTGAGTTTTGGAGTAAAGAGTCTGGCATCTGGCAGGTAGGCTCAAGGGGGAAAAAGAGGTTTAGAAGGGTGGCACATGACTGCTCATCCCTGGGAGAGACCAAAGGAGCTGGAAGGTACAGGTGTAGGCCAGGAAAGGCATAAAAATATTCTCTGCTCTTTATACTGAAGAAATGACAGAATTTATAGATTATATAGAGGGTTTGAGAATGATAAAGGAGTAAGATACTAAGACAGGAGACAGTAAATAGTCATATGTTTGTAGCCTGATACGTCACAGAATCACAGACTAAGCTGAGTTGAAAGGGATCCACAAGAATAAAGGAGTCCAACTCCTGGCCCTGCACAACACCATCCCCAAGAGTCACACAATGTGCCTGACAGCATTGACCAAATGTATCTTGAACTCCACCAGGCTGGGTGCTGTGACCACTTCCCTGGGGAGCCTGTTCCAGTGCTCAACCACCTTTGGGTGAAGTACCTTTTCCTTATATCCTACCTAAACTTCTCCTGACTTCAGGCCATTCCCTCAGGTGCTGTCCCTTGTCACCACAGAGATCAGTGTCTGCCCCTCCTCTTCCCCTCATGAGGAAGTTGTAACTGCAATGAGGTCTCCTCTCAGTCTCCTCTTCTCCAGGCTGAACAGACCAAGGGACCTCAGCTGCTCCTCATAAGGCTTTACCTCAAGGCCCTTCACCACCCTTGTTGCCCTCCTCTGGATGTCCTCTAATAACTTTATATCTTTCTTATATTGTGGCATCCAAAACTGCCCCCAGCACTCGAGGTGAGGCTGCCCCAGTGCAGATCAGAGTAGAGCAGGACAATCCCCTCCCTTGCCTGGCTGGCAATGCTGTGCCTGATGCCCCCAGGACAGGGTTGGCTCTCCTGGCTGCCAGGGCACTGCTGCCTCACGTTCAATTTGCCATCCACCAGGATCCCCAGGTCCCTTTCTGCAGCACTGCTTTCCAGTATCTCATTTCCCAGTCTGTCTGTACAACCAAAGTTCCCCATCCCAGCTGCGGAATACAGCACTTTCCCTTGTTCAACTTCATATAGTTGGTGATTGTCCAGACCTCTAATTTGTTGAGATCTCTCTGCAGGGCCTCCCTGCCTTCGAGGGAGTCAACAGCTCCTCCCAGTTTTGTATTGTCTTATCCAAAATCACAGTGTCTCATGCCTGGATGTCACAGGGCAGTGAATATAATTCTGTGTGTCTCACAATGCATTTGTTTAAAGGAAACCCAAGTGGGAGCTACCATTTGGTCGAGTAAGACTTCAGCCTTGGAAAGAGTTTCAGGACACCACTGTGACAGAAACACTGACTGATGTGCCACATCTTTTGAGTACTCCAGAATTGCATCTTTTTCTTGCTACTATGAGCAAGTACTAATTTATTATCCTTGTACTTCTCTGAGCCCCCCAATATCTTTTTTTGTAGTCCAAAATGTGAAAATGAATAGAGGTAGGTCTTATTCACAGCAGGATGTGCTTTACTTATTCTAGCAAGCTAGCTATGTATGCTTTGTGCTTTTAAATTATTTAGACCTTCCATATAAATCAGAATCTGTTTTATCTGAGCCTTGTCTCGTACACTATTTTTTCATCCCACAATACTGCCATTAGTCATCACAGCCTAGCTTACAGGCTAATACAGACCTTTGTTCACCTTCTTTCCATGATAGCATTGGAAATGCTGCCTTGAGCCTTCTAGAGCACTGGAAAGTCTTTAGAGACGTTTTCCAGTCCTCCAAGGCTGTTCAGAAAATTCTCTGGGGATCTGCGAAATTAACAAGAAAAACCATATAAAATAGATGAAATTTCCTATAATCATTACATATACTAGGCATGCACTCTGCAGTCAGGTCTAGGTTTCTTCATGTGAAAGTGACTATGGATTTTCACTTGTGAAAGTATGTTAAATATTCACAATGCAAAACAAAATGGATTTGTCTGGACCCCAAAATAAAATAAGCACCTATAATAATAATGGCCTCCTACTACTGAGATCCTAGAAATATGAATTTGGCTGTCCTGAAGGAGCAAAGAGAAGGCTGAGTTGTTGCAATTGATACCATCTTAGAGCCACAGCAAACATCAGTCAGGCAAGGATTCAATCAGAGTCCATTTACACTGCCCTGGTAGTGTACAGGAACTATAAAGCTGTCCTAAGTAGGCAATGGGGCATTTTGGATTGGGCAGTTTGGGCTGCCAGTGGGAGGTATATTGCTATGCTGCTCCCTTCTAGTTGGTGAAATGGGTCCTCAATTGACTCGTGAAGCCTTGAATATTGATGGTGTAATTCAGGGCATCTCTTTCTGCGGCAGCGCAGTCTTGCAATTCGCGAATGGCCACCCCACGCCGCAATGTGGGGGGAGCTGCCCGGAGCCAAAACACGCCAGGCAGGCACGTGGCTGCGGCAGGCAGTGGAGCTGCTGGGGATGCGAGTCGCTGTGGAGGCTTGGCGATGAAAGAAGTGCAGGATCACCATCTGAGATTTCCAGGGAATTTATTAAGGTCCACAGGGGAGGGCCTAGGGATGGTGAAGCGGAAAGGAGAGGCAAGGGAGGATGTGGGGTGCTGGAAACCCGAGATGGCGAACCCCGAGTCAGGCTTTTGCAGAGGGTTATCAGGAGAGGGAAGAGGGGCATAGTTAACTCAGAAGAGCCAACCAGGGAAAGCCAGAGGGGAGGAGCTAAGGAGGGGAAAACCATACACCAATAAGCTTACAGCATGGGATGATACAAGCTTCTGCCAGAGAGAAATCTCTGAACAACATCAATATACAAAAAAATCCTATTAACACACTGCAACATCTTTCCTCCTTGAAAAGTGGAATTATGTCTTATGCATTTACCATTAATCTTGTGCACTTACCTTCTCCTGGTTCTGTAATCTCATGTGTTGTCAATAGTTTCTGGATAGATAAAAGATGCCCTGCTAGGTGCCACATCCACAACTACAGGCTAGCACACATAGCTCTGGCTTTCTTGTGATCCAAGTTCAGCTCTGTCTCAGCCTTCAGAGTCAGTTGGCTTGCATAAGTCTACCAAATGCAGTTGTGAACTGCAGTAAGACCTGAAGTTGTCTCTAAGAAGCATAAATCCCTGGAAAATTCCAGGGGACACAAAAATAACTTTGTGTGTAAGGGCTGCAGCTACAAAATGGAAAACTGCAAACTGGCCAACCTGAAGTATGAATGTCCTACCTTGAAAGTATTTTGTTGTTGGACATGATGTTGCCTGCTGAAGGCATACACTTCCAAAGAGCAAGTGAAGGCAGACTTGAAGGGACAGTGTTTGGCCTGAGCAATCTGGTCTGCTCAAAAGAGAAAATCATGCCCACAGCAGGAAAAAGCCTTGAAAGCATTTTAGATGCATGAAAGCATGTTAGATACCTCGGGAAGGTGCTTTATTAGTTTTGTGAAAAGCTAGTTTATACTTGGATCTGCATGAGACTTCAAAATCAATTAAATAGGAAAAGCCTAGTGTTCCCTCTCAAGGTGAGGGCATCCTCTTCTGTCCCTCATTTTTGAGTACAAACGACTGCCACTTGGCGACAGGCTGCCTTTCAAGCCTTTCCATTCTGGAGGGCCCCTTCAAGCCTCCCTGTCCTTCTCCATGGCTCAGCAGCATGTCCCATGCAGGAACTTTGATGGGTGTCCCAGGGTGGCTGACCTTGTGGGATGCACTGGCGTTGGAAGACACAATTCAAACTGAGGAGAGCTCTGGCTCCCTTTATAATTCAGGCAATGTACAAATATCAAAGTGTATCCTCTACTGGTGGAAGATAAAAGAAAAATCTCCAAGTATCCAGATGGTAGAGCACTGTCTGGGATCTGCTGACATAGTAAGCTGTACTTTTCATGATAGTGAGTTCATGCATTTTATCAATTTAACAGTAAAAAATGCTGGAGTTGGTTTGGGGTTTTTGTTTGGGCTTGAGTTGGCCTCAGCCCCAGTCCCCATCTTCTTTTTCCTTGCTTTAGCTTCCTAAAAATACAATTAATTTTTTTCAAAGGAAGGTTAGTGGTTTATGTTTCTGAGATCAATCTCAAAATACAACAGTTCAGTTTTCTTCTGTTGTGTATTTTCTCTGTGGTATGGCACTTCCTGCATCACAGCTGCTTCCCAGCACTGCTGCTCCCCATAATTTTCTTATTCCTGGCCATCTCTTATTAAAACATTTCATCTTAGTAAGCCCCCAAAAATGAAAACAACCCAGTTGTTTGCTTTTTTTCATGTAACTGCACACAAGAGGGTTGAACATCAGCAGCAGGCTGATGCAGTACTGCAGCAAAAGGCTGCAGTACTAGTGCTCAGAAAACACCACAAAGTAGAAATAGCCACGTATGTTGCAGACACTGATTCTCTGTTCTCATCAAAGTAGCTTGGGCCACAGACCAGGAAATGGCACACATTCTCTCTCTTCCCAGTAGTATTAAGGTCACAAAGTAAAATATGAGCTCGAAAATTAACCTTTGAAAAGAGGGGCTGAGAAATGACTTATCATCTCCTGTCCCCATCCTCTCCACAGTCTGAGTACCCAGAACTGCCATTCTCTGCTGGAGGAAGGACCTTGCAGACCAGGGGGTTTCTACCACTGTGCTATATTTCAGACACAGTGTAAAGTTCTCAGCTTTAAGCGAGAAGTTATTAATGCTGTGACATTTGTGCTGCAGCCATCGATCAGCTATGGTGTGATTTTCTTAGTGATTTCCCAGTCAAGCAATCCCCAGATAATGTAAGAAAACATGACATAGTTGTGCTTCTTTTTACGGCTTATGTGACATGATAGTTTTATTCAAGGATAAGATCAACACCAAAACATACCCACTGTTCTTCCCAGGTTTTGCCAGTAAAAGCATTTTTGGTCTGTAGGTTTTTATTTCACCAATAAGTCTATAAAGGCAGGTTTTGTTCCCTATATGCTGTATATGTTATTTCTCTGTCAGACCAGTAGGTGTATGTTAGATCGGTAAGTCTGTAGATCTTTAAGTCTCACTAAATTCAGGCTCACTGGGCACACTTGGGTTTGGGTTTTTCTGGTTGCCATGCCTGTTTCTTTTCTTTAGAGAAAACACAGCTCAAAATCTATATAAAATTAGAGTTCCCAGTGTGAATCTTAGCTTTCTTTCCAGTCATCATGATGGTGGCATTTTCATATTGGATTCTGCTTCTGTTGTAATAATTCACAGCCTGGACAACATAAGTCATCCACCAGTTATCTTTACTTACTTTCTATTTTGTGCTTGTTTAATTGAACCTCTTTGCATTTGAAGGAGAAAAAAAGTGAGATTTCAAACACCAGCCAGGTTTTACCTTTGTTATCAACCTTCACATTTGATGTGGAACTTTTGGCTTTCATCAGGGGAAGACATATAATGTAGGTACAGACATATACGAAAAAAATAATTAAAAAGTGTGTGTCAGTGGTAACCTGTAGTCTGAAAATATTTTGGGGGAGTTATGTCCAAGGGGAGAACATTTACCTGGAGTGTTTGTAGCAGTGGGCACAGTTGTGTGGTACCTGGGAACAGACAAGACAGCCTGCAAGAGCTGCTGGTACTCACATACACTGGAAGAGCAAGTGGGATGAGGAACATGAGCCAAAAACCTGCAGGGCAGATATCCCTGACACAATTGTACAGCAAACTCATAAATCAAACTTATCTCAGAGCTCATACAAAGCATGCTTAGTTCACAGTTTTCAAGATAAATTATTTCAGCTGTTTAATTTGGGTTTTTGTTGTTTTAAAGTAAGCAAAGGTTTTCATCTGAGGAGCATGCATTGTCAAATGAAAGTAAAACTTTACATCGGTAGCTCCAGAGGAGATTGAATGTTTTCCATTTTATAAAATCACAGTGCTAAAAATATTTATTCCTTAATACACTTTTGCCCATAAAATAACAAACATATCTATGGTATTTCAGAGTTTATTGGTCTGGATAGACTTGGATAAAAGGCCATATGTTTCTAGTAGGGTCTCTTCAGACCAATAAATGTAATGTTGCTTTGCTCATTCAGAGCAGTGAGATTCAACTACATAACCCTTTCAGTTTGCTACAGAAGCTTACTATAGAAACACGCTTTTATCCATGGTATCCTTGCTTTGTTTCCATAATGCTAATAATGTCTTCCTTCTTTCTGGGAGTGTTTAAAGATGATTATTACAGCTGGCTGGCACAGCCTCTGAATGCCAAAGCCTTCTCAGCCCTCTTAAAAAATCTGCATTGGGTATTATTCATTTAGTTTTTAATTATTAGCATTTATATCTGTTTTTACATCTTTTGCATATCATTCAGCTGTTCAAAGGCAGTATTCCCATGCTGCCAGTCTGAAGAGCTTCTGTTTGAAGGCACCAGCAGCCCGGGGAATCCTCTCATACGCTGTCTGTGGCCAATCCAAGGAGCTTCCAATTCGGTTCTGCCAGTGCACATTACACTGATACCATTTTGGAGTCACTTTATCTATGATCTTAAAATAACGAGCTCAAAAAGATTATTTCAGTGTCTTTCTAGAGTATTATGCTTGCTTTGGTCTCTCTGATAATTCTTTTACTCATTTATGCTGTATTTTCCATTACATATTTTCCCTTTACAACCTGATACTCTATTTTCCAAGTAAGCCCCAGGCTGCTGTGATTGCTATGGCTTGAAACCTCCTCCAGAGGCTGCTAGAGAGTGTCGTGGTTTAAGGGATGTTAAAGCAGACCTTACCCCAGAGCATCTCCACCCAGCCCAGATAAGCGCCTCAGTGCTCCAAACCCTCTCTCCCAGGGCTGGACACTGCACTGTCACCGGCCAGGGAGCCATAAGGCTAGCTCTGGTTCATCTGCTTCCACAACCAGCGGTGATAAAGGAGGCAGGGAGGGTCTATGCGTTGTGTCCATGGAAGATGTTTATTCACATGGTGCAGCAGAGGCCAACGACCTCCCCGAGGCAGAGATGCCTTGTGGGCGAAGGCCTCACAGGCACAGCCACATGTGGTGCACAGACATGTGCTGTATAGACACACGTGGAGCATAGACAGCAAGATGGCAGAGGGTCAGGGGTTTTATAGGGAAACAGAGAGGGGCAGGGACAGCACACTGCCCAGTGACCTCTGGGTACAGGGGAGGTACATGGGCGAGTTAGGAGTATAGGAACCAATAGGGGAAACTGGGGGAGTGGCCAGGACCACGTGGGGTGGGGAAGGCAGGACAATAGGTGACAAGTACAGTCATTAAGAAAGGGGTGTGGGGAACTTGCAGCTATTATCACAATAAGAGAGATAAAGTGCAATTATCAGCATTAGCTGAATAACATAAAAATTGTGTTAAATGACATCTACAACATTTTTATAATAAATTACTCAGCATTTCCACTACTCCCTCCTCCAGTTTCTTTGTACTCAGAGAAAAGTAATTTCATCTGTAGCTTAAATGGGATATAAACAAAGTTTCTGTGAATTTCTGCCTTGGTTTCAGGGTCAAAATTAAGTTACATTCTTTAAAACTGACCTTTTGATATATACCTGTATATTTTTAAATCCCCAAGGATACTCTCTCTGCTAAGTCTTTATTTCCACTGTTCTAGTTTATGCTAGTGTCTTTTGTACTCGTTCTCATCCTGTTTTCCATAGACTCTGTTCACACTGTGTTTGTATTATATATATGGGAGATCTAAGGGCTATAAAACCTGCTGAACTGATTACCTGCAAAAGCCTACCACCTTCATCAAAATACTTTTAAACAGATCCTGGTCATTTCTCTAGTGCAGAAACAGCTGCAGTTACCGAAACTTATTTTGTATTAGACACCACAGAATCAACAGTTAAGTTGCGGGAAAGAAGGCAAGAATTTTTTCTAAAAATTAAATACTTCTACAAAACTGACATTTGCACCCTATTACAAACCAAACAATCCTATCTTCATCTATGTTTCTCTGTCCTGTGTACTCTTTATTTTCTATTGGAGATCATATCTTGACACATATTTCTGCTATGATTAGGTCATTGAGCTATTTTCCACCATATGGATTATTTGATATCTAGCCTTGGCTTACACTGCAGCCTTAATATAATTAAGTAAAAAATGTCAACCAAGACAATTTCTTTTGAAAGCAGTCTGTCTTAGTTGCACAGTTCACACAACTCCTTAGTTCCTTCTATTTGGTTTCCAATTTCCTCTACTTCTTGAATCCTCTGGTTTGAGCTTATATCACATTACCATGCGCAAAATACAAAGCCTTTTCTGTATGACAGGTATTTTTTTCTAGACATTTCTTTTAGCATGAACAGTTGAATAGCTTGTCTGATGTTTAACACAGAGTAAGTTTCTACATGGGTGTTACTTCAGAGTAGTTAGAGAACCACAAATGTGCACACCTGTAGACCAAACTCCCATGTGAACTGAACCCTCTTCATAAAGAAATATATTCAAAACTTACGTATATATGTTTTTGTTTTGTTTTGTTTTGTTTTAAATGTTTTTGTCCTGAAAATTTTTTATCAGCTACAACTAGTGACTGAATTTGCAGAATTGCATACTGCCTGTGTTTTGCTTCTTGGTTCCTTATAGCTTAATGACAGAGTGTTCTGTGGGACAAAATAGTCCTCTGTGATTTCAGAAATTTTTTTGTGGGTGTTACTGCCTGCTGCAGTTGCTGTGCCTGCATAACAAACTGCAAAAGCCCTGCTGTGTGGGTGCAGCATAGGTCAGCAGAATTAGATTTGTTTTTGATGAACTTCCCCCAGTTTCCTGAAAATATGTTGAACTCACTTCAAACAGTAAAGTTCTGTCAACTATGGGGTTTCATTTTTAGGATTTTGTTCCCAAAGTACACTTGTAGCTGTAGCATATTTATGCAGCCTTGCTCTTTTTATTTGCTGTCAATTAAGTATATCTATTCATGAAAACTAAACCCAACTGGAGTAAACATCAGTCATGTCCAGTTTTTGGTGCATTCTTTTGTACTCACAAGGAAACATCATCAGAAATGCTTTAAAGATCAAAACTTAGGGTCTTTGCATTATGTTAAAGATATCTCTGGTGGTTTCATGTTGCTTAGAAAGCCCACTGGACTTCTGTGTGGACACGATCCACTTAATGGTTTGCAATGAAAGATGCTTGAGTGTCTGGCATGTGCCAGCAAAATGGTGTAGAACCCCATTCTTTCTTTCTTGAGCCACTAAGTGCTGTATTTGTCTTCACAACGGGTAGCTCTTCTGCTTTTTTTATGCTTTCAGAGATAATTTTTTGAAAGAAAGATCCCATTCAGAAGCTATTCATTATTTTCATTATTACCTTTTTCACCCTATGACATTCCAATATAAATTTGAAATGTTTTGTAACGTTGCGACAAGTGACACCATGCAACATCTTTCAGAAGAGACAAATGGAAAGTTAAGTCATAAGTACTAAATTAGAAAAAAATTACTTGAAATGTTGTTTTAACAGTTTTGGATACATGCTGTTGCTTTTACCTGTCTTCTTTCAGGGACTAATGCTAAAGAGGGAATAAATGTTGAAGACTTTCTTGAATTCTTTAGCAGTGATGCCAAATCAGGTTATGCAGAGGAAAAAAAATCACATTACCATACCATATTTACATGTAGACATAGTAGAAAGAATAGAAGAGAAAGAGTACTTCAAGTCCATACAGCAATTAATGGCATAAATGGTACCTGCAGAAGGTTATGGTTCTTCTTAGTTTCCACTCTGATATGTCTAATTCCATTGTGGACATTGATAGAGAGGAAGATGAAGAAAGACAAATATACATACCACTCAAGACAGGATATGAAGAATACTGGTAAATTGAATCTTAAGAAACTATTTGAGTTTAGGATATTCTAACATGAAAAAGTAAGAGATGTGATGCAAAGCTGTTATAAGGGTGAAAGCCAACAACACGTAGAACGGAAAAAATATCTCTAAGAGCAACTGGTTCAGAAACATCATTTACTGTGCCTGGTTAACTTACTAGTGCTTTGAAAATCTGAAACGTGTGATGCACACCATCAAATAGGGGATTTCTTAAATTACAGTTGTATGCTAATTACTCACTTTAGGCAGTGGTTTGTCTGAAGCAGCAAATGATCCCAGACTTAGCAAGAAAAAAAATCTTACCACTGAGATGTTGGGGACTGTTAGTCACCAGTGCAAGAATTGCCACTTTTCTAAATCTTGAATAGAAATGAATTCAATAAAATGAGACATAATGACAGATTTATAAAAGCAACGTTCCTTTACATAATGGATTTTCTATTCTAATGTTTCTTTACCATAATCCTTTAAAATTATGCAAAAAATTTATTATTTAAGTGATAGTAAAGAATTAATTAAAAGATTAATCGTTCTGGTTTACCAATTCACTTACCAGGTCACTTAATTATTTAGTTCATTAATTCTGTAAATGTCAGGCTTACCATGAACTCAGTGATTTGCATAAGTAAGGTTATAGTTCTGTGAGCAATTGTCATCTAACAACTTCAAACAAAAATTTGGCATTATTTTTACATGTTTTCATATAGAGATGGGAAACCAATCTAACTGATTGGTCAAGAAGATAGCCTCCAAATTAGTTGATATGAGTGGAAAATTTTTAGGAGCCGCAATTCTCATGAAATAAAAAACCGTCTTTGAAGGAAATATGAAGCCTTCTAAAGCTTTGTTTATTTATTTATTTACTTAAAATTTTACTCTTTGGAATATTGTGATGATGGTTCATTGTAATTATCAAAATGATTCTAGTTCTGAGGAGACAACTAAAACATTTACACTATTGTGTAAACTGCTATTGTGATCCAAACACTAGAACTTACATGTATGGATTTGTATGTATACATGTACATGCACATATATATGTGCGTAAACATATCTAGAGGTACAAAAGAAATACCTGTCAGAAGACTGGAAATAGTCTGAGTAGCCATTAGCTGTTATTTAATCTTTCGTAGTAGCCATCAAAGCAAGACACTGTACACGATGGCACGACGAACCTCTTTTTAGCATAGGTGAAGTTTTCCATTCACTTGGTAAGCCTGAGTGGAGAACATCAATAGCTGGTCATTATGCACCATGTAAAATAATTTGAAGTCCTGTGATGCATACAGACTAAGTAAGGCCATCTTAAATAATTTTTATTGTGGAATGATTTCTTCCATTACAGATTCTATGCACTGTAAAATAGCATGGGGCTGTAACAGTCACAAGCCAGTGTGTACCCATGTATCTTGCTGCAGTGAATGGTTAAATGTGAAAATGAATTCTTTCTGGCAGGCTAAACTCACGGCCCTCTGTATTAGTGGCATCTGCTATGGCATGTGAATCAGCCTTGCTCTTAGTGGGTGTATGCCAAGCAAGTACAGGTTTCTAGGGGGTAATACATAATCTGTTCAGACTCACTTCTAAAGCCCCCATGAGTGGATCTATTAAGTACAATTAGTCTCGTAATTAAGGGCCACAGTATTAGACACTTCAAGGATTATTTTTTTCTCTTTTTGACAACACAGAATCAATCTTGTGATGGCTTCCCTGCCATACAGTCTTAGATCTTGATCAACAAAGAGCAAGGATTATAGTTAAAATTATGTGAAAGTCAGCAAAGCATGATATGTTTTAACACGAATTATACTCAATCAAATCTGTGGAGTAAATAGGTATAAATAGAAAGAAAGTAAGTCAGTAGTATATATATACAAAGGAGGTCTAAAGGTGTAAAAAAAAGCGAGTTTTAAAGACAAGAATCTTTGGCTACTTTCACCTAAGACACCTACATGTATTGGATATTTCCTGCTGGAATAAATTGCATCTTTTGCAGTATCAGTAATTTTGGGAGCAGCAGTGTGAGTTTTTTATGGTCATGGGAAGAACTCTGTAGTTATAGTACAAAGAAATGTAGATTGGAAGTTTTGTGAATTGATCAGCTACTGCATGATTTCCTGGGATTGCCTATGTGTGTTTACAGATAGAGAGGCAGGGACTAGACTGTTCTCAGTGGCTTTGTAAGACAAATGGGCCATAAAGTTCCTATATCCTTGAAAAAGTTTTATTATGTTAAAATGGGGACTCTAAAGGAAAATAGCTGAAAAGGAAAAAAAAAAAGAAACAGTGTCATATAGTTTAACGTGAATTAACACAGAGCTGACTGTGAATAGGATCCAGAGTTTATGGACATTCAACAATGTTTGGGGATAAACTGAAGTGATTCTCAAAAAATGGCAGGTGTTCTATAATCTGCCCATGCCTTTCTTCCATCTAAAAGGTCACAGTTTTATATGTTTGGTGGTACACAATACTCAAATATTTTTATTAGCTCTGAAACTTTTTGGGGAGAACACAAACCCAGCCATACTGAAGCATTTAAAAGGGTTCAAACATGTTTACTTATAAAATACTGTAGCAAAAACTGTTTCAAATTTACTTCTATATTTTAAAATTTAATCAATAACTTTATTGCCTAATTGGGCACTCACCCAATTGATACTGGAAATCTGAGGGTCCAAGCCAACCTTAAATCATAATGTAACAAGTCTGAAGATCCTGTAAAAATCAACTACAACAGCAGATATTAAAAATCACCACAGAATCAGACACAACATTACAGTACTAGTGGCCTTGTTTGTGCTTCTGGTGCTTTGGTTCTTCATAGGGGTTGATCCTGCGTTATCAGAGAGGTTCTTTATGGAATGATATGAACAGTAAAGCATTTGGTGAATAGGACTGAATTTGTTAATGTCAGATTTAAAATTAAACTAGCTGCCTTTCCTCAGTGTCTCAATCATCAGGGATTAGGCAGATAGAAGGGTGGACAGATAACAACCTCACCCATTAGATGAGAGAATACAAGTTAGAGGGATTTTTCTTACCCTACAAAATACACTAGCTGTTAATCCTCCAATGAGTTTATTGATGAGTAGAGAGCAGTTAAGACTTTTTGATGTGTCATTTTCTTACATGCTTTGAGCAATTACTTCAATGCTGCAAAGGGAAAGGCAGAATACAATACCAAATCCTCTGCAGCTCAATCTGGTCGCTGTGATGTCCTATTGCTAATAAGTATTAATTTTCTGACTTTACAGAACTGATACATGCAGAAAACCTCTAAATTTTCCTGACTCGGGGACATGTAAGAACAGCAGCCTTGTACTTAAATCTGGGATTGTGGTATATTGGTTCGAAGCATGTCAAGGACAGAGGTGATACTGCACATTCAAGACTAGAAATAATCCAGTTTGTGAGGCAGCCTCCCAGCTGCTTGCGGATGCAGCTGGTTTGAGTTGGAGTCTGCAGCTGAAGATGAAGTGTGGCTGGATGCAGTTTCTAGTTCCAGGCCAGAAGCCCAGCTGATGTTTACTGGCACAGCTCTGCTGAAGTAGCTCTGGTAACTTATACCAGTTAGGCTCTTGCTCAACAGCTTTTCTCGTGCACTAACTTGTGTTGTTAGAATTTGCCTTCATCTCTCTTCTGAACTAAATAAGATAAACCTGATTTCTCAAAAATGCACCATTAACTTTCTAAATGCAGAAACTGTTTGTATGTGTGACTTTATCAAGTATAAAACAAGCTGTCAAAACAAAAATGGTACTTCAGGGATACAGAACCCTCACACAGTCACTTTATATTGAATTATCCAGAGGTCTGAAAAAAACAGTAGTGTTTGGATTAAGTGTGCTGTAATTTGTAGGGTGTATTTTGAAATATGGTCTATTTTGAAGGCAATGGTCATAGACATATCATCAGCTTTCTATTACTGAAAAATTTGAGGAACCCCTAATGACTTTTAACAGCCAATGAGCATATATTCCTCACTACCTACTGGTCGTGAGATTATTTTGGAAATATGCTTCCATCTAATTCGGGAATAAAGACTGGGTGCAAGCTCTGTCTTCTCCATTACTATGGTCAGTATTAGGCATTTCTGAAGAACAACTACCCTAATCTAATAAGGCTTTGAAGGGTGAAGATTTAATAATGCTTGTAAATCATGTTGTATACAAACATCAATGTGATATATTGAAAATTGAGACCATTTATAGTTTTATAAATGTCTGCATGCTAACTGCTGACATTGTGTTCTATACTGTGTAAAATATGTATCTCCTCAACACCTACTTCCTGTTGTTGGTATAAAAGTTTTAAATTTCTTTTAATATGGAAACTGAAACTTGAAGCAAAAATATTTGTTCTGAAGAAGTGGAAATATATATTCAATTCTATTTGGAATGGTAGAGCACTAAAAAATAATTGTTGGATTAGTATTCAGCCTGTGACTATACACACTATTGCTCAGATAAAATGACAAAAACAAATGTGAAAGTTCTATGAAAAGACATTCAAGGCTGGGAAAGCCTAAGTACAGGGGACATATTCTGTAGTATCTATTCCCCATCTTTCTATGGTTTAATCAAATACCATGTTAATAACTTTGATACTGTAAGACCTTTTACTAGCTTGCTCTGATGTTTTTCTGTCAAGGGCTAACTAATAGTTTTAGCTCTCCAAAGAACAACATAACAAAGATAAGGCAAATGCCAGGAAATGTATTCATTAAATAGTCAAGAGAATGCCAAGGACAAGCTCACTGTGTGTTAGGAGAACATCAATATTTGAGAAGAGGAAGATGCTGCTGTGGTATAACATATTTGTGGAAACTGGAATAAGCATGTTTTAAGCAAGGCTTCTCTTTAATTATTGTCTGAGTTTCACATAAAGTCTGCTTCATCAACTGGATAAATATTTGACTGCTGTTCAGTAAATTGCATTAGTTTACTTTAACTGTATGCTCAGCCTTATTCAGGCATCCTACATTAGGCAATGTAGTGTGTAATGCATCTCTGCAGGTGACCAGAGCTATTCTCTGTATGAGGTAAATTAAAACTCATATTTTAAAAATTAAACATTCTTGCACTTCATGATTTCAATATTTAATTATAACCTGTGTCAGGGCCTAATCTCTGACTGAGTCAGGCATGAAATTAATCAAAAACGAGGCACAAGCTTAGCAGTTCCACTGCACTGTAAAAATAATTTTTTCAGCATTTCTGTGATTCTTACAGAAATTTTGTGAGAAAGATGGTGGTGAACATGTAGTTGGGGCAACAGTTAAAAGGTTAGTAAGTAGCCAAAATAATGATGATTTTTGTTAGTTGCCTTGGAAAAAACCTGGAAGAACAATTTAATCCTGAGGTGTGAGTGCAGTGAGGACATTGTAACATCAAAGAGGTGATCCAAGAAAAGAAATTTCTTACACTTTCTAAATCGATTTTAGGGAGAAAAGCCAACTATTAAAAAAACCCACAGCTTTGACATACAGGATAATACATATAACACAGGAATAGATTATTTTATGTGGAGCTAAGCATACTGCAGCTATAGAGATACACTTTACTTTGCTAAGTTCTTGAGCAAAATATTTTGCTGTAAATGAATTATTTGTAATTATATTTTTGACTGATGGAAAAAGATGATGCAGAGCAGTGAATTTGCTTTTGACTTTACATAATAACCTTATCTTTCCTTTAATTCACTCAGTTCAATGGCAAACTTTGTAGCTGAGAAACAAAGGAAATGGTGAGGTACTGAAAAAGGTTGAAAACAATTCTTGAAGTTGTACAAAATTCAAACTTTTACTCCAAAGTCATGAGATTGTGCTTTGGTTTTACATGAAAAGTAAAGGTTCGATTGGTTTTGGTTTATTTTGATGGAATTATGTATTTTTTGCAGTATCAGCACTTCCAGAAATAAATCATCCATAAAAACAGGAAGTGCAAATGTGGCCAACAACAGTGGAAAAATTTTTAAACAGGCTCCTAAAAGCTGACTTAACTACTTTTGGCATAATATTATACAGGATAAAAATATGTAAACAGTAACTTTCTCCCATCCTGACACAAAGCTGACTGGTTTCTGAAGTCAGTCAGGTAGCAGGACCCATAATTATTTTATTTAGCTCAGCTCTCTATTCTGCTTAGACATGGGCTGCCTTTGTGGTTTTAGGCTAATCATGTGTAACTTCCTTAGTCTTACCTGTTGTTAAACAGCTCACATTGCTAATGATTTGTCTAAGAATTAGGAGGGTGTTTGATATATGAAAAATTTCTTATTATTGCTGGAAGGAAGATTTGGAAGGCAGTAGCTGGGCACAAACTTGACTGCTGGTTTGTTTATTTAGGAGAAGGAGCTATTCTATCAGGCACAGAAATTGAAGTGCTGCATTTCAAAAGAAAAAACCATTGCAGTTTATTCACGAGAGTCTGCTGCCCAAGATGGTCAAGAACAAGGCTAATCCTTGGCGATAGTTTGAGAACCACCAATTTACATCCATTTTGTCCTTTTGTTAAGATTATTCCTTAGCACTTGAATCCCACTGGAACTGATCACCAAGAATATTTTACACCCACTAAGCTACCTTGGCTAGCTGCAACTAGAAACCTAGCTGGCTTCACCTAGCCAAGCCAGTGTTCTCAAGGAAAGCCTCTCTCTCTCCCCAGACACACATGGTATGAGGTAGCTGGTCTTGGCAGCATGCTACTATCATTGCTTTAAAGGCAGATGGGATCACTGGTTTCATTCACACCAAATAAAGTAAGTAGATGGAGAATAAATATTTCCATCCTGTATTCAAAAGCCAATTCATTTGTCCTCGGGAAGCCAAAACTTGTGAGGGCTGGCATGACTTACCAGGTGGGAATTACCAGACCTAACTGGTTGCCCAGCCTTAACTGAACCACACCACCTACACAGGATTTGCGGCCATTAACGTATCTTCTGATGAATCTACCAATAATTTTAATGCCACGTACTCATCCTTTGAAAGTAATTTAATTTTATTATAACATTTCAAAAAAATATACAGAAATACCACATGAAAAACAAGCTATGTGATCTAATGCACTGGTAAAATAAATTATTACAAAGTATATTTGTTTTTAATAATGTTGGACAGCTTCCATTATGTGACATGAATATTACATATAGTTGTTGAGCTGAATCTGTTAAGAAAGGTTTAGCAGACATGCTGAATATATATTTCTGATAAACTGGAGTAGAGTATAGAAATTCAGAACAATGGTTTCAGTTTAGAGTATTTTGGTCTTGTTAATATACTTTTCTGACTTCCTTTGGGAATTTTTTCTGGTTTTTGAAATCTGGAGTTTCTGTTGTACTTTTGCTTACAGGATAAAATACGTTTTTACAGGATAAATAGGTTTCTAATGTGTTGTGAATGCAAATTATTTCAATCAGTTTGGTGGGATTATATTAGCTGATGAAACTCCTACTGTCACTCAAGGCTACCCAGATTTTCTTTGGAGATGCCTCAGCTATTGATCAAGCAGAGTTTATAAGGGGGGGAAAAAAACTTAGACCCAGGTTTTATCTCAGAAAAGAGATATTTCCCCAGTATGTTGAATAAATATATCAGCTTAGAACAGGCCCAACTTTTAAGAGAACTCAAATAATTTATTATTTTATAAAATAATGAACATTATCATTTGTCTTTAATTTTTTTAGACTTGAGATGTTAAAAGTTATTGCAGTGAATGTATGGTTGGTTGCATTTGGTGAGCCTTACACAATTACACTTTTTAAAACTTACTCTTTTTTAAAAATTCTGATTTTGAAGTAAATAAAGTACACTGTATTCCAAATGATAGCTGCTTTGCTTATAAAGCAGTATTTACAACAACAGGGATATTGTAAATATATGTAGTTATTATTAAGTAGTAGAGAAAGATAACTGAAAAAGTGTCCACTCTCCTTCAAGCAATTCAAAAAGGCTTTTCTTAGCAACCTCAGGTTTTTTTGGTGTAACACACTATTTACTGGGAAACTTCCATAATTTCACAATATTTTCATTTCTAATAATGGCTTAAAACAATTATAGTTTTAGAACTTCTATAGTCCTCACTGCTCTAGAGGTTTTCTAAATATTTTCATTATCTGATATAAAATGGCTTTCTGCTCAGTATACCATACAAATCTGACCATGAAGTTACTTACTAGGGTAAGTGAAAGGTGTTGGTCTGTGCTTTTATTGCCCTATTTATGGAGTGATTGCTAAACCCAACAGTACCTTATAACCTCATGAATAAATCATGGAATCAGTCACTGTATTTATAAAAATGTCTAATACTTCTTTCCAGTTTCCAGTATCTGAACATCTTTCAGTGACTGAAATATATATTTACTAAATGGTGATCAAATGAAGTTATCAGGGGTGGCTTTTGTCGCTTGAAATGACTGCAAGCAAGGGCTCCCCTGAATTAAGGAACTCTGAATGTCAAAGCTAATTCTTCTGTGTTTACACACACATACATACACACACGTCTGTATTTTCACGCCTGTCTGACTACGAAGTTTATGGGGTTTTTTTTCAAGTGCAGAGGCAGCCTTGAACTGAGCAGCAAAAATCTCACATTTGAAGCTGTGTCACAGAGCTGTGCCTCCTACTTAACCCTCCCCTCCCTGCAGAGCCTTTTGGAGCAGAGGAATGAAGCTTACACACACGAGCAGTGCAGGGAGTTCCTTAGGCAGCAAAGCAGTTCCACCATGGGGCAATGCCAGCGCTGCTGACTGCAGCCTGGTCTCACCATGTGCCAGCTCTGCTGTGCTCCCCAGCTCCATCGTGCCCCGTTATGTCAGGGGACAGGAACTGGCAGGGACAGCAGTGGGGCTGCTGTATGACAGGACTGAACTGAGTTCATGCTCCTCGTGCCCTGTTGAACCTGGCTCCATCTGAGGCTTGAGCGGGCAGCGAGATCTTGCTGACATGTAAAGTCACAATCAGAAGCATGGCATGTGTGCTGGGAAATCTTAATGCCAGCTCCTGAATGCTTTATCATGCTCCCTTCAACACCTTGATATTATCAGCTATTTCCTTACAGCATGTCTATGTACATCAAGAAAATGGCTATTTTATCTGCCATTTTGTCAGATGTCATACAAACATAATGCTGCATTCATGTCCCAGAGACTCATGAACTTGGCCTTATCTGTGTTCTGTACCTTTTATCCAAAACTTTGTTACTCCTGTTGGTGACTTTAATAATGTGCCCCAGACAACTGTGGCCATGACAGGCAATGTCTCAAAACAAACTGGCAGTGCAACCTCTTCCTAAAAGACAGGTCTTGAAAATTCAGCAGTCCTGGGGGTCTCACAGAGCCTGAACTTGCTAGTGAGTCCTGCAGGTGCTTGAAAAGATTCTGAAAGTGGTGTTATTTGTACTTAAAATTAGCAGTGAATCCTGTGGTCATTATCACAAAGCTATGACCAAGGCTGTTTCTCACAGGTTACACACTTGGTTGCATACAGCTGGGCCAAAACTCTGTTAACTCTCCTGTGTTAAGTGGTAGTTTAAAAAGCTGATTTTATTTGTTGAAAACAAATGAAAAATCACATGACAGGGACTATGTCAACAGGTTGCTTTTAATACAGAAGTTTTGATCTGGTTAAGTCTTTTTTATATTTTTATGTGGTACGTATTTGGCTGTAAATAGTCCAGTACTGTAAATAGGGAAATGATAAATTAGTTTTCATTTCAGTGCAATAAAAAGTAAGTTTAGATGAATTACCTTGAAGGAAGTGTAAACATTTCCATGAAAAGTGGGTCAACCTGGGATTAATTTGAAAAGGATATAGGAACATTTATTTATTTGAATGTCAAAGATATCTAACTGTACAAAATGTAGATTCAGTGCTTCTGATAGGCACAGACTGTTCCTTGGAGATCTTGTAAACATTTTCTCTCTGATGTGACTTGCCAAATTATTTATCTATCTCCAGTACTTCATGAATTGTTTTATTCTTCATGAAACACTTGCTCTGGTCCCATTTTGAGTATTTTTATGTCTTCTGCATTATTTTATTGCATATTTCAGGTGCCTGAAAGTAAATCTCCAGAACATATATATCAATATATGAAAGTCTGGAGATATAGATATATATAGATATAGGGATATAGATATATATATATATGTACACACAGAGATAAAGAGACAGAGTACTAGAATTATAGACAGATAGATTCATAGATAGATAGATAACTGAAACCTGGACTTTCACACCATGATAATTTTGTGCACTTCTGTCATGTTTTCAGTCCTTTTCAGACATGATTTTTTGTCTTTGTAAGTAAAACAGGCAGAAATTCAGTGAAAAAGTCCACAGTTGCCCCCCCCCCCCACACTCTAGTAGTATACGTGTACACTCTAATATTAAACCTAATGACTGATTGGTTTTGGGAGCATTGACAGCATTCATTCTCCACCTGATGGAATCTTCTCAGTGACAGTTTCTGTGCTATAGGCATTTTTAAATAGCTCCTCATACATGAGATCAGAATGGACTCCAAATATAGACAGTTTAAAATGTATGAAGAGAGAGTTGCCTTCACATGTAACATTCACGTATCAAAACATCAGAAATTTATAAAAGATACTTTGCAGCTAACTGTAGTAGTACATGTAGGAAAATGTATAATTTTCCATGTAAAAGAGGAGAAAAACTTTCTGTTAGTTTCAAGCCTATTCTCAGAGAACCAGAAGTTCACTTTCATTTACATAATTTCAATTACTTGTTAATATTCTGTTAATATTTGGTGGGCAGAACCAGTATGAGGGGCAAATACATTTTTCTCAGGGTTCTTCATTATCACTGCCTTTCATCTCATATAAAATACCTATTGACAAAGGAAAAGGGAGATTCAGAAACCAAAAATTATTTATACGTCATATATCCTAAAAGAAAGAATCATTGCATGACCATATGAGTCTTTGTTATTAGTTTCCTCCTGTGCAAGTGTCCATTCACACCATGTTGGCAGCCTATTTCTGCTTTTTGGCTGATGGCCACCTGTACCTGCAGTGTCAGTGGAGAGATATTGGAGATTAGCTCAGTTGATAAGAACATGGTGCTAATAATGCCAGGGTTGTGGGTTTGATGGTTATGGGCCATTCACTTAGGAGCTGGACTTGATGATCCTTGTCAGTCCCTCCCAACTCAGAATATTCTGTGATTCTGTGAATAAACTTAGGGGCTAAATGAGTCTGTCTCCAGTTCAGACCTAAAGGCATATTTGCAAGGTAGTGTGGGTGAGCTCCCAGAGGCAAACAAGGAGTATGTCTCTCATATAAGAAAAGAAACCCAGAAGATCTGAGTTTCAGAGCCACAGTCAGAATGTTATTTGTACACTTGGGCATATGATTGCAGTCTTTCAGCGGAATTTTTTCCACATGGGAATACAGACCCATAATCAGGTTATCTTACCTGCAATGTGTCTGATTTATTTTTCTCTGAATGTGGATGTGATTGCATCATGCTATTAGTACTCTCCAAAACCTCTGAACCTTTCTGGTGCTACCAGACCTTTGGAATACTAGATGAAACAGGATGAAACTGACCCAAGCAAAATTTATTGTAGGAAAATCACCAAGACTAGGGAAACCCAGACATATGGTAACCTTGCTAAAGTCCTTGTTTTTGATTTAGAATGTTTCTGGTCACATACTCTGGTAAGGAAAAAACAGAATTTCAAAACTTATAATTCACATTCATATGAAACAGCAAAACCTAAAGAAATATACCTTTATGCGACTTAAAGAATATTAAAACTTCCATTACCCGTAATTTCTTGGAGAGATCACAATCTACAGAACAAAATTACTATGATGTGATGTGGTACTTCATTTTACATACTTAAATATTCAATATTCAATGAATAGCTTCGTAGAGAAGCACTTTTACATCTTTTTTGCTATGTCCTCTTGCAATGAATCTTGGTTAATATTTCTGTGGTGACTGCAACAACAAAGCTTCAAAAAATAGTTGTAAAGAAAAGCCTATAATTTATGTTTAGCTATCTTAATGTAGTGGCACTGCAACACATGGAAGGAATCAGGCTGAAAAATGTAGGTTGGCATGAAATAGTATTTAAGAGTGTGCAGCAATCATGTTTGCTTCAATTTATCTTACAGCTGTTTGAAAATCTCTCTGAGTAACTTGCTTGTCATATGCAAGTGCTGTCTGTGTTAGAGCAACAGAGACCCTGTGCTGCTTGGGGACTGCTGGGGTGGGCGCTGGAGCTGAAGCCAGGGGTGCTGCCAATGCCAGGCGCTTGTGCGTGTGACCACTGCCACTTTCTGACTGTAGTAGTGGCTCCTCCTCTGCTGAAACATTCCTGGCAGTGTTTTATGCCTTTTATTTTTCTCTAACAAGTCAACAGACAAGTTTACAGACTGGTCAAAACCTGACTCTATGCACAGGACATGTAAAGCAGATTTAGGCACTTTGTCAGAGGTCCCTAATGGGCTTCATTTATCGGCCAAATAGTAAACAAGTAATATGCTGTGGGCAACGTTTTGCTCTTGGCTTTCAGTTTAGCTTTTTAATATGTACTGGCATGAAGCACACTAGAAGACCTTACTGCTTGCCAGACTGGGAATTACTATCTAATGGTTATAACAGAGATTTCAGAAACAGGACATCTGGTGCTTCTTCCTACTATTTTCACTGGCTTTCTGTATGACCTTAAGTCAATAATTTTCCTCCTCCCTGTCTTAATTAACTCACCATCTATATTGTAAAGATAATAATTCCTACCCATCTTGGCCTAAATATCAATTATTATTATGCTGTATTTTTTTTATGAATGTGCATTTAATAAGTAAGGGATATTTCATAAATAAAATTATTTGAATGACTTTCTTTTGTTTTGTGCTATGTTAGTTAGATGCTCTCTCAAATCTGAACATGGTTGATTTTCTCCAATATCTTAAATGATTCCTCTGACTTAATCAAAAAGAGCTGTTTCAATGATGATTAGAACCCCTTCCTTTGTCTCTAATAGGACCATTTTTAAAATTGGAAAAGCTGTTAGTCCCTCTTCCCTGCAATCAAAAAACCTTTATAGGCCATTTGGTATCACAAGTAGCAGTTTTCTTTATGCCTAGAATGCAACCAGTATCTTTTAGTAAAAGAAAGGAAGTTTTAGCCTTTTCTTCCATTTTCTCTGCTTCATTTTCACTGAAGGGATGGGTGGGATACACCCTTGTTCTCACAGATGCCATAATGCCTGAACTTGTTATCCCTTGTATTTTCAAGTGATTAGGTAATTCCCTCTCTTCAAATCAAATTGGACAGTGCACTCAGGTTTTCATAATACCATGATATAGACTGGCAAATAAACCACAGGATGCTTATTTTTCTTTTCTTGTTTCAAAGTGAAATTCAGTTCAAGAGAAATTCAGTTAATAGACTATGCAAGGGGGTTAAGAACACCTTATTTATCAGACTATTTTTTCAGGAGAATAAAAGTTAACATGCATTTTTTTCTTTGGTTGTGGGTGGCCAATTGTGAAGACCCGTTCTGGCTGAAAGAAACAGGGGGAGAGAGGAACTTGCCTAATTGAATCCACTTCATGCAGAAATATTTCGCACTATGGATCATAGGGTCAGGTAGCTGTTTGTTAGCTGTGTGACAACCTGTTTCAGCCGGTGAGTAAGGTGGGGTGTTGATGCTCCCAAGTCCAGAAACTTAACACCTGTCTAAACACCAACAAAATGTTCTATCTTGAGTCCAAGACAGGCTCAAACTCCAGAACTCAGACTTCAAACTCTCAGACCTTATAGGAGTTGGACACTGTAACTGAAAATATCTGGAAAGAGACACTGACTTGGCATGAGTCTCAATATACAGGGCAAGACCTCCTTAAGATGCTGCAAATTTGTAATTTGAAACAGGAATCTGAAGCCAAATCTTCCACATCTAGTGTCTCTAATGTTTTTACCATCAGGCATCTTGAAAAGAAGGCAGAGTTTCCTCAGTATTTCCTGTTAAGGCTATTAAATATTGCTTTAAATAACTAAATGTGGACTAGGAGAAAGGTTAAAGGCATAGGAAGCAAGGAAATTCTCCCAGGACATAGTAAACTTATACTCATGTACCTGTTCCAAAGAATGCTTAATTATTGCAGGTCACGTAGTAGAGAGACTAATTTTCACCTAATAATTTTCAGCTAAGCATACTGAAAGACGGAAGTCTGAACAGGAGAAAAATACATTGTTGTCACTTCAGACCCTGTGATATTTCATCTGCTTGTTTGGAAGGTAATTTTCTTTTGATTAAATGGTGAAAAACGAGTCTTTTAATATCACCCATTTAGGATGGAAATGATTTCTCCCCACCCCCTTTTTCAAATAAAGTCGAATATCATCCTGGTGTTGCATGGAGGGGCAGCAGGAGCTGTGATCTGGTAAACTAATTTCATTCCTCTAATTTAGATTTAGTTGTAATGCTTCCTTGTGGAACTGGCACTCCCAGTGAGTAATCAGGGAAAGATGGTTTACCTTTGAGTTTATACCAGTATGGCTTAGGCTGAATAAATGCTAGGTGTGCAGAGTATCATCTAATTGTCTAGTTTTCCCTACAGGGGTCTATCCCTGTTAGGCAAACGCTGTGCCAGCCCAGCAATGGCTTGAACCTAACCTGGGTAATAAGTGCACATGAAATTTAGTAGCTCAGCAGAACCCAAAGCTTTTGACAATCAAATGGTTAACCCTTTCACAGATCTGTTTCTTGGGAATTGAATAAATGAGGGTATTGTAATGTAAAGAACATTTGTTGGCTGAAGGCCACCATGAGGGAGATTAGTGGGGGGTATTAAAGATGAAATTATAAAGTCTCAGTGAAAGAGATTCAGTTGAATTCAATGATAAATGACAGTGAAAGGAAGAGAGGGATATTTCTGAGATGAGCTGTATTTCCCTAAAGAAAAATACTTGTGAGATCAGATTTTTAAAGAAGGAGTATTCTTTTTTTATTATTGAAAAGGTTAGATTATATCATTTTTGAGAGCTCTGTTCTACTGAATGTAATAAAAATTGACATGAAGTGTTTTAAGTTTGTTGATAATTCCATACTATTCTGACCCACTTTATCTGAATATCTTAAAATTCAATTTCACTTGTAGAAGGTATTCTCATATTATCCTGCTATGTAGGCTACAAAAGGCTGGTAAATCCATAGATGTTCACGACCACTCATGCAGAAATGAAATATTTAACTACAAGGGTATCTTGTATTTCACAAGTTATTTGCTGACACTTCATTCTCTGATCCTTGTAGTCCATACAAAATGATTTGCACATAGGAAATATAAGTAAATGCTTTACAAATTGACTTTTTGAATATTTTCTCACTACTTCTAATAGATTTTATTAAGTGCCTTCTGCTCTAAAATGTTTCAAATGTTGTGGGTTTTTTTATAATTTAAAAGCACATTGCATGTATTAATCTTCTTAAAGGATTCCTCAAAAACAATTAAAAAATAGGTTTGCAGGTTCTCATAAAAAGACATATGAAAGCTGATGTATATTTATTATGCTTATTAATTTAACTTTTCTTAAAAGAAATATTAATTATCATGCTTTTTTTTGCAGGAAAAATCCTTACATATATTACCTATGTCTAAACAGGTAGAAATCACTGATTTTTTTGCCTAGTTTGGGTGGCTATGAATATAGAAATCTAACTAATCTTCCTTCTTTAACATTCAGAACAAATTACAGCGCACATTTCATCCAGTAAAAATGCAGTATCATGTCATTCTAAATCACATTAAGAATCAGCTGAAGTTGGGTAGGTGGATGTTGAACTGTCAGATTTTAGAAAGAGTGGAAAAACTTGAGATCAGATTTTCAGCCTACAAATTCAGATGGAAGAATTTAATCAGCCACTTTCCGTGTGCTTCACTGACTATCAGAAGTTCTGTCTGTCACGTACAGATGTGGATGTGAAAGTCTGATGTGTGTTTCCCAGCTCTACCTAATTGGATAACTACAGAACTGGTATTAGAATAGACAGTTCGTAGTCAGTACTGTACACTGGACAACAGCCACATTTGGAAGAGAAGATATATATTTTCAGTGTATATTCTATGGCAATAAATTGGAAAAAATATTTAGCAGTGAGTCAGCCTTTATGTATTGGATTTTAGCATACAGTTTTTATTACAGAAAATAAGCTTCCATTGTTTGTTTGAAAGCCTAACTCTTCAATTTCCATGTATATTAGATAGCCTTTATTTTTATTTTGTGCTTCCTGGAATAGGAGGAGAATAGGATGACCCTTAGCAAATGCTAAGAAATGCCTATGAACCACCTCACTCCCAAGATTTTCATTCTTAGTCCTGCCCTAGTAACCCACAGGGAGTCCCAAAGTGTTAGTAGCCATTGTCATGGATAGAAATGTGAATATTACAAAGTTTACCACTGTAAAACACTTTCTGAGCCTGCCTCTTGTACTATGCAAAGGCCATTACCCCATCCAACTCTGCAAACAGACTGTCCTTTATTATGTGTGTGATAGCATTAGCGCCACAGACAGTGTTCATTTTCTTACCAGTCCCCAATACAGGACATGAAGAATAAAGCTTCGTGATTGAGGCCGACGCTGTTCAGCAGGATTTCAGCATTGACAGAGCAGGTTGAATAGTAACATGCATTTCAAACATTATATTGTAAAATTCCTGTAACACATCTGGTCAGTGCTGTTGCTAGAAGTCACAGCCTGACTCCACCGGGCACACAGTTTTGCCTCAGTTCAGTTACTTGCATTTAAATACAGCCTAGGCAGAATGGAAAAGCAATGAGATTTTTGAATAATTTGCTGGAGGGCTTAAAATATCTTAGTAGAACAAGATGACTATCTAAAAAAAATAATTCTCCTGGGTGGCACATTCATGGCTTCATGACTAATTTGAGATGGCATAATTTTAGAGATACTATGACGAGGACAGAGCTGCTGCATCCTAAGACTTCAACCTACTGTCAAAATGTGAGGGTATAAGGACTCCTGAAAGGACACAATACTTGTCATTTAAATTAAAAGTGCCAGGATGGTTGTCCTGTTGTTGAGCTTCTGAAATGACAACATCTCTTGTTTTGTTTCAGATGTTACCAAAACCCATACTTTCATCAATTCAGCTACGGATCATTTTGGAGCCTTTCTGGAATATACACGTCAAATCAAGATTAATTTATTTCTGGTTTCTATTTGGTTTTGGATAGAATTTAAACTTTTTGGTTATGCAACCGTAAACAGTGTGAAAACAAGTTACTTGTGGGGATATTACCTCTCTGTGAGACTGATTGCCGAAACTGCAATTGGAAAGATGTATAATGTAAAGTTTGCTCATATGAGCAGGGGCTCTGGTACTTGGCGCTCTCCAAAGCAATTCTTCAAGCTGATTTTTTGCCTAAGTCTAAAACAGTCCAAACAGTCCAGTTTTACAGTTTACAGGTAACACAGAAAAACCAGATCTTAGATTCTGATGAAGGCAAATGATGATGTGGAACAGCACTTTAAGGTATGATAGAAAACTGGTGGGGTTTTTTCCCTTTTTTTACCTCCTTATACCTGTTGTGGAAGAAGCACCTAACAACTTTTTCTTTCAAGATCAAAACAAAAAAAAAAAAGATAAAGAGATGTTTACATTAGCGAGGCCTTCAAGCTAATTTTTTTAAAAGTTAATTTATTAAGAGGGAAGGGAGTAAGGGTGTTGTAGGCCTTCTGCCCACATTTAGTGCTCTTAGGTATTACATGTACAGCGTCATGGCTTCTTTGCCGTGGCGTCCCAGCTATCTACCTACGCATTCCTTGCCAAGCTCACTCTGCCTGCTTCTTGAACCTATTCGCATTTTACTAGTTGTGAAATTAATGAACAAAGAACAAGTATTTTTTAGGAATTTTCTGGAAATCCAAAGTGTTCCAGATTCTTGACTTTTGAGTCAAGACTATTTGAGAGTAGGTGGCGTCTTACCTAACTACTGATTGTACGGAGCGTGTCTGAACTCTTGATACTGAGGCCTTCCAAGCTGCAGCTATATTTATAGTGCATGATAATAATAAATTAAAAATTATACTAAGTAGCATTGAGTAGTTTCTGTTGGATTATTACAGTTCTAGGAGCAAAATGGGTTGGATGTATTGTTTTACTGTCTTACAAACCACCAGGACACAGCAATACCAGATGGTTGGGGTTTATAGCCAGCAATCTATGCACATTAAAAAATATTTAATGACACTCCAGTCATGCTTGTAAGAAGCCTGGATTTAGAAATATCTCAGCCACCAATAACCTGCAAACAATGAATAATCCCTGAGAAAGAGAGACAGAAAAAACAAGAGATTGTGTATACCTTCTTGGAATTATGAACAGATTTCTAACTTGATGGAAATTCAAGTTGTGTCAAAAGTTGTGCAAAGGAAAGGTGTAGAAAGGCCAAATATATAATAACCCAGACACACATCTCTATTATATTATATTTAAGTTTAGCATGACAAGAAGTGTGAAGAAATTGAGTTGAAGTGCAGCTATATATGGCGATAGTGTCTCACCAAAATTTTTCACCTCCTGCCTGGAAAAGGTCTTTAGGAAGTTTAAATAAAAAGAAAATGGCACAAATACTGTAGTACTTGAGTCACACAAGCTTTGAAGATGACATTTTCGTGTCTTCTGAAAGTGTTAGAGATCTTGAAATTTTAAGTAAGGAGATGAGAGCAGAGAAGACAGCAGAATAACGATAAGTATGTGGGATGTAAAAAATTAGGCAAAGACTGTTGTTTTAGAAAAGCTATTTGTGTACAGCCTGTTTACACTCAAATAGAGAGAGCTCATCAATCATTAAAACTGATTCATGATTCCCAAAATAAGTGCCTGTTTTCTTTAGTTGTAATTTTGTTAAGATTGAAACATCTGCTCTAAAATTTCCCACAAAGACTAAATTTTTGGAAAATTTCAACCCCAACAGATATGTTTCTTCCAAGAATAAGATCAGACTGAAAATGTGATGATTTACCCAGTACCACGATGGAAAATTAAAAAATATTCACTTAGCCTGCACCTTAAATATTGTAGCACAGTGGCTAAATCACAAGTTAGCTCTTCTTTACAAATCACCAATGACATATGTTTCATAATTCAATGCCATTTACCAAAAATCTGTGCCCCTGGAGAGAAGCACTTGCCAAAGTGTTTTGGGAATTTTGTTTGTTTGTTTGTTTGTTTTTTGGGGTTTTTTTATATTAACCCCTCCCCACTTTAAACACATAATCATGGGAAATTGCAAGAGCATAACTAAGTAATTGTGGTATGTCTTGGCTGCAATATGTTGCTAGTTATCAGGATGTGATTATGTGAAAGCTAGAAAGGAGAGAATTAATCATGAAAGCTTTTTTCTTCACATATTTCTCATTATAATTAATGACCATAAATAATACAAATGCATTTTTAGTTGTATAGCATTGGAAAATTAGAAACTGTGTCAGAACATCATGGAGCTGCAGAATTACTATCATGGAAGGTTTTCTTTTTATAAAAAGAATGTTAGTTACATCAAGAAATTTCAGTACACTTTTGAAAAGAGCCATCTAGAATTCACTGTTAATGGAATTAGAGAGGAGCCTCACGTAAACCCCAAATTTAGCCCCCTCTGTTAGAAGGAAGCCTGGATCATGAGCCTGGCTTCCCAATTTGGGTGCATTTCCATAAAATTCAGAGGGGTTTAGTTCAACATACACTGTTTAAGATGCATCTAATTCAAATAGCCTTCTGTAGAGAATCTTCAGTGCATTCATCCTTCCACAAAGAGGTTCTCCATAAAAGCTCTCTCTTTCAAGCCAGATAGCTCCTGTACATGAATAACTTTCACCATAGGAACTCACTGAGACAGCAAACCCTGATCTTAGTGTCTTTTCAGAAATAACAGGCTCTTGGAACAATATTCTCTTAGTCCCCTTCAGAAGCAATTAACTGCTTCCAGTACACCTGGAGTGTATTAAGCCTGGGAGAGGCCTTAAAGCTACAGTTCACATTTCACTTTCAGTCGGGTAAGAAATCAAATAAAAGGGGGAATTTAAGAAGTCAGGTAATGCTTATTCCATATTTCTGGCAAGCAAAATATTCATAGAAGGTGCTTGCTTCCTTTGGCAAGAGAAACCCTATTTCCAGCCTAGGAAGCTTCATATTGTATGAATATTTAATTTCCCTTCACTTTAACTAGAGAAAATGTATAGTATAACATTTTAAAGTCTTTTCTCAGTTTCAAGTTGTGTGATCTATACATCAATATAAAGATCTATGGTATCTTCTAAGACTACCTGCTTTCAGAAATGACACAGGTGTACCTATAGTTACCAGTTCGTCACGTATCAAGTTATTAAGTGATAATGATATTTGATTATATACACTTATTAAAACCACCAAATCAATGACAGCTGTGTCTCTCTACATATTCCCCTTTTGGCTTTGAGTCTATTCTCTGCACATGGATGATTTGGAGAAAAAAATCATATAATTATTTAGTAACCTCTGTAAAATTCTTGTATACCCTCTGCTGAAGTTTGTGCCCCTCAGACTACACCAATTCACAAAGACTGGCCATTACTGGATTTCCCCTTCTCTGAGAAGGTGGAAGAAACCAATCAAACACAAAATTCTCTGGAGAATTGAAAAGAAAATAAAGCACATTGAGAACGTTAGCTTTCTTTTAAAACTAGGATAAGGTTTTTGGACGGTCCAAAGTCCTGGCAGTCCAAGAGGACAAGAAATGGCAGGAGTAAGCATATCTGAGTAGGTGGCATTGAGCCAACAGTTTTCACATGCTGATCCTGACAATGACATCCCTGTCACATTTAATCATGCTCTAGGTACAACCACCTAGATGTAGATGAGATAAACATGAAATAAACTTTTTGCTTTGGTAAAACTGCAGGAATCTGAGACAGATAGTATCGATCTAATTGGGATCTAGCAGAAAAAGTAAAATACTGATTTCTAATATTAAAGAGCCATGACTTAAATGCAAGCACAATGCACTTCAGAATGAATGTGCCAATTCAATGTGGTTGGCTTTATTAGCTAATAGATGCAATGGACAGCAGATCAGCCTCTTCCTGGTGAATGGATGAGAACTGACCTGCATTTCATTCTTGTTCCACAGTTTGCCTTGCAACTGGCAAGGAGCATTTATACCTGTTTAGAGACTGATACTTTTTTTTTTTTTTTTTTGGTGGTTTAAGAGCTCCATAGGAGGTCCGAATTATGTTCTGTGCAGTGGAAAATAAAACATGATTGAGGAGTCAATGACACTAAAAGAAAAAAACTAATTTGGGAGGAGCTGTTGACTCCCTCAGGGGCAGAGAGGTCATGCAGAGAGACCTTGAAAAACTAGGGAGATGGGCAATCACTGACTGTATGAAGTTGAACAAGGAAAAGTGCCAGATTCTGCACCTAGGATGGGGAAACCCTGGAGGTACAGACAGACTGGGAAATGAGATACTGGAAAGCAGTGCTGCAGAAAGGGACCTGGGGGTCCTGGTAAATGGCAAGTTGAACGTGAGTCAGCAGTGCTCTGGCAGCCAGGAGAGCCAACCCTGTCCTGGGGGCATCAGGCACAGCATTGCCAGCTGGGCAGGGGAGGGGATTGTCCTGCTCTACTCTGATCTGCACTGGGGCAGCCTCACCTCGAGTGCTGGGGGCAGTTTTGGATGCCACAATACAAGAAAGATATAAAGTTATTAGAGGACATCCAGAGGAGGGCAGCAGAAATGGTAAAGGGCCTTGAGGTGAAGCTGTGTGAGGAGCAGCTGAGGTCCCTTGGTCTGTTCAGCCTGGAGAAGAGGAGACTGAGGGGAGACCTCATTGCAGTTACAGCTTCCTCATGAGGGGAAGAGGAGAGGCAGACACTGATCTCTTCACTCCTGTGATCAGTGAGACAACCCAAGGGAATGGCCTGAAGTTGTGTCATGAGAGGTTTAGGTTGGATATAAGGAAAAAGTTTTTCATCCAGAGGGTGGTTGGGCACTGGAACAGGCTCCCCAGGGAAGTGGTCACAGCACCAAGCCAAGAGTTCAAGAAGGATTTGGACAAAACTCTCAGGCACATGGTGTGACTTTTGGGGTGTCTGCCACAGGGCCAGGAGTTAGACTCGATTATCCTGATGGATCCCTTTCAAGTCAGCATATTTTTTTCATTCTATGATACAGATATATATAAAATTTGGGTAGATAAACTTTCATCTGGCATTCCCTAATAGGTAATCCTGTCTGTAACACTGGCTATTCAACTTTAATGTTCTTTGAACATATTTTAAATAGGCACAATATAAATGATATTCCCTTCAATTGGCACTTCTCCTGCGACATGCATGCCTTAGAGCATTTTTAATAACTTACAGACATTACATGAATGTAATGGAAAAATGTCTATTGTTCTTCCACTGGACAAGGATCACCTTACCTTTATAAGAGTACCACAATATTTTGTGACTCTCTCAAAAAGGAGCTCCAGAAGGCTAAGAGCAGAAAAAAGATTAAGGTGACCAGGGCATTTTTTTCAATCTTAACAATCTGTCAGACTAGGCAAAAGCAAAGGGCCATATCACAATATGCACATACTTGTCAACTAAATGAAAATATCAGCTCAAAATATTTTCCATTTATCAGCATCTCTTCCAAATTTGGCAAGAGATTGCTCTGTATGATTTCAGCACACTAAGGAGAAAAGAACAGAGTCAGTTTGGAAACATTGGTGAGAGTGAGGACATGGGTCTCAAGGGTAAAACTGAGAGGTTATTCTCTGAACATGACTGGTATCTTGAAGAGCAGCATCAGTCTTGTACTTACATAATTTCTGTTCTCATCTCTTTTCCTGGTGTTTCAGCAAGGTAAGTAGCTGAGCACTGCCAGTGCTGCCAATGGAAGTGTCCTGAAAGTACTGCTAAGCTGACTCCAGCTCACATCTTCTCCATATTATTGTGTCCTAAATTTAGAAAGGATTTCCTTTTTTTAATCAACAAGTAAATAAAAATGGATAACAATTTCACAGTTTTTTTTGTTCCTGATCTATTGGGTAGATAATTTTAGAGACTTGCCATAATCCTTTAGAAATTTATTGTTTTAATGAAAGAGGAATACAGCCAAATACTTAAGATTGTAACAGAGATGTTGTATAGGCAAAAGAGCGGTATATGAGCAGTACAAGAGATATAACAGAAACTGGAAGAAAAACGTTTTAGAGGCCTGAAAATTAATTTCACTACAACTTTGGAAAAAAATTATATTTTTTCAGGATTCTGAGTTTTGCAATTGAGACAGAAAGAGAGAGCTTATATATTTGACAATTAACTTTATCAACTGTAAATGTTTGCATTTATAACTTTGAAGAGAACTTTTCCCTTTGGAAGTGTTCATCTACAGTTGAAGTGCTCTACAGTTCAGTCTAGTTGATTGCTAGACAGAAGTTAGACTATTTTTATGCTCAACTATAATAATAATTTTACATTTCCCATATAATTTATTTCTTTCTTTTTGTATTAGGTTTGCTGAAATCCTTCTTTCCCAATCCATCAGATTAGTGTATTTCTGTTTTTTAAAGAAACTTTAGCAGAAGAGAAGAAGGTAGTTAAGATGTGGTCTCTGTGAAAGTGGTTTCACTCAGTAAGAAGTTGTCTTCTTTTAGCTTGCATTTTTATACTTATGCCAGGAAGCAAAAGGATGTGGTGTTAGGATTTGAAGATTATTGCTTTTATTTTGTCTGCTTGATGTGATGCTTTGTAACATTTTTGAAAAATCATGTACAAAATAAAATAAGTTTAGTGCTTATTTTGGGTACTGACTTTATGTCTTAAGAGTACCTAGCAGACACTTTTTCAGTACCAATGGATTTTTCACCAGTCTTAAGCTTTAATGCTTCTGGAAGATGCTCTTTGGGTAAGTCTTCAGGTCCAGCTTCTGCAATCAGATCCACTTGGATGAAATCATGCCAAGGCCTATTCACTTCAAATAACTTGCAGATGACTAATATTTTTGGGTAGATCTTCAAAGTTATCACTCCACTGCTTTTGTATGAGTTCAAAGTGCTGTCTATGAAGTACTTAACATAAATTTCTGTATATCACAACCAAACAAGGGTTAAACACCAGAAGATTTCACAAATTCACCTTTTTTGCTTCTTACATCTAATCATGTTGATAACCTCTAATTGTATTTACCATATAATTACTTACATGAAAAATACTTACAAAGAGGTTGTTTTAGTACTCAGTTGCTCTAACTCTCTCATGGGAAATGCTCTCCAAAAACCTGAGAGACTGAAGAGTTCCTTCCTCAGAGGTAGGATTTGTGTGTGGGTCTTGTGCAGCTGAATGCTCTAGTTGGGTTTACTGCATTATTTACACTCGCTAACTTACTACTCCTGACTCTCTGCTGTGGTCATGGGCATTCACCTGTGTTAAGCACCTAAAACCTGAAGGGAGTTCACATCTGAGAACCGCAGAAGGGAAAAGAGGCAATCAGTGTCCAGCCAGGAGATAGGTGTGCCCCTTGCCTGGGAGCGCCGATAGATACCCTTATGCATTTCCTACTCCATGTCACTTCCCTGCTTTCTGTGGATGCTATTCTCACATGCCTATTTCTTCAGGAGCTTCAAGGTAGCAGGAGCCCATGTGCCTGTCACAGGGTTACAGATTCCACAGAGCAGCAGGGTAATTACTTTCAACATTGCAACAATTTACTTTGAAGTCCATTAGGTGGACAGAGCCTTGTTAGTTTATCTCTGAAGACTGGAGAATGGCATACAGGGATAATTATTACGAATGGTGGAAAAGACAGCCCAAAAAAAATAACACCAGGAAAATTAGAGGTCTGAAAATAAAGGAAGTGACCTTGTAGTGTATAAATAATGACAAACAGTGGAACAAAGGTTGTGCTTTTATTTTGAGAAATGAGAAAAAGACCTGACAATACCCACAGATAAATAGAAGCATAACATCCACAGGAGCCCCAACTGTCAGAGGTCATTCTGGAGTCACATTTTACAAGTCACAGGCTTCGAGCCTTCTTTGGTAATATTTCAGCAAATAAAACAAAACTGAACTTCCAAGATTTCTCACTAACTGTAGCAGCTATTCATCATTCTAAATCTCTACTGGCACTTTCAGAGCTTTTCTGTCACAGTCACTGGAGTGGCAGGAAATTCCTGTATGGAGCTTGTCTTTTCACCCAGCAGTTCCAATTACTTCGGTCCTTGACTGTCGCTTTGACAGCATCACTTCTGAGCCATCCAGCAGTGTGATAAAAATTAGGAAACAACAAAAACAACACGTGGCTTTTGAATAGGGTATTTCTAAAAAGTGTTTGAATATGTGTGAGTTAATTACCATGCTCCATGGTCATAAAGCAGAGTGGATTTGATCATTTGTATTTCTTTTATCTGTAGTCAAGCGATTCTTCTGCAAGAACTGTCACAATAACTGATTCAATTTCCCCATGTCTTCCTTATGAGGCAGAGTTGGAATTTTTAAATCCTATTTGAATTATCCTACACTTCATAATGAGAATAAATGGATTTTTGAAATAAACAAGTATGTTCAGAAATTCCTTGATGATTTGATTCATCAACACTCCTATCTTAAATTTGAACAACTTTAGGTACATGTAGAAAACTGTTTTAAAAATATTTTTATACTAAAAACCTGAAATAGAAAGTAGTCTAATTTTTATCAGAAAATACTGTTGCTGTATGTGTATGCCGCACATATGCTATCAATTAACAGCCTGTGTTTTGAGTATAGTCATAGCCTTGCTATTTGAAACAATTCCTTGGAAACAGTTTTTACAATAATAAAATTTATTAATTTACTTGTGTCCACCAGGCTTGTAAAGACCAATTTTTAGCAAAGTCTGAATAAAACAATGACAGTCCTGCTGAATTCTGTGAAGTCTTAAGACTGAGCTTCCCTTTGTTAAAAATCAAAATGTGCCAGGAATCTACTGACTCAGAATAAAATTGCAGGTTACAATTTCACCCTTGGGCTTAATCAAACATGTGGTGTAATATCAAATTTATTGTGTACTTTTGCTTTGAGCTTTGCTGACATTTCAATGCCATCAGCAGTAGAAATGTCGAAAAATGTGATTGTCTTTTTCTGCATTTGGATATGGTGCCACAGTTCACCTTGGCTTTAACAAGTTTCATGATATTGTCCATTTTTAAGCTGATAGAGGCCATTTTAAAGATCATATTTGTGTATATAAAGAATCTCATATCACACTATGGTTGTTATCATGAACCACTAAAATACTACTTTTCACATTCTGCTATAGGGTTGATTTAAAGTCCACAGTCCTTGATTACCATATTTATGAATGCAAAGATTATGTGATGGAACATGATAAATATATAAATAATACACTAGATACTTTTTTCCTTTCTGATATTTAATTGCTACATTTTAGACCCCAAAGCACAATTTTTTTAATCTTATTTGAAAAAAGAAATACATTTGTACAAAAAAAGAAATAAACCTGCACAAAATGTATATATTCAGTATCATTTTGCAGATACATTTTGGTTTTTAAGCAGATCAAAAGCTTCCAAGTGGCTAGGACATGTGTACTATGCCCATGCTTCGGGGTAATGTATATATATTGTTTTACTGTATGTGTATAAAAATAAAGAAGACGTTTGAAATCTTATATTATTTCTGTATTTATATTGTGAAAAATACGAATCTTCTATATCTGGAATTAGTGTTGAATTTTCTGCTATAAATGCCTAACTTTATTCATGCATCTCAATTTTGTGAAAAAATCTTATTATTTCTGCAAGAATGACATCCTTCTTGCATTTGATAAATAAATAAAAAAGTAATTCATACTCAACAATGCTCTTTCTTCAAGTACCTCACATAAACTGGAAGTTTATTTTTGCACTCACTGCTGAAGTAGTTATTACCACTGTATTTTAAAAACACAAGAGGTGAGACACTGTAGGACTATATTGTAATAGCCCCAGATCCAGGTGTCTAACTGCGTGTCTGTGTTGAAAGTCCTCTCACTCACATGCTCACATATGGGAGGCTATGGCAATAGCAGCTCTCCTGTGCATGGTAAACCCTGAGGCCACTGGAACAAGAGACACAGGGTGGCATCTCCTTATATTGGTGGTGTCCCTCAGGACCCTTTGTCATGAAACCTGTCATGACAATCCCTCATCTGCCATCTAATCATGGTGGTGCTTATACTCTCTAAGAGAAGTTTCCACCAGCTAAGTTACCTAGGCACCTGTTTTCACCTAGGCTTGTCTCTATACTGTTGACCCAGTGGACATCCCATTGCTGCAAGATTAAAACTGAAAAATGTGTTCAAGCACAGTGTTTGTAAAGAACTGATGCAAAATTTGCTTAAGCATGCACAGGATCTTACACAATAACTGAGAAAATACAGCTCTCCTGAAAGCCAGTGCTAAAACTTCAGAACGGTGTTTTCTTCGTATTTTGTTCCTGATGCTCTTTAGGAAATCAAATTCTTTATTTTTTTTCTGTAACTATGAAGTCCATATGAAATGCTACTTATTCAGTGTCATGTGAATATCAGTGATTACCTTCTAACATAAGTGCAATTCAAAAGATTATTACACTCTGATTAGGTCTTGTTATTATTGTTTGTTTCTAGGATCCTGTTTTTCTGTAGATCGTCATCTGCTGCCTACAGAGAATGCTGGATAGAACATGAAACAGAAATGAGTTTTAAGTGACATTTACACCTCCTAATCTGAGCTATTTGCAATTATTTTATAATCTTACAGGAGAAGCATTAACAGCTGATTGAGACTACAAATGATGCAGGTAACAGCCACAAGGATGAGTCATGGAGAGTCCACTGTGGCAGATCTGGCTGGGATTCTTCAAATTGTAAGCCAAATGTTAAACATGCTGATGACTGACTAAATTCTGAACTTCTCTTTGGCAGTCCTCCTCCATATGGAATGACACTGTAGCAGTGAGCATTGAATGCTATCACATCAGCCAAATGTCTGTGTCCAAATTTTGTCTTACCTATAAGGTGAGTAAACTTTAGCACCCTGTCAGACACTAACCATACTGTATCAACCCCTTAGTTTCATTTAACCTTTCTGAATAGAAGTCAATGGCCATCTCTGACCCATGTAACATTAGTTTTGTCAGTGTACTCCAAATTTCCTCTTTATAGTCAGCGTTGCCTGCTGTATTTGGTTTCATATGTTGTGCTTTTTCACAGTTTAATCTGTTGGCATCATTAATTGTTCCACCTGTTGGGGTCAGAGGCCACATACAGACTCTTCTTGACATCTGGACTGCAGGTTGGCTGTGCTTATGAAAGGCCCAATACAACAATTTCAGCCCTAGCATGCAGTCCTTTATTTCTCTTTAGTAGCCATATTTTCTGCACCATGTGCAACCCACCACCTCAGCAAGCAGCTCTGCACAGGGCCTCTGCTTGTCACTGCTCTTCACCACCACAGTGACCTGACTGCCCCAGTACAGTGTGGCTAGACAATGTATATCAGAGGAAGGTGTCAAAAACAAGGGGAGTTCTGGGAGAGTTGAATGTGCTGTCATGTGAGGCAATATCCAAGTGGTTGCTCTGGGAGCAATCACCTGTTCATCTCTGGGCCAGAGAACTGAAAACTGATGCTGACAATGTCCTCAGCCCAGCAATACACAGGACACATTGTCCCACTGCCACTGGCTGGAGATGATGTGAGGGTCACTTGCACTGAGTCATACTAGTTTTTGGCTACTGTCACTCTCTCTATCTTTGGAAAAACCAAGAACAATTTTAAATTCTAGTATATTATCCTAATAGTCTTGTACCACGATCTCCCACTATTTCCTTACTAAGAGCATGTCCTTTAATAGGTATATCAGGAGTTCATTTAATTTCTCCCTCTATTGAAATAAAAGGTGTTAATGTAAATGTTATTGCAAGCAGAATGATAGCAGACTTTAATTTTTCAGTCTTGTTTTGCAATCAACAGAGAACACTTCATATGGAGTGCCATAATGTACCTAATTTCAAAATCACTGACAGAAAAAAAACCCAAAAAACCCTACTAATTTTGAAAAAGGAATTACAGCAGAATGAAGAAACTTCTAAAAAGGAAGAAACTGGAATGGACAGACTTAAGAATTAAGACAAACTTGCAGAAGATATGAAAAGGTTTTTTCACACATATATATAAAGAACAAGAAGCTTGCAAGAAGTAAACAAGAGTTTGTAGAGACATTAGACAGGGTATTTGAAAAAAATAAAGAGAAGATAAAGATGAAACTACAGCTTTTTGTGTCTGTGTTAACCGTGAAGAAACATGGTATCATGTCTGAAGCCCTTGAAAAACAGCTTCTGACATCAAAGCATCTGTTCCAACAAAAGAGTTCATGGAACAAAACTACAAAATTAAGATTAAAAGATAACAGCATGTAGGAAATCAAGAAATTCAGAGTAATTTAGGCATGAAGATGCCAGATTCTTTACTACAGTGTGCAACCTTTTGTTTTGAACTACTTTGCTACCCAATGAGTGGAATTTACATGTACATTGCTGTTCAAAAAAGAAAATTCCAAGGAGGCGCAATGAATATTTTTTCCCATTTGAACAGGGCAGTTACAAACAGAATAGAAGAAAAGTATTAGTAGACATGGAAGAAATATGATGTGTTTGAGGGCAATTAGTGTTGCTTTTGCAAAGCAAAGTCACATCTAAAATTCTGCATACAGTTCACTGGAGGAGTCAGCAACCTCACAGACAAGAGCAATCCAGCTGCCAAAATTGTCTTGCAATGCCAAAAGGATTTTTCCAATGATCCTTTCCCTTTTTAGTATGTTCCTGTAAAAAAGATATGCTGCCACTGAGTAACAGGGAAGGTCTTTGAATAGATGGATAACTGCCAAAAATTTGGAGACAAAATAAGTTTGTACAGTCAGTTTTCTCAGTTGAGGGAGGGTACTAGCAAAGAACTATGAAAGTGCATGCTAGGTCTGTGCTCTTAAACATAGTAGAAAATGAAGTGGAAAGGTGGGTGGAAAGAGAGGCTATAAAGTTTGCTAGTAATACTTATTTTTTCACGACAAGAAGGATGAGGACCAGCTGAGAACAGTTGTAGAACATAATCATTGTTAATAAAAAGCAAGTGAAATGAAATGTAAATAAATGTTAAGTGAGGTTCATGGAGAAAAATAACTTCAGCTCTAACTAGATACTTAAATCCTAACAACATATACAACCTTTCACTCAAGAATGTTATCTTCAAGTTATAAAGAGTAGATAACTGTAGAGAAACAGCTCTGTGGAATTGTCATCTCAAAACAGAAAATATTGTTGCACCCCTCTGTAATTCCACAGCATGCCCTTGTCTTGAACACTGTATATACTTCTCACACAGTTTCTTCTCCTCCCTCCCCAATCAGAAAGATACTGAGAAGACAAGGATAATTAGAAGTATGAAACCATTTCAATATGATTGTAAATTAAACATCTTATGACCCTTCAGGCTAGAAAAAAAAATTATGAATGTAACAGCAGTTTACAAAATCATCAAAGTTATTAAGGAGCGAAAAAGGGGATGATTGTGTACTCTCTTTTCTAGAGAGAAAAAGCAGCTATCAGATGAAATTTGAATGAGGCAAGTTTGAAACAACAACAAAAAATCCTCTTCATGTAATCAAGTTATTACAAGACATTTGTGGTATTAAAGTTGATATAGGCTTGAAAAATAATTGGAAGAATGAGCTACTCAAAAGAGCTACTGAATAAGAACAATTACCAAGGTCGGCTAATAATGAACTGCAAATATGTGTGACCTAGCAGAGTAGACTCAGGAAATAATAACTTTCTCCACAGCCCTGCTAAGGAAGACTTGGGGGTGATGGTTGACGAAAAGCTCAACATGAGCCAGCAGTGAGTAGCTGCAGTGCAGAAAGCCAACCAAATCCTGGGCAGCTTTAAAAGCAGCCTGGCCAGTAGATCAGAAGTGATCCTCCTGCTCTACTCTGCTGTTGTGACACCCCATCTGGAGTACTGCATACAGTTGTGGTGCCCCCAACATAAGAACATGGAACTGTTGGAGCAAGTCCAGAGGAGGGCCAAGATGCTGATAAGAGGACTTTCCGTATGAAGACAGGGTGAGAAAGCTAGGACTGTTTAACCTGGAGAAGAGAAGGTTGTGTGGAGATCCTTATAGCAACCTTCCAGTATCTGAAAGGGGCCTGCAGGGAAGCTGGAGAGGGACACTTCATCAGGAACTTTAGTGACAGGACAAGGAATGATGGGTATGAATCACAGAAGCCCAGAATAAACAGTTGGGAGGTACCCCGATAGATCATTGAGTCCAAATCCCAGCGCAGCACAGGACCATCCCCAAGAGTCACGACATGTGCCTGAGAACATTGTCCCAATGTATCTTGAACTCCACTCAGGCTTGGTGCTGTGACCACACCCTGGGGAAGTGCGCAACCACCCTCTGTGCGAAGGAACTTTTTCCAATATTCAACCTAAACCTCCCCTGACACAACTTCAGGCCATTTCCTTGGATCCTGTAGAGGGGAAACTGCAGCTATTATCACAACACCATAGAGAAGAGATCAGTGCCTGCCCCTCTTCTTCCCCTCATGAGGAAGTTGTAACTGCAATGAGGTCTCCCCTCGGTCTCCTCTTTCCCAGGCTGAACAGACCAAGTGACCTCAGCTGCTCCTCAAGAGCTCTCCCTCAAGGCCCTTCACCTTCCTTGTGGCCCTGCTTTGGACACTCTGTAATAGCTTTATAAATTTCTTGTATTGTGGTGCCTCAAAGTGCACAAAATATTCAAGGTGAGGCTGCCCCAGTGCAGAACAGGGCTGGAAAACCCCCTCCCTTGCCTGGCTGGCAGTGCTGTGTCTGATGCCCCTCAGGACACAGGTGGCCCTCCTGGCTGCCAGGGCACTGCTAACTTGTGTTCAACTTGCCATCGACCAGGACTCCCAGGTCCCCTTCTGTGATGCTGTTTTCCAGCACCTCATTCCCCAGTCTGTACATACATACAGGGTTGCCTCATCCCAGGTGCACAATCTGGTACTTTTCTTTGCTGATATTCATGTGGTTGGTGATTGCCCAGTCCTCTAATTTAGGTTAGATATTAGGAAGAAATTCTTTACTGTGAGGGTGGCAAGACACTGGAAGAGGTTGCCCAGGGAGGCTGTGGATGCCCCAAATCTGGCAATGTTCAAAGCCAAGTCGGATAAGGCCTTGGGGTAGTGGGAGGTGTCCCTGCCCATAGCAGTGAAGATTGGGACTAGATGATCTTTAAGGTTCATTCAAACCTCTCAACATTCTAAGATTCTATGAAATATAATTGTTTTTGCAGAGGCATCTTCTTCAGGCTAATGCTAGAGACAAGATAATGAGGTACTTTGAACTTGGTCTTACCTGATACAGAGATGAGTGGTCTATTATGTTCTCTCCTTTTTTTATATATTTCATTAAAAGAACCATTCATTACCTTATATATTCCTATAAACAGGATTATTAACTGCATAATTCTGTTCTATGTTGTATTTGGCATAGTTTTATTTCCAGGAAAGTTTATTTAATTTATTAAGATATGCAAATGTACCTCAGGTTTCATGCTATGGATTGAGAACAGAACATTGTTACTGCAGACAAAAAGAATAGTGACATTTTTGTTTCGAGGTATTCACTGTAATATTCCTATTAATAATCAGCTTTTTTTAGAACAAAGATCTGGCTTAAGTCTGCTTATGTTTGATGAGGAAGGGATTTCTAAGTGCTTCTGTGTTTTAAGGAGTCCACTAGTGTGGCTAGCACAGGTCCTTCCCGTGGGAACATTTTGCTGTATTTCATAAACAAGATAAAGTTTGGATGTTTTGCAAACAACTTCTCCGGATTGGGTCAGTTCGGGCTTGGCCAATTGGGCCTAGGGGGAGGTCTCGGGCTGACCAATCTGGGGCACCTCTGTAAACTCTATATATATGGAATTCACAACAATAAAGCTCTCTTCTCCTCTCTTTCCTTGTCTGAGACCTTGGGTCATTCCTCAGCTAGCCGCTCAACAGCGACACACTAGCCCCGCAAATGAGAATTCAATAATAAAGTGGAACACGATATATGAGCTACACCCATACAGACAAGCTGATGTTTTGCTTGAGGGTCCAATTTGTCTGATTAACATCTGTGCATATACATTAAGATCCTACTTCAGCTAAAAGTACTTTTGACAGAGAAGCCCAGGCAGGAGTGAGGAGAAGCTTATGCAAGGCTCAACACCTCACCTGCCATAAGAACAAGGAAGCAGTCTGCACAAGGGCCCTCTGGCTGAGGGACACAGGGCATTTTCCACTGTGGATTGGAAAGAGGAGGCTGTCCCTGAGACCCCATTTTTCTGCCCTGATGTATTTTCTGAGCAGTGACAGAGCAAGGAGCTAAAAGTCAACTGACTCCACCAAGTAGCTTCTCCTGCACAGCTTGATAGCAGCACCCTAACTTTCACAATTGAAATCGATTTCCTAGCCCTTTTCATATTTCACATTGCATGCAATTGAACTGATCTTCAGGGCATTCCTATGCAGTAGGTAAATATTGCTCTTAAAGAAACCCCAACCAGGCAACTCATCAGAAGACAGGCGACAGGCAATGACAGGAAGGCTTCTGAAACTGCCTTGCGGCTGGGCTCAGAATTCAGGAAGTCTTTTTATTCCTGCTATTGCATAGAGGTCATCTTGCTCTTTGATGTAGCCTGGAAAATAAAATGAGCTATTAACATCTGGATACATTGCCCCATTAAATTAGAAACATTTACAAGCCCAGCATTGCACATAAAACATAGATAGCACTTCTCACGATGAAACTATAACCAGACTTTGCTTCTTCATTTTGGATAGTGTGACCTGTGGTCTCACTTTCTCTGTTTGGCTTGTGGTTTATTGCATTATGTAAATTGACATCCACTTAAAGGCCAGCCAAAGTAAAATGATATTTTGTGGTCGGTGAGATGTAAACAAATGTTTGATTTTGCCCTGCCATTTTTCTTAGACCTTCTACAGAGCTGGGTTATAACATGCCAGTATTCATTAAAGGAGATATATCTTAGAATCCATATTGTATTGCTCATAAATATTTCAAGGTACCTGCAAACCTAGGTTAAGAGCTATCTTGTCTCAGGAAACTAAAAAGACAGCTATTGTATGCTCATCTAGTTCTTTACACTACAGGAGTAGTGTAAAGGAGTAACTAACTGGACACATATGAATATTTGTTTACAATGCCAACTTTCAACTTTCACCACTGCTTCCGCATGCTAGCTTGAAAGTAATCAACTAAACAAAGAAGAGAAAGCAAGGAACCTAAAACCCAAATATAAATTATTGAATACTTTGTTATAAGAACCTAAGTATTTTTTCCATGTATTTTCACTTTAAACAGATGCTGTAGATACAGATGTAGTCTTTTTGCATTTACATAAAGCTGGTGTTATTAAGAATATCCACATGAGAGAGGGTTACAAAGATGATCCTTGTAAGAATGTGAATCAGATAGCACATATTGTAATATAGAGTACTTTTTCCTGTAGCTGAATGACACATTTAGAAAAGCTGATACTTTGATGAGAAGATCAACTGCACAGTATTCTCCCAGAATCTTCTCCAGAGTCTCAATGCAAACTAACATAAGGACGCAACGCACGTGTCAAGAGAAATAAACACACATTAAACCAGACATTCATTTTCCTCAAACTACACTCTGAAAGCATATGCAACAAAATACAGGGAAAAGATAGGAATGACAATTTTACAGCAAAAGTCACATTTCAGATAAAGAAAAGCTTTTGTATGAAGTTGTATCCACAGTCCCCAGCATAAAATATTAATAGTTTCAGATAAACCTCTTCATAACTGAGGAGAAAGAGTTCCTAGGAGAGAATAATTTGATTTTAAAAATCCTGCTGTTCAACAAGTATTTAGTATTTGTAATTAAAAATGTATATCTCTTGGCTAATATGTAGAAACATTGGTAAAATATGTTTGATGATTTTATTCAGGTGTGTGATCAGACCTTAGCATAAAGAACCTTATATAAAATCGCAACAGACCATTTTTGAGCTCATATACTGAGGCATTGAATTATCTTATTTTTAATAACTTCATTGACCTAAAATGCTCTTCCTGTTTTTTGTGTGAGGAGAACTCTAGGTAAATGCTGTATTCACTTGTTCTCTTTTTTAAAAATAGTCTGGGAGGAACTGAATGGCATTGTTCTTCCCCTCGCTATATGCTGGAGGTCAGGGATTTTTGTTTCTCACAGGGCACCTTTGCTTTACTCTGCCTCACCTCCTTACAACGTCCAGAAGAGGTGGCAAGCTGCTTTTGACAACGTGAACCTTACTATGCTCAATGTGAAAAGGGAGCTGGTTGTGGTCAGATGTGGGCAGCAAGTTGTCATTTAGAAAAGAGCTCCCAACTAATGGATAAAGTATTTTTAAGCATGCTGGAATGGTTCCACAGCCAAGCTGTTATAAATGAATAGGCCTTTTGTTGTGAGCCTTGATCTCTTCCCTCCTTCCTCCCTTTCTCCCTCCCCCCACCTCTTTGTCAGGATGAGTCAATATCCTTCTAATTGGGTGTCCTTTCTGGACGTTTTTCCCCAGATTTTAGGCATTAAGAAAGTTCAAATCCTTAAACACATAGCCCAGGTGCCCAGAAACCATTTTTTTCTTTAACAGATTTATTGCTTCAAGAGGTATTCATTTCAGAAGGCTCAGCAGTATTGTTATGGAGTTTTTTTCTGCAACAGAAAATGTAAAAGGAAGTCAGTTGTACTTCACTGAAATGGCATTATCATCCCAAGAAGGAACAAGCTGATTTGTTATGTCTTTAACAAGAAGCCAGTCAACTTCTCAATCGTGTTGTGGGATTGTTCTGAAACCGTGGCCCAGTATGCTTTCAGAGATAACTACCCTGCCATCTTCGTGGTAGCTCTGATTTTGTCATCACATCCTTTCTGACTGCCTGAGGAAAGTGAAAGTGGGTAAAGCCTTCTCTGCCAATAATACCACAGGTGAGAATGGCCAAACTTCAATGCTTTTAGTCAGGCAAGACTAAAAATCTGGTAATGGTGCCTCCTAATGGAGACCCCTGACATGGTCCTGGTAAAGATTATTTACAGGTCAGTTCACTGATTTTGCAAATTCTTGTTTTGAGAGTTTTAACAAATAATAACTACTTGGAATTCACTGGTACCTGGCATCCCAGGTGAATATAACCTTCCTGGGAAGCAAATACTGACATTCTTATTTCAGAGGTAATTAAAAAGAGACAGGCAAAGATTACATGTTTTGCTTATAAACGCAGTGAGAGTTTGTGGTAGATTTTAGAAGAGTTGAGGTTTCCTGTGTTTAAAAAAAAAAAGAAAAAGCTAAAAAAAAAAAAAAAAAAGCAGAAGAAAACATGTTTAAAGAAATGCAGCTGGGACTCAGAATTTATATGCGCTGAGACCATGTTCACTTTCAGGTTTGAGTGACTTTTAGAGAAAAAAATGGAATTCATCATCATATTAGAGTGAAATTTTATACATTTCTTTGTGCAGAACAGAATGTAATGGTTGAATTCTATAAACCATTTATGTGTAGGGATGGTTTCTTGTATGAAACAAGCCTGATGTTTAAGGTAAAGAAAAGAAGCTCTTTGCAAATTAGTATAATATCTCATTACATGTAGATGTGAAGGAATTACCCCACACTTCTATTATGGATTTCTTGCACTTTTCTCTGAAGTACCTTGTGTTGCCTGCTCTCTGACACAGGCTCCTCTAGGAGAATCTCCAGAGTGATTCAACAGGGCAATTCCTCAGATCTGCCCTCCCACCGTGACACCATGTGAGTAATAGGAATTATAGAGCATCTATGAGCAAAGAGGAGTGAAAATCAGTGCCCTTCTGGAATGCTGTGTTCATTGGTCTTCCTACCTCCCTCTTCTCCTCCTTCTGAAATTACCTAGAGAGAAGAAACTAGACACTGAAATCAGACAACTGGCAACCGTAAATACAAGTACTCATTTATTTTACTGTGCAGCTATAGTCCACCTCCTGCCCTTGCCAGGATGCTGTTTAAAAACAGTATTAAGTATGTTCACCAATTCAGATTTCCTCTCTGTTATCTCTGCAAATCATTCATGGATATGAAATGAGAACGTCAAAAAGCTGAAGACAGAAAACTGTTAGGGTAAATGAGGCCTTCTATAATTTTTTTTCCCGTAATGGTCAGTGAAAAGGACAAACCTCTTATGTTTGTTTTTTGACTAACACTCAAGGAAGTGCCAGTTTGACAGTGGAAGCAAAGCTACCTGCTTCCTGCTTGGACAGACTCTTCAAACCTGACTGCCCAACTCTTCAGCATCTTCCACTTTCCTTCTTCATTTCCATTAAATTAAGAAGGTTGAATTTTATACAGCTTTAGACTGATGCATAAGAGTTCAGAGGAAGAGGAAGGAGAATGATGATCAGAAGTGTCACCAGGAATGTTCAGATCAGTTTCTCCAGTTCTGGAAATCACCAGATTACAGACTAATGTTCTTGGGTTTAGTAGTTCAGCTCCAGAAGACTACCTCCTTTTAACCTGAGCACCAGTAATGCCTTTGTAAAAAACTGCATGTTAACCAAACGTGGCTGTTTTATATATAGCAGAATACTGTATGGGAATGACTTGAGTTTCTTGGTATTCACTGTCTAAATAAATATGAAGTAGTATCCTTGCACTGCCCTTTTACTTATTACTCACAACATTAACTAACTAAAAAAAAAAAAAAAATCCCCCAAACTCTACTTCAACTTCCTATCCAAGCTCTTAGGAGAGTTTTCCACTAGAACCTCCATTCTAATTCTATATTGGCCTCTTCCTATGGCATCAATGCTTACTCATCTACACTTTTGGGGATATAAATGAAACAGGTTTGTTCCCATGAGACTGGAGAATTGCTGCCACTCTGGACTTGTTTCCAACATGTGCTAACAGGCCAGTCTGGCAGATGATAATTGTTACCCTTTTACAGTGGCAATATGAAAATGAGTCATAAATCCTAACTCAAATCACACATGTTCACACCTCAGTCTCAGCCCTCAGTTTCTAGGCAGGTAACTCCCTTGGGCAATTGTCCTTAGCCTTGATCTTAGGGAGAGGAACATACTCCTGAATTCTATATGAATTTTACCTATGCCTGTCCTTCATGGGACATGAGCAGGGGTTCTCAAGTGCTTTCAAACCTTCGTTTACCCAGAAAAATCTGTATTTTTCATGTTTGTTAAATGCATCTCTCTTACTGACTGATGGGAAAATAGTCATGTGGCTGGAATACTCCAGCAATAAATAGCTCTTGTGATTATCAAATGCCTCAGTTCCATTTTAGCATTTAATCACTCTCAAAAGCCATAAATTGCCCCATACACTCTTCCATTGTGAACACTGTCTCTTAATCAAACTGGATTAATAAGTTTAAGAGATATTGTCCACTTATTTGTGAATTTTGGCAGGTTATGGGAATAATGAGCCGGATGTACAGGAGACGTAAAGAGCAATATAAGTTGCAAGTCCATAACTTACAGCTTACACAGCCTGCAGAGAGCAGAAATGGGTGATGTTAGCAGAGAAAGCTACCAACGGGTTCACAGTCATTTATGTTCAACATGAAAATGTTGACATTATGTCTTCCTGGAAATTGTGTCAAAGACAAGTTTAGACCTGTTCACAGAGGTAGGTTTCAGTACTGTCTGATACTTGGTACTAACTATACTTTTACTAGGAAAGGCCCTTGTATCCCAACATAGAGCTAATGGTTTGCTCTAGAAACTCTTCATGTATTGAGTTTATAGTACTGTGAAAGAGATTGCTAAAATGGTTTAATTCTTGTCATTTCTGAAATTTAAATTTATCAATTATTATCTGTATGCTATTTATCCACACTTGAAGAAAAGTCCAAAAATTTTATTCTATTCTTTTCAGGTGCTGTAAGCATTTTTTCTGATAGCTGTTCATAGAAGTCCACTGTATACACACCTTACCACTGCTCATTAACTGCATTGGAAATTAAAGTTTTTAACTGCTCACTTATCTCAAAGTACTAAAATTCTACTACATGGGCTACCCCAAAGCACAACATAAGAAAACCCCATGTATGCACAGCAGCATGAAGGGTGTGTGTTTGTGTTTTGAACCATAAAGTTGTAATTAAAATATTTTAAGGCAGGATCTTCTTAGTTCCAGCTCAAAAGCTTCAGATCTGTGACCTATGATACAGGCTCTGCTAAGCTAAATATAATGCTGACTTGGTTCAGTAGCGTATGTATTCACAACTGGAAATTAAAAATCTAGGTTATACTAGGGGATTGTAGGTGTAGCCAGTGGTTTGCAAAGATAAGTGAGATATCATAAACTGAAAAAAATGTAAATCTTCTGATTTTGCATGGACTATACCACAGGTGACAATAGTACAACTTTTCTAGAGCCATGTCCCCTTTAATTGACTTAGCTATTTGATCGATATCACAAACTGCACATGGTATGCAGAAAACTGATTCTTTCCCAACAGTAGTATTTTATGAGATTGGCTGTGGATTATAAACAGACAGAATATTTTAAGATGAAACTAAAATCCAAAGACAGAAAGACTTCAGTAGAAAGAATCTAGTCAAAAATTAATGAAACTAAACATCCTTCACACATTTAAAAATAAATTTTAGTATTGATTAATGCAGTGAGAAGCACAATTCCATCCCATTGATACCAAAGTATTGTCACTACAACCTGAACTTGAAATTTTCACAAGTTCCAGCATTTATATTTGAAACTGTCAGCTGTCATGCTTAATGAAACTAAGTGACAATTGTACTTCTTTTAGTACATTAATATAATTAGAATTTTAAAAACCCATTTCAGGGTTAAAATAAATCATAAAACATCATTAATTATTGCATGATAAGAAGTCCAGCATGCTGGATTTTTTAGTAAAGTACTGTAGGTTTGTGCTACTGTTACTTTGTCTCCTTTAATAAATATTGATTAGGATTAAATACTTTATAACATATCTTTTTCCATTCATGAGTTCTAGGCAACCACCTTCACAAATGAGGATAAATGCATAATCTCATGGTTTAGTGTTGCATATCCTTTACACATGCACATTGTGAGTGTAGTTAACTATGGGTGTCTAGACAGATACTCAGACAAACATTAATGGGTATGTATAGAAATCTGTTGAGTATTTTCTCTACTTTGTTTTACCAAATTCCCAGATTTTGTATTTCCCTGCAAACTATATGGCAAATTATTGTAATATTTTTCAAATTTCTGTATCCATGGGTCAAGAATCTGACTTTTTTTCATCAATGTGAAGCCAAAGTCACTCTATTGTTCCTAAGTTCAATAATTTATGTTGAGAAAAAGACAAAATGTCTTCTGCTTTAGTTTAAGAAGTACTATACTGTTCTCCTGTGTCATGACACCTTGGTGCAATTCATCAGTTCTCTTTCCATAACAAATATCATACAGGAGGAGAATTTAATGAGTGATAAGATGCTAGAAGCTATGGGTGTCCTAAAAGAGAGTTATCTTTTTGGTATTAAAAGGGGAAAACCAGCATCTTTAGTATTTCTGCTTACCCTCATGTTTTGTCTTTTCCAACAACAGCTTTCCATCAAGAAAATTAAATGGCTATAACTACTATGTTTCTGAATAATAACGTTCATATTTTCCCCATTCTAACAAATTATTTAAGTTTTTTTTTTAAATTCTTAGCATAACTGAAACCATATACAATGGCAGGCAGAAAGAAATACCTATTGAATATATGCCTTGAGCGCTTCTTCCCATAAATTTCCAGGTGTATATTTTGGTTTTTTCCTCAATAAGATAAGACCTTCGTAATACTATGGCATTTTGAGAGAGCACTTCAATAACTCTCTTCTAAATTTTATATGAGTCTCTTCAGCATTACTCAGAAATGGCAATTTGAAGAAGCAATTTACATTTCTGGTGAGAAGTATTTATTGTTTTGGGCTGACAGTGTGGGATGATCATAGGAGGAACATTCCCATTCCTAGTTTCAGAACAGACAGATGCTGAGGTGAAGAAAAGTGGAGTGGGCTGGAATCTCTCCTGCCACCACTGCAAGTGACAAAGACATGAGGGAAAATGCCATTAGCACTTGATTTACTCCTTAATTATATTTATGGTGCAAACTGATTAAAAACATACCTTTTATCCTGAAAAACAGGTGTCAAATCTTCTTGAAGACCACAGTAAAAGTGCACAGTAAAAGTTAAACTTAAGAAAGTTTAGCTAGGCACTGGAGAGCATTGGCTCAGGTCAGGATTGATTACCACTATTATATAATTAAATCTGACCTTAAAAAAAATTATTTTACTGACATAACAAAATTGGCCAAAAAAATCAGGGAACTGGTCAGAGATCGAGGACTGGAACACCAGAGATTTGACAGTGAAAGCACCCATGCCACAACTGCTTAAATTTTCCTTGGCTGTAAATCACAGCTTTCAGAATTTAACTATAATAAATTGTATTAAGTCAAAAATGCAAATAGTTTATTGAGAAAATATAAAGCTCACTTTGCAAAATTATAGAAAAATATTTCACTTGTTTATGTTGATACTGATTATCAAGGTAATTTATTCTGCTGGCATTTATAACTTGGGACATTCTCTGAGAGACCAGATAGTATGCTAGAAGTATAAAATAACTGACTACAAATTATCTTATTTTATTTACAATAATAAAAGAAAAAAACTCTACATCTCTGACCGGTAAAAATGACCCTTATAAAATGATTTTATAAGTTTACAGAAGCCTGTTTATAGATCTTATAATATAAAACAATGTTAAATAAAATTACACTCTAACATTATGACTTTTACAGCAATTCCATTAATACTTTAAAATGTTTGAAACAAACTACAGAAAAAATAAAAAGGAAATAAAGGAATTTTTACACTGTAATAGGCTTCTGCACTAAACTAAAATGTAATAACTTCTTTTAAAGGGAAAACACTAAAATTCCAGTGATTTTTTGTCCACATACATATTTACATACATACATACATACATTCTCTCAATTATATGTGGCTGATATTACACACATTAATGAACAATATCATTCTGCCATCATTCACTGGGCAGGACTGCATCTGCATAGATATGATCCAAAAGTACCAGCTACATGGGAGTCACTTTGAATCTTGCTTGTATTTTCTGATTTTATTAGTATTTTACCTGAGGTATTATTATAGTTTCATGTAACTATTTGGTTTTTGCATAGTAGGTAGTTTAGGATTGCCATTAATTGCCAGAAAGCATAACTGAATACTTTTTGGAGTTAATGTCTCTGCTGTGATATCAGAACTATAAAGTAAATTTCAGTATTGCTTATAAAAATAATACACCTGAAATTATTTAAAAACTAACAGTCAGTATGGCAACTATGCCGTCCTTGAAACAGTATAGGTAATTTCCTCCTGTGTCTTTCCAGGTATTCCAGCAACTCTATAGGATGAGGAAGGAAACTGGGCAGAAGTCAAGTGGTCCTTAGCTTTTCTTTTTCTTCCTGAGGAATATCTCCACCCTAGCAGCATAGTCACAGATTTAGATCAGACCCCGGCCTAAGACTTGTATGACTTTGATTTATCTAAGTAAGAAACGGAGGCAGAAGACTATTTTCCTTCATTCCCTGTTATAGAAAAGTAAAAGGGTGTCTTTCTCCATCCTTACTTGCATGGGTTGCCAGAATGCTCATCTGTTGATGCAGACAAACAGCAACTTTTTTATCCAAATGAAGTTTTGTAAATATGTTATTGTGAAATATTATTTTGTAATTGCAGTTCTCTTCAACCTAGAGAATTGTATGTTCCTGGCTGACAAGCCCCCTATTATTTTGGGCAAATTTAGAAATAAACAAATTCATGACAGTTAAAAATACTAGTAAAACTGACTGAGGTTTATTTGTGGGTTTCCTAGGATCTGCATTTTACATGTACTATCTGAAGGAGTACTTGATGTTAAGACTTTAGTCTAGTCATTTATATGGATACCAAAATGACAAACCAGGAGTATATATTCAGACAATTAAAGGAAATATTGATTATGATATAGAGCAAAAACCCTCACAAAGTATTTTACTTTAAGAAAACTATAATTCCCAGAATTGTTGTGGTATTGGTATTTCTTTTCTTTTTATCAGTTGTAAAGACATGGGTGAGAAATGACTGTGCAAGATAGTACAGGTTTGAGTGAGAAACATGAGCAAATAAATTCTGTTTCTATGTATAGCAATGACTTTTTATCAACGATTTGGTTGTGAATTCAGTATTATGGACTCATAATATGCAAATGCATTTGGCTGTTAATACACATTCACAGCTTACATGTTAGTGATTCCAAAGGAGTTGCTACAATATATGCTCTGAATATGTATGAGGAATAATACACAATATGTAAGTAAGAGCATTGTATATTATGAAAATATAAGATAGAACGCACAATATTTTTAATACTCATTCACAAGAGAGTGTACTCTCTTGCACCTCAAAAGGAGAAACTGTACTCTGTATTATGAGCTCATATTAAAGATGCACAAAATTAACTAAATTTTTATAGATCTTGGGATGTGTTACCATGATCTCACACAGCAATATAACATATAGTCTTCTGTTCCACTGCATTATTTATTCCATTTGTAAAACATGGTTGGTTTAGTATTCTCAATTTTAAAAATTTTTTGGAAGAGATTGATTATATATTTTTTTCACATGGAAATATTTTTGGTTTTGTAGAATTCTAGATAAGGTACTTTTATAAACATCATTTGATATTGGCAATTAGTTTGATGCTGTTGAGAAAAGGTAATGTAAATTTCATGAATACTCACAATTGGAAGGAATGTGCATGAAATACTAATGTAGAATAATGCCAGATCCTGATATTTCTCAGGCAGCAAAAGCATAAGGAGCCTTGTTCACCTGAAAATCACCAGAAATATTTAGTTTAATATATATAATGGGGTTTTTTTGGTATGCTATAAATACAGCTTGTAGGATTATTAGGACTAACTATCTCAGGTAAATTCATTAAGCAATTATAAATTTACTAAATCTCTATATAAATCAGATTACAATATTCTGTGTTAAGCTAGCTACACTTTTTAATCAATATTCTCTTAAAATTCCTGCCCAGTTAATTCAAAAGATGCTGTTGTCCATTACTTGCCTTTGCTGAGATATTCTTTAATGTCAAGAAAAGTTCCAAATAATCTTGAATGCCTTAAAAATCAGTACTGAGTTTGAAAAATTAATTTTTGCTGAATTTTAAGTTTCTTCTGAAGTCCTAAATAAGTTTTTTATTCATGAAGGTGCAATATTAACTGCAAAGTGAAAAGCTGAATAACTGAAGAAAGATATGCGAATTAATTAACTGTTGCAATCCAGCACAGCTGTAATTGCAGACTGAACACACTGCTTGACTTATTTGTAGAAATGTAATGAATTACTAGTTGGCATTTTGTTGTGATGAAACGTCATTTTGCAAGCTTCAATACATGATCTGTTATTTTTCATGAGATCTTTATCTGCTTGAGCAAACTACTTGCTTGACCTTGCTAAGGAATAGCTGAAACTACCATAAGCCAGGCCATGTGATGTGCTTTGCTCTAAGCAGGACAAAGCTTGCTGAGCTGAATTCATCTTTGTGCAACTCCTTGCACTTCATTAGAGTTACATCAGAAATAATTAATCTCAGAGAATTCTCTTTGTTTTACTTTATAATTTATAAATTTTAATGAAATCTTCGCCACCTGTGTTAGACAATATTTTACAGAAATCAACTATTTTTTATATTACTTTACTTCTTAAACTTAGTATAAACAGAAAAATAAAATGGACAAAAATACCTTGAGCTGGCAGTAAGCAGTCATTTAGGTTCATATTCCCTTTCTCTCCAATGTGGAGTCCATCCTGTGGCAGAAAAACATCAAACCTGGATAAGGATTGTTTATGGTAGAAAAACCTCTTGCTCCCAGGTACAGCATTACTGGAAAAAGTTGCTTCTCTAAAAGATGATGCATTTCTTTACTCCAGTTCTGGTTATGGAAGGAGTTAAATCTGCATGTCTCCAGTTTCACTTTAGACATTCCAGTGTTTATCTGTTTCTATGTTTGTGCTCTTTGGAGGTGCATTTCCTTGGCCTAAAAGGGGCTGGTTGCCATGTCAGGACCAGCTGGTGTCTAAGGCACCATCAGTCCCACAGCACTTTATGCTTTATGAAGTACAAATCCTCATCTACAACACAGCTGCAGCCAGCTTTGCTCTGGCACCTGACAATTTGCATGGCTTTATACAGGATGTTTTGCAGAGGAATAATATATGTGGTAGGTCATGGGCACCAGGAAGCAAAAGTACTCTAAACCAAGCATGATAGTGATGTTCAAATTATCTTGTTCTCAAATCCCTTTTATGCATGTATTGTGGATATTTATGCTTTTAATCTATATTTTTTAAACAATATTTAAAAATATAAGCTTCACTTGTAGGTCTGTTATTTTACAATATAAATTGGCTATAGCTCCAAGTTTTTTTATCTAGCCCTTTTAACTATAACTGTCTTTCCATTTCAGTTATTACTGCACTGTAAAATATTTGGGACAGAGATCCTGCCATGATCCTAATACTGAAAAGTCTGGTGAAGTTTAGAGTAATACACATACGTTAAAAATAAATATTACGAAGTGGAAAATCATGTTCGCAAGACATAGCAGGACATAGCAGAATAATTTGAACTCAGAGGTACTAAGGTACGAGCAAGCAATCACAAAAAGATTCAATAGAATTATTGTCCATTATTCAGAACCATTTAAGGGTGTTAAGAGGGAAGTAAAATGTTCTCAGTTTCCTCTGCTCCTGCTAACAGAAACATATCAGCATCAGTTAAAGCGTAACCTTGAGGAAGGAAAGGGTAGTAGTGTTAGGATGGGGGGGAAATATGAGTACCCAGATCTTCATTGATCCTTAGGTAATAGCTATTGACCCCATATTTTATTTGAAGAGTTATGCACAATTTTCCTACAGCACTCCTGCGAGGGGCATCTCTGCTATCCACAACTTCTTCCAATACAAACTATCCGATATCCAAAAAAATGCAAACACTAAAAGTTTGCCTTGGAAAATTCAGCTAGAAATGTATCTCAAGTTTTTAATAGTGTGAGTAAATAACCTCTGCAGCTGTTAATTTTGGAATGTTATGGGTTTTCTTGAAATAAACAACTTGTGTCTTTCTAAAACACTTTCTTTTGTTCAGTGACAAGTCTATTTTGACTTCAGGGAGTATCTTTTGTGTGGCTTGTGTAGGAGCTCAGTCTAGGAAATGGTGATAAACAATTCTGTCATTTTGTCCTGAAGACATATGATTATATTCTACATTCTGTGCACTTTTAATAGAAGTCTGTTTTAAAGAATCTTTTTTAATAGAGAAAGAAACTCAGAGGGCTTTTTCATGAGTATGGTGGTGTGAGAGGTTTTTTTTTTGGGGGGGGGGGAGTTGTTGTTTTGATTAGGAGATTTTTGGTGGTTTTTTTTCCTTTCAGGAAATTTTAACTTGCCTACAAACTGTACTTACTTTTTATTTACAAGGCTTTTGAATCTCTCTTCACATCAATCCCAAAATCTGCCTTTAATTACCTACAAGACCTGAATTTTATGGTTTAGCACTGGAAGACTATATTGGAATACCTATGTGCAACGGCATGTAACTCAGTTGCTATAGTAAGATACAGTATATTGCAGATTTGTAGCCTGCTTGAAAGGCTGCTGGTGCTAGTATCTGAACTGCCCACTTCCTGAGAATTTTCAACAATATTTTAGAATGATACATATTTTACAGGAAAGTAATACAACAATTACTTTAGATTTGCTGAGTATTTTTTAGAACTATGTTGTACTGTCAGGAAGTCCTTATGCCAATGAACTTTTGCCTATCTGTGGTATCTCATTAACAGTGACCGCATCTGGACCCATCTTTTTACAATCACAGCCTTGGGTATGTAATGTGTTGTGTATTGCACAATATTTTTAATGCACTATTTCAGCGAATTGTGCTTTCTGTGCATTGAATTCTCTTACCATTTCTAAATCGGATTTTGTTTAGGACTACCTCTGACTGCATCAGTTGTAATGTCTGCTGAAGAGCCTGTAAATTCATTTAGTTGCTTTAAACTCTACAACTGAACCTTGTCAGGGTGCGCTCATCGCATCATCTTTTTAAAGAAGATAAACAGAACGTCATGGAGTTTACCATGTGGGTTTCATAGATAAGGTTAAAAAAACCCACCAAAATACCAACCCTGGGTGGTATCAGCTCTTCATAGGCATTTATTATCCAATGAAATATTTTGGAAGCAGGGTGTGGTTGGCTAAATTATTGCTCCTCCCACAGCTCTCTGCTATGTTTCCAGTTCCAGAGAGAAAAACACAAGCTTGTATGTTGAGAGTGAGTCATCACCTTTCTTTTGCTACTGACTCACTTGGGAGTTTGAGGTAAGTCATTCTACCTTATGTCTTGATCACTCTGCCCCAGGACAGCAAGGAGGGGACAGTGGAAAGTTATGCAATGTTTTCATAGATGAGAAATGTAGATATTGAGACCAATATTATTATTACACAGTAAAATAATAGCTTTGTGTGCCACAAATGGATTTTTGTAAACAGAGCTTCTTTCCTACATTAAACATCTTTTTTACCCCATTTTTCCATATAAATGTTTAAAGAAAGACTATGTGCTGCACCAAAGAATATCTTAGATTACTGAAATCCTTTAAAATTGTAGTATTTTTCAGACAAAAGTATATGCACCTTTCATCACGCTTCTCTTTTGCACCAACAATAGCAACAATAAAACTGTACAGTGGTGCAAAATTACTGATGACTTCTGAAATAAGAGTTAGCTCTGAAGGGTGTGGACTTCACACACAACTGGCTCCTAGTCAGGTATTTACACTTTATCCTGGTTGTTTTGCAAGCATGTCAGGGAAAGACTGAACGTTAAAAAGTTAACTTTTAATACCTGGGCATGTTTCTTAAGATGTGTGGTATCAAAATAAATATCCACCAGTTATAGTATCTTATGTCAGGATGCTGATGGTCTAAAACTTGCATATTTTATCTTCCTGCTTTTGTTTCCCAAAAATTCATCTAAATATCTCACTGTAATGAGACACATCAGTAAAGCTGGCATATTTACTAAACCATAATAAAAAATATGCTTGTAAATTTGAAATAAAATATATTTTCAATACAGACACACTTCAGTCGAGAAAGTTGCCATACTGTGATAGCATAAACAAGGCAAAGCATGTAGCATATGGACACCAGCACATGAGTGAGGAATAATTGAACTACCCCATGGTGTGGCCAAGAACAGAGCATGAGACTGATGATCACATCAGACTGTGCTATGGGAAAGAAATGTACTTCCTATATGGAGAAAGTCCAGGTAACACTGCTTGGCAGATGGTAGCTGAGGAAGTCGTTTGCACTCTAGGGTTCAACTTTTGAAAACCGCTCGTTCCATTTTCGTGTTCTCTGAACAGTTCTGTGTGCCCGCTGTGCAGTCCTTGTAATGGCTCTGTCTGCACGTTCCCAGCCGGGGCAGGGGCAGAAAGGCCGGCCGTGCCGGCAGGGCCGGGCCGAGGGCAGTGGGGCCTGCGGCGCTCCACGTGCGGCTCCCGCGCCGAGGCGCAACTGGTGGCGGGCGATGCGGAGCAGCGCGGCCAACTCGGGAGCCAGCGGCTGCGCCATGCAGCGTGCCCCGCTCCGCCGCCAGCGCTGCAGCTGCAAACCCTGCCCGGGCGGGAAAGCCGCCCTTTCACATTCTCCTGGGGTGCTCTCCCCTTCTTGCCTACTTCTGTCTGACGGGTTGCGCTCTCCTGGGGGAATTTACATGGCTGGAGGCCCGGCTGGGGGCAGCGAGGCGCCCCGCGGCCGGCCAGCCCCGCAGACGCGGCCCCGCGCAGCCCTGCCCTGCCCTGCCCTGCCCAGCCCACGGGCCCGTCGCTGGCGGGCGGCGGGACCTGCACAACCGCCGCCCCGAGCCGCAGCCGCCGCCAGCCGGAGCGGGATGTTTCATTGTCCGGAAATGATGGAGGAGTGACCGTGGCGGCGGTGGGACAGCGGGTGTGAGTGCCAGGCTGTGCGCGCCACTGCCCGGGGGAAGGCCCGCGGGTGCGGGGCGGGCGGCGCGAGAGGAGGCGGCTGCCGGGACGGGCGGCGCGGCGCAGCGGGAGCGGCGCGAAGGTTCCCGCGGCCGGGGCGCGGCGCAGGGCCGGGCGGAGCGGGAGGAAATGCGGAGGTAGGCGCGCCGCGCTGCAGCCCGCTCCGCCGCCGCGGACGGGCCCCCCGGCACCCCCGCGGCCGCCCGGCTCCGGCTCCGGACCCCTGCCCGCTCCCGCCCCGCGGCCGCCGCCCCCCGGCCCCGCGGGTGCTCCGTGGAGGCGGCGGGGGGCGCGCCCGCCGCCGCGCCGCAAAGTTGCCGCCGCTTCCTTACTGTCCCTCTTCGGTCCCTCGCCCAGAGTCGTGAGTTTTCTGCGTAAAATACATTAACGAGTCCTTTCATTTGCTTGTTCCTTCAGGGTCGCGTGTTAGTTTTGTTGGAGAGGGGTGCAGGCTCTGTGTTACTCGGCGAGAGAGCTGGCAGATGTCCCAAGTGAGAGAACCTCTTCCTCCGGGGCCTGGAGGGCCAGAGCAAGCTCTGACTGAAAACAGCTCTTTGATCTCCCTCCCTCGAGGTAAGTTGCTTTAAAGTTTCTCTGTAATTGTTGAGCCTTTATTTGAATGATACATTTACTGATTTGATTTGTGGGTTTTAACCCCTCTTTTCTTTCCCCTCCCCTGTTTGGTGTATTCTGTAGCATTTTCACTTCACCACTTTGTTGTTTTAACCTGAAATTCTCATGTAAAAACTGAAAAAAAAAGTAAAAAGGAAGGAAAAAATGCGCTGCTCTGAGCACTGATTATCAGTGCTTGAAAAACTGCAGTTATTCTGAGGCAGATGTTGCTCCTTAAAAATTGCTTTTGTTTTCCTCAGCTTTTTGTACGTGTTTAGAAATTCTTTCCTACAAAGCTCTCCTTCCAGGTCTTGAAGTAAGTTATGGAAGGTTGATCCAATAGCAAGAACGTTATTCAGGTTGGAGGTCACTTGGCTTTTTTTTTCTTAGATTACTTTGTGATACTGCAGCTCAAACCAGTTTCTAAGACTATAACTTGTTTCATGTCAGCTGTTTAAAAGGTTGTTTAAAAGCACATTCATTAAAGATAAATTCTTTAAGTTATGTTTTATTTGCTTTTGAACAAATACATGAGTATTCTCATCACTTTCATGTAGGGCAGTTTGACAAGGTGTATTGCAGGTTATCCTCAAAACTGGGAAGAATGTTTGCCTGTCAAGTTCTGGTCTGTGAAGATGAGACTTTTTTTGTTTATTCATTTACAGCTACGGTTTCCCAGAATTCTGACAGGAGTGTAAAAAGTCTCTGGAAAACAGGCAAATAATCTTGTTCAAGAACTGTAACTTTATTCATAACTGGTTAACTGGAGCAGAGCCTGGTAACACAGTTGTGCAACTGTGGATTAAATATGCAGTCTTGTTTTTGCAACTAGGAAAATCAATAGCTATGTGTAATCAAAGTTAAAGACTCATTTCAGAAACCAGAAAGTATCCCTAGCTAAGTAAAAAATGTTTTGGCAGACAGACATAGCAAGTTGGCTTATACTTATCTTATTGTTGGTTGTTGGGGTTTTTTTTTTTTTTTTAGTCCTAGAGAATGACTCATAACTTCTAAACAGTAAAAAATAATAATAAAAAAGATTAAATGCAGAAGATCAAGCATGTGGAACTGAACTGCTAAAATCACATTTTTGCCAGAACCGTCAGTACCTGTAATATATGTTTATTTTCAGTGTGTTGTTTGTACCTGTCATGTGGTCAGCTGGCTGCACTGGTTAAATTCTGCATGTAGGTCATACATCAAAGCTACTGAAGTCAGTGAACTACCTGGCATGGAAAGTGGCTTCGTTCTCACATTCAAACTGAGTTTTCACTATGAAGTGAAAGTCCTACGTATGATTGTAAATACATGCTCTTTTTTTTTTTTTTAATGAAAAGTAAGGAAACAAATACTGATCTGTCCCTGACCAGTAATGTGCAGAAAATCTGAATGACACAATTAAACTGCACAGCTTTCTTAGGGATCAGAAAGGCACAAACAAATGTAATGATTATGGTTTGCTCACTGGCCACACCTATCGAGGCATATGCTCAATTTCAAAGCTTATGTACAGTTCACATAAAGACAAGGTTGGTTTTTAACAGAATTCAGCATTCAAATACATAATTTTTATTCTAATGGACTTAGATTGATGGATGATATGGATTTTTAATGTGGGTATTTGTTGCTTTTTTCTAGTCTAAGTCTGTTGGGGAAGTGGGGGTGGAAAGAGGAAGAGGTGAGTTCATAACATTTCCAGTCTATATTCCAGAATTTCTGTTGTCAGCTTTGCAGTGTGTGGTTACAGGGTAAGGTAATTCAGATATTCCAGGGCTGAAGAGCTAAGATAGTATGTCTGGGACTTTCAACAGCCCCTATCCTTCTATTCTACCCGCAGGACATCCAAAATTACACTGACTTCTCTAGAATTTGGTGATAATTTTAAAAGCTTTGACTGAAATTCATATTATTGACCTATAAATAACTTCATATATTTACAGTGAGATACTTGAAATCTGAGTAGACCTAGAATTAAAGATCCCTTAATCAGAAAAAGACAGCTTATCTTGTACGTAAAATAAAGTATTAAGTGCATTCTAATGAGAAGGAGTTTCTGATTTGTAACAGCATACTTTAATGTGTTTTGTATATTTGTTTAACTGATATAGATACCTTGTATCCTGGGAACAAACTTCTCCTCTTCTGTAGTTGTATGAGGTATCATCAAAAAATACAGACATACAAAGTGCTCCTTTTCCTTGCTATCATATATATTCAGATGCTGAAGATTAATTGTATTTTTCTATGAAAGGAAAATAAACTTTTTGAATACTCAAAAATAGCTATCCCCAACCTAATTAAAAATCGGGTGAACATGGTAAAGCTTAGGCAGATAGCAGGGATATCTGTCATATATTGTGGACATAATGAAAACTGGGTTGAGACATAGCTTGGCCTACAGATGTGGCATGCTCTGGCTTTCATGATTTAAAAAAATTTTTCTGTGTTACGTTAAGCAATATGCTCTCTCAACATCTCCCCTGTCATTGTTCTTCCTTGTTAGTTCATTTTTGAATAAATGCAAAAATATTAGTGCAAATACTGGACACTGCCCCTCCATGATTAGTGTGTTGTGAGAGAGAGTAAATGAAATCATCTCATCTTCTTTTGTGGTAATGTCAAAATTCAACTTCAGCCTTGAAACCCTTATCTGTGTCAGTGGGGTCTGCTGCTCTAAGAGACACACTGCAGGATGAAAGGTTTATTCCAATTTCTGCAAACATGTTAGTTTCTGCCACATCCTTCCAAAAGTGTAGCTCTACTTGTGCACTCTTGTTCAAGATCCTGGTCATGCCCTCTTTTTCCTCCTGTAGCTCATGGACCTTGGAACCAAATTATAATTGCATCTACACACATTGTATGATGTAATCAGTGAATAGTGAATAGTGATGTAATCAGTAAATAGTGTCATGTCTCTGCTCAGACCACTTCAATTTGGTTGTGATCAGGTATTTCTCAACTGGTAGGTACCAAAATAATGTCCCTGAGGAAGGAATGCAGCAATTAGTGACCATTAGATTCTCTACTTTAAGGAAGATGTTTCATATATTAGAGGTTATGGTGTGATTATTGCCTGGACTATGGCTAGACTTTTTTATTAAATTCTCTGCATTTGAATAAACCATGGAATACAAGAGAGAAATTCAGTGGACATGGAACTACATTTAGAGAACCAGGCCACACTTAAGAAAACGTAGGACTGTCATTTGTAAAATATTTGGAATGCTTTTATCTTTGCTTAATGGTAACGAACTGTAACCTAGAACTACAAAGGAATAATATTTAGCTTTTGCAATTAAGAAAGAAAATAAAACCAATAATTATAATAATTTATAATTTATAATGAAATTGAGACTGATAATTTCACAATAATAACTCTTTAGATTATGGAAAGCCACTAGAATGTTTTATTTTTAGGGGTAAGGTAAAAGGATGGGGAAGTCTAGTAGAAATATCAAGGGTCAAATTCTATAAGTGGCCATTCTCTCTGGTGCAAATCATCTCACTGTTGCTGGATGGAGATGCAGTTCTGATTTGGTATCTCAAGAAACCATATGCAGCAGCATTCAGAAAATGTACAAAGTACTCCTCTTCAAGAATGTGATTCAAATCTCTTCATATTTTCTGTGCTTAACTGTTTTCATGATGAGTAGCACTAAAAGAATCTGATGGCTAGATGAGATTGGGTGACAAAAGACTTAATGCAGGGAATGTTTGGACGTTCTTGAGGCAACAGTGATAGCTATCACAATAATTATTCCACTTTACCAGCAATACCTCTGTGTTATGAGTAATATATTTTTATTTTAGCGATTAACCAGTGTACTCAGATTGCTCAAACGTACCAAATATTTCCTTTATAATCGTGTTCCCTTTTGCTATCTGAGAAGAGTTGAGAGAATCTGTGTTAATTTGTTTCAGTACTGTGTGCCAGTACTGAGGCATTTATTGACTATTACTGACTAAAATATCTAAAACTTTGGTAAATAGATGTCAGATTCCAGTTTGTCATAAAAGTACGTCTGCTTTCAGTTTCATGTGCATACCATTCCAGTAAAGTGATTCATGCCCACATGAGTGTGATAGACTTTTATTTCATAGAGTTGACTGTAAAGGTCTTGTATCTTGTATTGAAGTATTTTTGTTCCATCTGATACCACAGGTTTATTTTTTATCACAGTAATTCTTCTTAAATTCAATTCTGAGCTCTCAGAAATTAGATTTCTCTTTGCTTTAAACACTTTTTTTTCCCCCTAATAAGTAACATCCAGCAATGAGTGTGTTATCCTACTGTTTTTATTTGGATCAGCTATGCAGTTTTGGAGTGCATCTGGTCACTACTGCTTTGATTTGCATTGTGATCCTAGGGAGTGACCTGGATGGGATTCCTTTTGCACAAAATAATCTAAAAGCTGCAGGAATGTGCCTAATACACTCCAGCCACTAGTAAGCCTTCAGTCTTTGTGATTAAATCTGAGAGCTAGTGCAAAGTAGAAAGCCCCTGGAACATTTATAATATGGAATGTCCTTAAAGTGTCTTTCACTATACAGGCCCAGTTTTATTGGCCCATGCTGTTGCTGTACAACCATAGCTGCCACGTATTGCTTAGCACTTCCATGAAACTGGTTTTGTATACATGTGAAACTTCTGTGGATGAATGACATACATTCATAACTGACTGCATAATTAGTGTTGTTATTTGTGAAAAGTTTTCACTTATGTATTTGACCTTTTTAGCACTTATAATAATGTAGAATACCTATTTGCACATTGCTATTCATTTTTAATTTATCATGACTAATTTGTTCAGGGCTGTCAAACTTCTAGTACATTCATAGTCATTCCATAGCTTGCACCTGGAAAATTCTTTGTAAGAGTTTTCCAAAAAAATTGCACAGTTAAACTGCTCTAATTTTGAGACCCCAGTTTTTTTCATTGGCACTTCTGAAGCTGTTGAAAGTTGGAATGCAACGTCAGTGAAAGCCACTGAAATTAAATGAATCTAAATAATTTTTTTTAGTTTTAAAACAGTCAAATATCTAATCAGAGGCTTCTAACTCCATAATTTGTGGATTATCCATATTAATTAGTTGTCCTTAATTAAATGAGATTGTTTCAGGCAAATGCTGGAATAGGCATTTTGTTACACAAACTGTTGAACTTATTAGTTATGTAGAATGCCTAAAAGTTTTAGGCATTTCATGAAGTATATGGTAGATGTTACTGTTAATGATTACATTGTGAAATGTGGTATTATCAGGGTTTCTTTGTGACACTGTTATGAACAGTGGAATTTTCAGTAGGAAGTAGCATCCTCAGTGGTTCCTTGCCAGCAAGGTTATTAATGAACAAAGGAAGTGTTAGAAATGCAGTGTTTGTCACATGCTCTTGAATCCCTCCCAACAATTGTAGGCTTGAGACAGAGAATTGATTGTTATATTTCCTTTTGGAAACATTCTTTGACTTTTTTATTCCTCATAGGTCTACTTCTGTGTCTGTGTTTATGTTTTTTGACACTTTTTTTTTCTTTTGTAATTCCTCTTCCCTTTGAAGGACAAAATTTCATTTGGGTTGATTTGAACTTTGCACATGTATGTTTAAGTCTTCATCTGCTTATTATAGGATAAACTCAGGCCTTCTGGGAATTCATGTTTACATCCCAACAGCTGGGTCAGCTTTAGGTGCCTGAGTAAGCTTTGCCCCATGCTTCCAAATCTTTCCTCAGCCCCTAAGCCATAAAACTGTTGGACTTTTAGTGACTGCATTTTTGGAGATCACAGTTGACTCCACTCTGCCAGTCTATTTTGCTTATTTCTTTCTCCTTGATGAGAATGATGCACTCAGGTTTCCAGAAACCTTTCCCAGCAGTTGTTTTTTCTTTACTTGCTATTTGGAGCAGTCTACCACATTGCTGATAAACAGAAAATGAATGTGTCATAGCAGCAAAGCCTTCAGCTGTTGCATAGAATTCATTGAATTCATTTTATAGACAAACTCATAAATTTTATAGACAAACTCTAAACCTGTTTCTCAAGTCCAGTTTGTCATTTTGCTGGTGCTGCACTCTGTATGATTCACATTCTTGGAAGCAATGGCTGAGTCAGTATATAGGGTTATGTGTCATGTAATGAACAGAAATCAGCTGCCAATCACCCTCTGAGGACATGCAATCGACTTAATGTGGGTACTTATTTCCATTTTTGTTTTGTATATGTTATGTACTTCATGATACATTAAGGTGTGATGCCACTTTTGAGCACACAGAGACCCATTTCTGAATAAGGAGATGTGGTGGGACTCACGGAGGCAGCTGGGGAGTGAATGTACAAATGGATGAGCACTTGGAGAAGAAAAGTTGGTTATTTGTCAAAGCCTTGAGCTCTTTGACGTGTGTCTTGCAAATACATATCCATTAGCCATATTTTTTGTATTTTCTATCAGTTTTGTGTATTGATTTGACCTCCATTTAATATGCTCTCCGTTGCAGTGAAAAATGCAACAAATGAAGCTCTGAAAAGAGAGATAATTCACTGGGATGTTCTAAGAATCTTTCAGCAATTATTTTGATGTACGTTCCAGCAACTTCCCAAAGGCATAGAAGGCAGAATTTGAAGGAATCTGGGGAGATTGCCCTGTATACCCTTTTTGCCTAATATGTATAGGTCTTTCTTGACAGCTCTGGCTATTTGTTAAGTTTTCTTTTTGATAGGGCTATCATAATAGTAGCCTTGTTGCTAATCCAGACTGCTGACATTATTCAGTTGATGCAGTCTTGTAGAATTTATTTGTCATGTTGCAAAGAAGTGTGTGTAATCAGAGGCATATTCTCCGAACTAAAATGTCGCTGTTGAGCGGCTAGCTGAGGACTGACCCAAGTTCTCAGACAAGTAAAGAGAGGAGAAAAGGAACTTTATTGTTTTTGAATTCCATATATATAGAGTCTACAGAAGTGCCCCAGATTGGTCAGCCCGAGACCTCCCCCTAGGCCCAATTGGTCAAGCCCGAACTCACCCAATCCGGAGAAACTGTTTGCAAAACATCCAAACTTTATCTTGTTTATGAAATATAGCAAAATGTTCCCACGGGAAGAACCTGTGCTAGCCACACTAAAACAAAAGTTAAAAGTCAATATTTCAATACTCTCAAAGGTGAAAACAAGTTTCTGTTCTATGGAATAAATGTATTGCTGTGTAATTGAAAAATAAATGTAACAAGATTACGGTAAAATGAATGTTTGTACTATAAAAATGATTTTTATATACTTTAGTAAAATATTTCATAATAAAAAAACCCCAGTATTTCACTTTATTCACTTATTTAATAAAGCTGTAATTTTGAGATGTGATTAAAATTTTAATTTTTTTTTTCACTGAGTGTGTTACCAGTTGTCTGTATCATAGATATGATTTGGCTGTTAGCCATCCCAATTCTATACTTTGCTAGCATCTCATATATTTTACTTATTTAAATCCTAAACTTTCTTTAATCTCTGGACAAGTAGAGTTTCTGCCTATGCTTACCTTCAGGATAAATCACAGGGTGTTCTGTGTGGGTGTCACTCCCTGGGGCTTTTGACTAGGAGCTCTTCAGCCCCTTGGCACTGCTGTTAGTTTAGGGGAAGTACAGAGCCACACTAGTTGCTGGTTTGGGGCTGAACTGTGGTAGGTAAGAAGTCTGTATTGCTTTCGTGACATGACCTAGAGTAACTTACTGTGGTTTTGAAGACAGATTGGATTTATACTTTAGCCCTGCCAGACTCAGAACATAATGAGTCTTTTCTTTCCATTATTTGAGCTGTTAAGAAGAGCATCTCTTTTTCTTGGCTGTCAGTATTGGAGGTTAGCCACATGAGAGTGGAAGGGTGTGCTAAAGGAAGCAGAAGCTAAAATACTAAGTAAGTCTCACAGAAAGAATTTGTAAGGGTAAGCTTGATTGAAACAGAAATTTGAAACTTCAAATTTACTTGAAGATGCAGTAGAGAAAAGTCATACTTGTCTGTGGCCAGATCCAGTCATTAGTATTTCTGTCAGAATAAGCTCTTTGTGTTGATTCTTCATAAACTACTGTTGTACTATTCTTAGGCACCTAATGTAAAAGCATCAACAAAAGACAGGAATGATCTTGAGGCTGTCTTCATGTGTGACTGCTTGTAATTGGCATGTTGTCATGGCACCTCTAATATTAAAAAAAAAGAAATTATGATCCCATTATCAAGTGTTTGTTATAAGAAAATAATAAATAAATTCCATTGTACAAAAACTGAGACATGGCACATATTCAAGAAAAAGCACTGAATCAAGGCACCAGTGTGTGTCTGTTTTCAGTGGTCTGCTGCATCAGAAGTGATTTGTGGAAAAAAAAGCTCAAATAAAGAGATCGTAAGGTCTACTATTTCTAAAGCCCCATTGTACTAAGTCTGGGTGTGAGGGTGTTAATGTTCTTCATAGCAGCTCCTGTGGTGCTGTGTTTGGAATCAGTGACTAAACAAGGTTGGTAGAACACCAGCGGGGTTGGCTGTTGCTGAGCAGCACTTGCACAGCATCAGTCAGTGTTTCCTCTTTTCCCAGTTTTCTCTTTGGTGACTAGACTAAGGGTAAGGAGCAGAAAACCTCAAGCATGGGTTTGGGAAGAGGACACAAACCCAGCAGCTGGCTCAGGTTGACGAGAGGGCTATTCCATGCCATAGAATGTCATGCTCAGCCATAAAAACTGAGGGGAGGAGGTTGTAGGGGAGGTAGCTATTGCTTAGAGGCTAGCTTGGGCATCAGTCTGCCTGTGGGAGATGGTGAGTGATTGCCTTTGCATCTCCTGTTTCTCTTCACTTATTGAACTAAATCTTCACCCACGTGTTTCCTCCCTTGGGTCTCTCTGTTCTCTTTCCTTGTCTTATTGGGGGCTGGGGAAGGAAGGAGAGGCTGGGTGGTCCTTAGCTGCTGCCCAAGGTGAGCTCACCACATCACAGAACAGCATCTATCAGGATGAGCTGCTCCAGTGGGCAACTGTGGAGTGCAAAGTAAGATACCAAACACGTGTTTAATGGTGTAGGTTTCTGTTATGGGCATTTATGGGGAAGTTTTCATGTGAATTCAGTATAATTAATGTTAATTGTTTTGAAATTTCTATCAAAATTGTTTGTTGTTCAACTGCAGCATTGTTTCTTTTTTAACTTTTTAATAATGCTTTGTCTTTCTTGTTAACTGCCACTATTGTTTGCATGGTCTTGACTGGCCATTTACCATATCCAGCTAGAATAACAAAAGTGCACGTGAAACTAGTGCACTAGTGAAACTAGTGGCCTAGACAGTGAGGAAAAAAAAGAGAAGTACAAAACTGAAAACAAGCAGAGGGATGAAAAATAAATTTGTATGAATAATGATGACTGATTGTATTCTGTACTCCTTCAGATTTCTTAGATAAAAATGTAATCTAGAACACTGAGGGCCCCATAATATTAACATTATTGTTTCCTTATAGCCTTTCATTGTTTACTAAATGAAGTAATTGGATTCTGCAAAGTTATATCCTATACAAGAGAGTTGTATACAGCAACTCTGCAGGTCTGTACTAGCACTGCTGGGTACATGTTGTAATTTTGGCGTCATTGCTGTAGTAAAGTAATTTAAGAGCAAAATCTCCTAAAATAGCTCATTTAAGCTTAGTGTTTGTGGAAAGCAGAGTGCTTTTACACTGACTCTGTCAGGACACTACGTATTTTTCTTCAGTCTATTCCAGAACACTTTTCAAAGATTTTTGAAATGCATTTGTACCTAATACTTAACTGCACAGGCTAAGTCATCATACATCAATACAGTCAATTTGTATTTGATAGATACCAGGTAGAAATAATTTGTATCTGATATCTGTCAAAGGGGTTGAAAAACTCTATATGTTTTGGTTTGTGGTTTTTTGTTGTTTTTTTGGTTTGGTTTGGTGGGGGATTTTTTTTGTTTTTTGGGCTTTTTGTGGTTTTGAGGTTTTTTTGGAGGGTTTTTTTGGTTTTGTTCAGGTTTGGGGGTTTTTTTGGGTTTTTTGTGGTTTTTCGTGGGTTTGTTTTGTTTGTTTTGTTTTGTTTGTTTTTGGGTTTTTTAATGTTAATAGGATGAGTATCTACATAAGATTAAGTCATCAGGGCAAGGGGCAAAACTCATTGAAGTCAAGCAGTATCTTCCCATTCATTTCAATAACTATGCCAGTCCCAGTGAAACAGTTCCTCTCAAGATGGGCTTGAGGAAATACTGACAAGTTGTTGGTGGGAGGGAGGACTGAGAGCAAAGTATCACAGAGGTAGCTAGGTCAGACATTTCAGAGGTGGAAATTGATAGGAGGGGAGCAGCCGTGCTTGAAGGCATATGCTACTATACATACAAGATGGCATATATTATTTTGAGTGATGTTCAGTGCCTCAGTTTAATAGGGTGGATAACAAAGGCAGAAAGTTAGGATTTAAAATCAAAGTGCTCTGGGTTACATGAAGAAACTAACCTTTACTCTGTCACCAGTAAGTGCTTTTTCTGTGTCTCAGGACCGGAATAATTGCTTTGCTAGAGGATATGGTATCATTCATTGTAATAAGGGATTTATAAACATGTTCTTGTTTGAAACAAATAAATAGACCTAACAGACTTTTCAGCAGTTGCTCATTTAGATTTACTGTAAGTATTAAATGTGGTAGCTATATTCAAAAAATATACATGAGACTGAAAATATTTAGTGTTTTACAGATCCCTTGAGTAAGTAATAAAAACTGATAATCTGTTGCTGTGAATAATGAATGAAGTAAATCCAGATTTGAAAAGGTTTCCTTGGATGACAGTAGGAAAAATCAAGAGGGGAAAGGTCTGTGTGTGTGAATTTGATTATTAAAACATTAATGACAGTGAAGATGAAAATTGTCACTTACCTTGGTTTGAGGAAATTCTGGTCTGCTTGTGTTAACAGGCAAAATCATCAAGACAGTATCTCTTATGTTGTGAAATAAGGTGAAGAATCCTTCAAAGAACCTTACTATGGAATTTTCCCTACATCTTATGTATACTCGGAGAGAAGAAATGCTCTTTCTTTTCATTATTTGCTGAATGTTGACTCCTAATAGCAATGGCTTTTAAAAACGATTTTTTTTCTAATGAAAAATAGGTAATTGTGTTAAATTTTTTCTGAATTTCTATACTTGCCACTTTTGACATTTCAACTATATTTGTCTTGGATCATGTGTTTAATTGTAAATAATAGAGAACAGAATTTTGTGAAGTTATTATAGCTTTATATGCTAGAGCCACATGTATGTGAGTAAAAAATAATGGGTTTATTGTGTGACAAGGCTATACAAATTTTTGTATGAAAATTTTGTAACGTAACTAAATATAAAAACAAAAACCCTTCAACTATAATTTGTTACAGAAGCTACTGAGTATTATTTTGCACAATTAATTACAATATGGCTGAAAGTCTTTCTTGAAGAGAAATTACGTTGATCTAGACTAGCAAACAAATGGAAAATTAGCTTCATTGCAAGTTAATTCTAAGGAAACAAAAGGAGATTCTAAGACAAGTTATATTTTATACTCCTTTACTTTTAATTTTCAAGAATGAGTTTTGCTCACATAGAGTTAAAAATGCTGTAGAAGCTAAAATCATGAAATTTCTTTTGACTTAGGAAAAACTGACCAAGAGACTACGGTGGCAGAAGATAAAGACAAAAACCAGCCTTCCAGTAATCAAAGTATACAGGCAGAGATACAAGAACAGTCCATCTGGGGAAATCGCACTGATGGTGACCTCATCAGAAGTAAGTATTTCCAGAACAAATTGCTGCCGTTGAGGCTTGCTTTCACAGTGTAACAGGAATACTGCCTGTTGACTCTGTTAAATGTGTGTCAAATGCAATTGTCTTGCAACTGTAATGCACATCTACTGAATTTATTTCCCAGATTGACTCCTGTCAGCATGCATAAGCAGCGAGTTTAAAGAAAGTTGTGATTTGAGTGGTGCAGTATAGCACTGACCTCAGTAGCATCTACGTTTTTAAAGCCTTAGTGTTCTGTTCTACTCTTATCATTAGCAGTGCTATAGATAGTACTGCAGGTATGCAGCTGTGCTAGGTGTCATCGCCCTCAATTCCCCAGATTATACATATTAGCAGCAGAGTAAACTGTGCTGAAAGCAGTTGCTTCCAGATGCACTGAGGACTGGTCAGATGTAAGTTTTTTAGGAGTTTCGAATCCTAAAATAGTTCTTTTCCAGACTGGCAGAAGGCTGTAAGGTAACGTTTTTAACCTAGACTGTGGAACTGTGGAGTTTTTAATTAGTTTTTACAGGTCCACATTCCCAGTGTATGTCCTGCATGCTTTAAAACATAAAGGTATGCAAGATTATTTGCATATTCTTGTCTTGAAGCGAAGATCATATGCTGTCCATTGCTCCCTCCTAAGGCAAAATTTTTTCTTTCATCTGCCAGAGGTAATACTGCTCTAACATTCTGTGAATGCTTGAACGTTAGTTGCTCAAGGGAGGGGCAGCATGAGGAACTGTTACCTAATTATAGGGTGTATTCAGAAAGAAAATGGACTAATGCAGAGTGGTGCTCCAGCTATCTTGAGGTCGTTGTCTGATCGCACACTTCAGGGTTAGTCTGTCTTTACAATGCACACTATACTGTAGACAGAGGGGTAAATTCATATTCCTGAGCCTGCTGTTGTCAAAACTGATGATTTTTTTCTGAAGTTATCTGTTTCATTTTAGGTTGATTTTTGTTTGTATTGTTATTTTGCTTAGCTGTTTTTTAGTTTTATCTATACATTCAGCTTCTGTAGAACTTTGTGTTAGCATTTGATATTCTTCACAAATCTTAGTTAATCCTTTTTTTCTAAATAATGAGTCCCAGTTATACTTACACCTCTAATGCATTCAATAGTTATCTAGATCATTTACAGGAAACTTGAATTTAACATATCAGAAATTTATCTGATGATTTAAAATAATTCTTAAAGGGTTACAAACAGGAAGAATTGTCCTGCACAGATTGAGAGTTTACTTAGCCCCAAAAGATTACTATTTTAAATGTAATTGTCCCTGGACAGTCAATTGCTTTGTGCTTATGTAGAGGATATGGAAGGGTGTGTATGGCATCTTCTGCTTTTGGAATGGCCTCCTTCTTATTCCCTCTTCCGAGAAGCTTCCTTATTCCCAAACCCATGAGAAAGCAGATTTATTTCGTAGCAGTTGGCAGCATGCCTGAACTGTGCAGGAAAGGACCAAGGACTGTAGGGTAGTGCTGTGCTTCCTCTAATCTGTGTTCCACAAAGACATACTGCAGTGGCTGCACTGGGGAGTGTGAAGAAATGATACATTTTTTTCAACATACAGTAGAAACTGCAGCAGATAGTGGAAACCCCTGTTAAAATGACTTGATGATTATATGTAGTTATAGCTCTGTGATGGGAGGATTATTTGCTGCTGAATTAAAAAAAAAAAAAAAAAGAACAGGGAAAACGACAGAGATACAATAAAATGTAGAGGTAAAAGGTACTGTTCCAGTGTGCAAAACTCTCCTCATCCTGGCGTAGCTTTACCTCTGACTTAGTGAAAAGGAAGTGTAGCTGAAAGCTGCAAGTTTCTAAAATACTTAGTCTTAATAAGTGTGTAGTAGAGGCTTTATTATGAGTTGTATCTGATTAAATGCTATGATGCAAAACTCTCCTTGCTTCAGATAATAACCTTTAGTTTAGTCTTCTAGATGGAAGAAACAATTATGGTGAAATCAAAGCAGTTTCTTTTCGTTTTTGGGGATTTTTTTTTTTTTTGGTGGCGGGGCTTATGAGTAGGGAAGTTTGTCCTTTTGAAAACTGAGGAGCAGTGCTTGACTCAGTTATACATCTTGTAGTTTGCAGAAGTTTTACAATTCAGTACACCTAGTTACCAATGTTTGAAAACTAGAACAAGTGCAGCAAAGAGAAGCTTTCTTTTCACAAGCATTACTTAGGTATTTCATGTTAAAAAATAAGTATTGTAGCTCAGAATGGTCTTGGTTGAACCAGATCTATTACCCTACCAAACTAAAGTTCTCAGACTTTCGTGTATTGAAAGAAGTTTGAGGTTAAAAATAAAGTGTTTTGATCATTACAGTATATTTTAAAACTCTTTCTTTAAATTGTTTTAAACGGGGCATACTTCACAACTGTTCACCACTATCTGCATGATTCAGTTTCTTTTTTTCCCATACAGATTGTTTTCCATCCCCACAGTTGATACATACTCCATTTGTCTTAGCGTTGGCTTTTACTTTATAAATGTTTCCAGCATTTAATTTCCAAGGTTTTCCTTGTTTGCAGCTGTTTTATCCTGCTGTTATATGGAATTAGATTAATCAGTCAGTTTTACTGGCACACTAACAACGAAGTCCAGTGTTAGAGCCCCTGTAATGACTTCATTATGTATGATTTCTCATTTGCACTTGTGAACTCAGTTTACCAGGCAACATCAATAAACTAAAATGCTGCCCCCATTTTCCACAGTAAGATGTTTTGTGTTCACCTTGCTTTGCCCTTTCAGTCTCCTTTTCTCAAGCTCCCTCTTTTAACCTCTAGAGATTGCCTCCAGGTTAGCCTTTTCCCTGCCTCCTTTGGAGCATCCCTTCTCCCCATTAATGAAAACATTCATAATATCCTAGATAAATGGTTAATCTTATGGGAAGCCTCAACCAGAGGATTTTTTTGGATTTGAAGAGAGCTTGAGAATCAAAACATTAATGTATACTGACATATAAACAAGGAAGGGCTATGTAAGAAGGAGCAGTTGTGTTACTTTCTCTAGTAATTGTTAATACACTTGCATAACTGTTACTGGAAGACTATTCAGTGGGAGAAGGGTCAGGGGAGAGTCACAAATATCTCAGGAATGACTGGAGTAGTTGAAAATATGCCTTATTGTGGAAAACCTCCTGGAATTCAATCTGTTTAGTGTTAATAAGGGGAATAAAGACGGGCTTTGCCTAGTCCCTAAGAAGCATACCACAACAAACAGAAATTTGGTAACACAGTTCTTCAGCTGTAGCAAGACAAAGGGAGAGCTAGATACCATGTCTGGGAGTTCAGTTAGACTAGGAATAAGGTGTACTTTTTTTAACAGAGTATTTGAGAACAGGAAGAGCTGCAAAATACTTGGTTGTTTTAGGTGTGTTAAATTGGCTTTACTCATCACAAGGTCGCAATTGCTATCCTTATCCTTCAGTTTTAGAACCTGAGTAAAGGACAGTCTTTCCATAGTGGTTCCCCCAGTTGGAATGACATCTATTTTTCAGCGCAGTCATTCTTCAAGAAAATGTTGAAACCTGTTCCCTTCCCTTCACAGATACGCACATATTTTTTTATTTTATTTCTGGCTGTGGAGGTTCTGCTTTTCAAAAGAGCCTTAGAATAACTCCATCTGCTATCTTTTTTGGCAGTGCATTTTAAATATCTGCAAACACCTTCTGCTTATTTTCATTGTATGGTCTGGTGGCCCATAATGGAGTGGTTCTGCTTCTGTTATCACTCACTGTTGGCAAGTGAGGAAGAGTGCATGTTAAAACATGCAGCAGGGTAACCTGTGGCTATAGGAATGAAGCCATAGCAGTTTTTGCTGCTCTGTGTTACTACAATGCTCTGCTTTGTTCTCTCAAAGTGGTGTGGGATTTTTTTTTCCCCTCTGAGAGAAAAAAAGGCTATAAAGATGGATTTCAGAATATTTAGGCAGAATTTTTGCAAAGGGCACTGGGTTATCTTCAATGTGTGTTGCTATGCAGGAGGGGAATGTTTAGGAGGGAATAAAATGCCAGTCTTGAACACTATTTGCTTGTGAGGATTTAATCTCCTTTCTGGTTCTCAAGCAGAACCTTAGCTATGTGATATTTAAGAAAACAAAAAACATCTACCATAGATTCAAATTGTCATGAATAATTGATTAATAATAATCCAATTCTCAAGATTAAATACCTAAAATATGCCCATGTTTTACAGATAGAAAGGTCATTGCTATCCATCATTTTCTAGCTTCAATTGCCTCTTTCTCGTCCATGGAACACCCTCCTGATAAGAGTGGTTCTTCAGAGAAAGGGATGTTTCTTTCTCTGTGTGGATCAAACAATTTTACATGTTTGTGTGACCACTTTTATTTACTATATTCTTCTGAAATGTAAACCTAGATATTTTTGTCTTTTTGTTTTCTATATTTTTATGTTGGCATTTTCGCTTTACATGATTATTTATTTAATTTTAAGGTCTGGAGATTCCATTCTTTGTCTGGCTGAGTGATTTCTGTAGTTTAGGTTATGCTGTTTGTGTTTGGGACTTTTTTTTTTCCAACAAGAAGTAGATAATCTGCTTTTAGGTGTCTTTGTTTTGTTTGATATTAATCCAGATATCTTTATTTGGCTGTTTTGTGATACACAGTCATTTTGCAATTATTGTGATTTCAGATGATTCTGTTTATTCTGCCTATGAAATGGTGCAACGTGCTTGAATTAAATAGTTATTTTCAGAGCTAGAGAGTTTGACAAATACAGTCTTCTTGCAGCATACCAAAGTGTGTGACTACAGAAATTGTGCAGAATAGATTAATTGAAATTATTCAAAATACATTGCTGAGTTTGAAAGGTGTATTCTGTTATTTAAAGAAGTGATTTATGTATAATGTTCCAAATACACCCAGGTATAAAAATGTGTGAACCTATGAATGAACTTAAATAGTTCAATACTCATACAGCAGCACAGATTTTGATATTTAAACCTTCTTTAAAAAAAGAATAATCTTTGAGAAATCTGGCTAGTAGAAGTAACAGAGGAGTAGAGGTCCTCTCTGAGAACTCCCATCCCAGAGATTTTCTAATCGTCTCCCCAGCAGAGAACTAGCCTGTGTTACTTCTGTTTCTCCCTGATTCTGGCAGTTCTCTTACTATGCCTGCTCCAAAAATTCTAAACTAACTTCTCAGGCCTATTGAGGGGTCTGGTGAGTTGCACAACCAAAGCCTTTCTCTGATTTTCATTTTACCCTCTCCTGAGTAGAGAGGGATTTTCACAGATAGCTGTACCATTACAGTTACAGTCTTTAGAGTCTGACTGGGTCTTTGGTATTAGCCTGGAGAAAAGGAGGCTCAAGGGAGACCTTATCACTCTCTACAGCTGCTAGAAAGGAGGGTATAGATAGATTGGGGTCTGTCTCTTCTCCCAGGCAGCCAGCGACATGACAAGAGGACACAGTCTCAAGTTGTACCAGGGGAGGTTTAGGTTGGTCATCAGGAAGAATCTCTTCACAGAAAGAATGATTAGATGTGGAATGGGCTGCCCAGGGAGGTGGTGGAGTCACCATGTCTAGAGATGTCTAAGGAAATACTAGACATGGCCCTTACTGCCATGGTCTAGTTGATATGGTGGTGTTCTGCCATAAGTTGGACCCAATGATCTCAGACGTCTTTTCCAACCTAATTGATTCTGTGTGATTCTGTGTTTACAGAAGTCACTGTGAAATGACTCGAGTGTTGCTGAAGTTAATAGTCCCTTGTAAACAGAGTGGCTGTGGGATGCATATGTTTTCTGTGTAGCCTCTTCGCTTCAGCTCTAGGCTGAAAGCTCTAAGGCAATGCAGCTAATGATGGACTGAGATAGATGAGGAATTTGTATACTCTGTGGTGACTCCATGTCAAGAAATAAACTTCTTGCTGTTGTTGATCCATTTACAGAACAGTAGTCAAACTTGAGTGAGAGCTTTAAACTGTTCCAGATGGCCATAAGATAGAAGTATGTATTCTGCATATCACTAATAGCCAGAATTACTTGGAGCCTTTTAGCTTCTGTTTTATTTTACTTCTGACTCTCAAAACGTTATCTGAATTTATGGTCTGAGGCTGAGGAAGTTTGGATGGCAGTAATCATCAGTACCAGACAAAGGTGAAATTATTTAAGTAACATGAAGATTACTGTGCTTGCTGTGTTTGGGCCTGAAGTAAATTGTATCTTAATTTCAGAATATTTTCCTGTGTTGTATTGGTACTGTCTCAGAATTAATCATGCTGTTATGCCTATATCAGAAAGAATAGTTGCATTCTTTTTCTGATTAGTTCCTCATATGGGGGAAAAAGTAGAATATGCTTGTAGTAGTTCCTTAAAGGGGGAGAATAATAAAACTTTTGTCTGCATTCTATGTGAAATTATATTACCAAACCAGTGTGATTTTAGTCTCCTATTTTCAGCAGTAACAGTATTCAGTTAGCCATATTTAGCAAAGAAAACACTAAATTACAAAGTGTATGAAAGTGTCATCATCTAAGACATACTTCAGGAACCTGTCTACTGGCAAAAATGTATTGAACTTAAACCATAGCAAAAGTCCTCTTTTTCTCGTTTTAGATTTAATTTTGTATTTGCTGTCATGGGTGTGAATAGCTTGGATTAAGTTTATGCAGCTGGAAAGTAGTACTGTGTATTGTGTTTACATCAAAATAATTAAATGAATTATTCAAAATTTAAGAGTCAAAATAGTTTTTAATAGTTTTGAGATTTTATTTACTGATAAAAAAGTGAAAGAGGAAGAGGGACTCACAGTCACAGCAGAAGCCTTAGCTAAGTAATCATGTTAAACATTTTTCTTCTTTATATAGCTACATGCAGGAAAGAGAGGTCTGAATACTGTTTAGTTCTTATGCATTCTGATAATACTGTAACTATAGTGCAGAAGTACTCACAAGTACCTTTCCCTGAAGGTATTTTTATAATAGACAAGGAAAAACAGGAGCCTATGACCTGTGGGTGTGTTGTGGTGTGGTTTTCTGTTTTCCCTTAAAAAATTCTTCATGATCCAAACCCGGAGGAGCCTTTCAAAAAACACTAAAATGTCAAACAGCTGTGGTCACTCAGGCTATTTCTAATACCAATTTTGTGAACTCATTTTACTGATGAGGTAGGCCTCCAGATATATTGAGGCTTGATTTAAGAGAATGATTAATTATTTGCCACCTGAGCCTTAACTCTTTTTGAATGAACTGTAGTGTTCTGACGTGTGAAAAACATATTTTTGTATGGAGACTGCTCTTGAAGTTTGTGGTTATAAAATTCAAACCCATGCATTCTAATGCAAGAACTTTCAAATTCTGAGTTTGTCTAGACCCATGAATTTTAGAGGCTTAAATTTTACTTCTAAACTTCCTTCCTTCAAATTCTATGCAGTATCTCAGTTATCACGTTTCTATTTTGAACTAAGAATACTATGACACTTTTTTGGAGAAAATTTAGCAATTGTAAAGTTAATTACAGCAGAATTTCAACTAAGAGACTATTTCCTGTTGCAGAGGTTCTTCAAGTTTAAGTTAATTTTATTGATTTATAGCTCAGATTTAAATTTGTATATTTGCATAAAAAGTTAAGAAGTTTGCTTTTGAGACAAGTCAAGGGGAGCAAACTCCTAGGCAAGCCTATAAAAAACAGTTACCTATGAGTCAGATTTGGCCTTCGGGGCAAGTTTTTGCTACTGAAAGGCAGCATAAACCATTTGCCTGTTCCTTGGCAGAGCAGGGGCAAGCCCCTCTTCAGGTATGGGTAACTCTGAAATACATCTTCAAAAATAAATTCTCTGAGCCTGTTACAAGGCATCTACCTTTCCCCGCCTCCTTTCTTCATTAGGACAGGTGCATATTTGACTGTGTTCCTTAAGTTGCAAGTTGAAATAGAATTCACATTTTGACACACAGGAAAGCAATGGAAAATTATTATGCTGACCAAAACTGGCCGTAAGAGCAGTGACAAACCATAATGAACATCTTTAAGGTCTGTACAATTCAGAAATACAGGAGATCAGTGAACAATACTCTTTTTACTTGAATTTCACAGTGAAGGAGACTAAATTTTGGTAAGAAGATTTGGGATCAACCTGCCTGGAAAGGCTTGTCTGAGGGATCAAACCGAGTTCTTCACAAAGGTGATGCAGAAAAATATTTGGATTGTGAGGCAGGGTAGAGAGCTGACCTTGGATAATGTACATGTAGTTTTCTTAAAGGTGATTTTATCAAATTACACCATCTCACTTAGTATTTCCCAGCTCACATTATAACTATGACTTCGGGAAGTATTTCCCTACCTCAATATATATTCTTTTTACTGTGTGATGACTTTTTACGGACGAGTTATTATCATATTTATAATGTAAAATCAGTATTGGTAAATATTTTTATCCAGTAACAGATCATTCAGTGGTACTACACACTAATCATGCTATGAAGTAACTAGCAGTGTACATTAAGGCAGCTGAAGTAGCTATAAAGATGTTTGTGTTCTGTGAGAGTCTTGTTTACAGCCATTCTGTATGCTATTCTGTGCTGGATCAAATCTTGGAAACTTGCAGCTAGTATGAGTTTTTTATTTACAACAAATAAGACAGTGTTTAACTTTGGAAATATGGAGGGGAGAAAAACTCACAGCACTTTTTAAAGAAGGAATTCTAGTAAAAGGTATCTTTTTTTATGCTTTGCTCTCCTTGTTCCATTCCTTTGACTGTTACTTAATATACTTCTCTGTCCACTTGATTTTCTGATTCCCATTTTTAGCACAGTGTTATGCCTGAGGAATCTTTTTTTACAATTTAGTTGACAGACTCAATTTTAAGTGAATCACTATTTGGTTTTGACTGTGTTATTATAGGGCATCTGCTCATCTAGCATTATGAGTACAGTGAAATCTGATTTGCTGTGGTATGCTCTCTTCTTGAGCAAGAGAACACCTGGCAAAAGCTTTTGTTTGTTACCACATCTGCATCCCCACCAGGGATTCTCCTGTGATAGCTGAAGTAGGGCAAGAAGTTCAGGTCTCATTATTAATATTTTGTTGAATATTTTTGGAACAGGTCCTTATGGAAAAGGAGAGAAGACTTGTTCTGTAGCACAGGGAAGGTTTTGAAAGAAAAATACAATTCGCTTTCAAAATTTAGAGATAGAAGTAAATTTCATGGTGACTATAATGGAATGGTGCTTCTCAAAGTATTGATTTTTAAAATTTTGGAAGAAAGTAAAGGGTGTGTATCGGTGATAGGGTGGAGTCAAAGTTAGAAGAATGCTGAAGGTTTGTTCACATTTTAATAAATTGTTCTATATCCTCTTTCCCATATTTGTCTTATAAAGTAAAAAGATAGAGAAAAGACTGACCTATCTCCATAATAATTATGACTCCAAGCCATTTTTCTCTTTTCCGTTTGCATAATTTTCTCTAATGCCCCCTTTTCATATTTTTCTTATTTGTTTGTCTGTTTGCTTGCTTGAACAGTCCTTTGTTTCCCCACTTCTTTCTCTGTTACAATGACATACCTATAAGCAATGACAGTAAGGTTGTGCTTAGAGGCTGACTGGAAATATTACAAAGTGCTTCAGTATAAAAGCCTATTTCAGCATCTGTGTGTTAACATCAACACTTAAACTGTTTTGTAAGTAGCATTGAAGCTTCTTGTTAGCATGAGTAATCTGACTGTTGGAGAATTAACAGTGTATTAAACATTTTGTATAGATACTGTGCAATTCAGGCAAAACCCTCAGCTGTTAAATTTTACAACACATTATGAAAGTCAGCTCCTAGAGCCATATGATTATGTGAGATTTAAATTTTCATAAAATACAAAAAAAAATCTGGTCTTAGTTTGTAGCTACTGACAGAAGTGGAAAGTTAAAGACTGAAAATTGAGAATGCCAATAAGAAGGATTTATTTAAAAATAAAATACTCATGATTTTTGAGTAGTTTGGCTTCTCAGTACCGCACTGTACAGAAACAGGGAATTTTGGCTAAATTATCATAATGCTAATTAATTAAAAGGTGATAGGGAAATATTCTCATTGTGAGTTGTTAGTTCTAGCAGCCTCAGAAAATGTTATGGCACAATAAAATGTAGCCAGTTATGCTGAAGCAACATGAAAGAAAAGGGTGCTGGCATTAACTCCAAACAGCAAATAAAATGTCAGATTGGCAGGACTCTGCTAAAGAGTGGATAAGGTAGTATTAAAAACAGTGTAGTTCTGTCCCTGTAGCAGTTGTTTGAGTGGTTTCCTAAGTGTTTTTGTTTGGGGCCAAGAAATGTGTGAAATGAGTCAGAGATGTTTGCCAAGCAGGGAATAGCTGTGCAGAGCAGAGCGATGGAGGCAGCACTTTGGCTAACTCCTCACCAGCCTGCTCAGTGCTGCTGTTGCTGATGATGCCATGAATGATTCTGCGTGGCTGAAGGCTTGTGTCAGCAGCAGGGGAAGGTTGGTTGTGTTTGATGTAGTTGCTGTCAATGTTATGCTGTACTTTGGATCTTTTTGGGTAAGAGAAGTTTGCTGTCTCAGCTGTGACTTTTTAAAGTTTTTGAACTGTAAAAGGACAAAAATAAAAAGCTAAATTGTAACAATTTCACTTAAAATGCTGTTTCTTTTCTGTGAAATCCTTCAGCTTATTGCAAAACCTTGTAATGAAATGTTTTTAAAATGTATAAATGGACATTTTTCAGTGTTATGAATAATACTGACACAGCACAGATTTCACTGCTGTATCTGCACTGTATTAAAAAAAAGTAATTTTGATTACTGTGCAGAAGGATTTTTTTTTGTGAGTAAGGGGAAGTATGTCTTCTAAATAAGACAAAACAGAAGGTTTTCAGAAAAACAAAAGGTTTTCAGAAAAAAAAAAGATCTTTGTTGCATGAAGCACTGATTCAAAGCATGGACCTCTTTCAAATTTAAAAGTATTTTAAACAAAAGGTGAATCAAATAAACTTCAGTGGGTCAAATTACATAGTTGTGTAAGTTGAAAGAAATACTTTTAATAGAGAAAAAAAGATTATATGAATGCTTTTAAACATATTGGAATGAGAATAATCCCTAACTACATGTTAGAGATAAAAACTAGTATTTTACTGTTATATTGTTTGGGTGCAACAATTTCATAGGGAATTATATCTTGCTTCATGAACAGAGTGGAGAATCAGAATTTTAGTTTAGTTGTGGAATGAAAGAAAAATGTTTTACAAGTGATTTCATCCCATTGAGACAATTTATCTGTTTCTTCAGCTAATCTGATGCTTTCTCCTTTGAGTTAATATATTTGTTTCACTGAATTTTTTGCTTGTAGCTGTTGGTCACTAATGTGACACTGTGTTTTTCTAACAGGACGGATTTGTAACTGTGTGGCTCAGATATCAGAGCTTTCTTGTGCATTGTTTGAGCAGCTTATGCTTTGCTTCCTTTCAGGAAACCAAGTGCATCGTATTTATAGGAAATTCAGTCTTCACCAGGCACGGTCAGCAGTCTGACTTCTGCACTACTCTAAGGGATGTACTGATGAGCAACAGGCAAAAGTTCATTTAGCTTTTTTCTTCTTTCTATATTGAATTCATGTAATGGAGGGCATGTATGAACACTCGGCCAGTATGGGTGGGTTTTCCCAACCAAGTCAGAAAGAGGTCCTCCTAGATAATTTTGGTAGAAGATGGTAAATAAGCAATTAAGGAAAAAATATTTGCCTTTTTTGCTGAGTATTGGTGACAATTACTGCATGTTGAGTGCATTCAGTTTTGAATTAAACACACAAACCTCTTATTTGAAAAGCTTTATATTCTGAAATATTTCACTACCTTTTCCCTTAGCATATGAAACAACTGTTTTTGAGTCAAACAAAGTTAAACAACCTGTGGGATGGGGAAGGGAAAAGACAGTGAGCTCTGATACAGAGTTTCAGCCTTTTTGCTCATGGCTTTGAATTTAGGGAAGAAAGAAAGAAAAATTTGGTTTTTCAAGGACTCTGGTAAGAACACTTTCCAAAGTATATTCTCAAGAATCTTACTTGTACAGCTTGCACAGAAACATTTTGGGTTAGGTGTTCCCTTACTACTTCAAGGCACACCAGAATGGTTCAAAAGAGGAGAAAGAGCTCTCATTTCTGGGTCATCCTGATGCCAAGCCGGTGCATTAGTGGTGTACAGGATCCCATGAGACAGCGTTGACAGTAGCTCTGTCTGGACTTTCTGTGTGTGACGCAAAATCCTTTGGTGGCCTGGGGTCCCTGGAGTGCTTTGGGATGGGGAAGCCCCACTGATCCAGCCCATGGACATAGGAACCAGGTGGATTGGTGAGGGGTGTCCTGTACCCATCTGCTGGGCTCTGTTTGCCATAAGGGAATTCCTGCAGCTGAAGAGAATCCATAACAGAGACTATACCTTCTCACTGTGTTTAGTGTTGTCTGTGCAGATAGATGTTTCTTCTCTTTCTCCTCACACTTTGCTTTTTCAGGATCAGGAAATAGATGGACATTTGCTGCTCTCTCTACCGTGTTTCCACACCTTTTTTTCTCCTACTGGCAATTGCTCTCTTAACTACGCAATCTGTAGTAATGAAAAGCTGGATCATGAAGACTTATTGTTGTGGACCTCAAGTCCTCACCCTGCTTCCTGACGTAGAATTTCCATTTTCCATTATGCTTCTATTGCTGAATGTGGCTGATTTTTGGCCTGGGCTCCAGGATCTTCTCTGACCTCGAGCAGAAGGGGAGCTGTTGCTTCAGTGTTAGATCACTCTACAAGTATGAAGTATTTATCTTTGTTATATTTCATTGCTTATCAACTAATGATTTATCATTTAGTTCTTTTCTTACTTGTAAAATCTGTAGCAAGTACTTCATATCTACTGGGATTTTACTTGTGATTTTTTTTGTTTCTTCTTCCATACTCTTTTCTGCCCTCACAGACTAAAGTGGCTCAGCTCACTATGTATTTTTTCTCTTTGTGTCCTTCCCCTCCAGTGCCATCTTCTTCTGGGTGGTTCCTATCTGCTCCTTTTTCTTTTGATGTTTGTGCTCTGCTGTTGTTTTAATAATGTAAAATCCCAAGTTTTAGCCTGTTATTTGTAGTAACTGTCCATTTGCTTCTGTTTTTCTTGCAGCTGTACTTTCTTTCTTTTTTTTCTCTTTCTTTGGCTTTCTGGTACACAGTATCAGCCAATGCCAAGTTTAGCACCAGCTATAGGTTGCAGAAAGAATAGCAGAGAGAAAATAAGTGCAGCAATGGAATCAAAAACTTAGTTATCAATGTATACATTACTATATTTGTACCGATGTTCTGTGTTTTCCTGCTACTATATAATCCTCTCTTTATTGCAGTTACTATCTTTTTGCTCCTATGTTTTATTTTTGCAATTAGTATTGTTAATAGTAGCATTCGGTATTACTAACAGTTCTAGAGATTACACAAGATAGTGCACTGAGACCAGGTGATCACACTTGAGGTGCAACACTTTCTAGAATCTTCTGAAATTTTGTCACTTACATGAGTTGCAGTCTAGAAATCAAGGGAGCAGTTAACATTAAGGGAATTGCTCATTCCAAGCGTTTCCCTTCAAGTTCTTTTTAAAACCAAGTGTAGCCAATTTAAATGCATTTTTTGGTATGAGTTTAGCTGACCACTGTCTGGACACTCGGTATGTATGGTCAGTGGAAAATAGCCCTGACCTCTGCATATCTTCTCTCTCAGAGGCGAATGCTGAATGGGCTTGGCTGAGAGACTGTTGCCTCACCATTCCACATTCTTTCCTGCGGTGAAGCAGAATATAGTTTGTTAGTGGTTGCTGGGGTTTTGAGGAAGGGAGCAGGAGGTGCTGGAGGCAAGAGGACCTGTTTGTGCACTTGCTCAGGTTACGGCTGTTAATGACATTGAGGTTATCTCTCCTGCCTGGTGCATCCTGCTGTGCCGCTTATGAGGCAATACCCAGCAAGTGATATCCTGTTGTTTGTAGCTTCTCTTTGATGTTTTTTACTTTATTTGGGAACAGGTCACACAATGGTGAGGGGCATCAAAACTGTATCAAATATTTGAGACTTAATGTCTCAAATTCCATGGGACACCAGTGTGTCTTTATGCAGTGGTAAAACTAAATGTTTTAGTAGGTACGAATAACATAACTACTGTAATGTCATTCCAACAGCTTGGATTACCTGCAGTGGTTGATTACCCTTTCTTTCAAAATTGGAGCCCCAGAAGGAAAGCATTCTGTTCCTCAGTGAGATGGAGTGTATTGTGTTCCTAGTGCCCTTCATCATTTCAGGGACTGTCTTCACATTTATGAAATTGCTGATTATTTGTGTTGAAGAAATAGATTGATTTAATTACTTAAAGAATTAGCAAAAAGCTAACTCTCTGATTCTTAATGCATTGGTTATGTAGTTCTCAGATCCAAGTTCTACAAGCCACTGTGCATTATAAAGGAAGATGTAACAACAGCCAACCAAACAAAAAAACCCCAAGTATATGAAGGTGCCCTTTAATAAATTGCCTCTGTAGAAAACACAAGACAAAATAACTGAACATCTCACCTTAAATAAAAAAAAATTCTTAAAAAGCAAAGGAGAAAAAAACCCCAAACCAAATGCCCCTCCAAAACAAAAAACCCCAAAAATCAACCCACCAAACAACAAAGTAGCTGCACTAGTAATTAATGAATCTGTTAAACTCCACAAATATGTCCTCGGAACGTTGGGATGACCACTAATAAACCTGCCATTCCACATCTGTACAACTGTAACCACTGCAGTACATAGTTGTAATGCTATGAAACATAAAAGCAAGTACAGTGTTTTTCAATCGTAACAGAATATATGAGAAAAAAATGGGTACAGAAATGTTGCAAGTGGAAAGCTTGTAGTAAAATTTCCCACATTTGAATTCAACTTTATACAGGAATTTATTCCCTAGGTGTATGGGTGCCTGTTACCTATAATGCCCTGGTTTGTGTTTGGCTCTTGGTATTTTGGGGGGAGTGCCTGTTGTTTGTTCTCCAGAAGTGACAAACTATGCTACAGTAAGAACTATATTCAACTTTATGTAGGTGTAGTTTAATAATCATGGCATTATGTGAATTATCTTTATTTCTAATTATATTGTGATCTACCAAGAATTCTCAGATCATCTGCAAAGTTTATCATTGATGCCAATATTTGCAGTCCCAGAAAAAACATTGCTAATGACAGCAAGATGTGTGTTTGATAAAGAAGAATAATTTACTGGCAGTCTAATGGTAATTAGAAGCCAAAAGGTTTTTTGATTCTGAGATAATTGTTACAAGATAGGTAACTGTAAGTGTTAGGGATTCACTCAGTTCAGCAAAGATTTAAAATTTGCTGTTGTAATTGTTAAAGAAAATCAGTGGGCATTTGTTCATCAAATCACATCAGGAAAAAGGATATGTAAACGGAGAAATTCACTCCATCTTTTCAGTTGGAATTCTTATCAACTTTGTAAACCCTGGCTACCAGCCCCTTTTCATGCTTCCCTGTAGTAACTGAATCTTTCTGGGTATGTCAAAGACAGCTTTATACAATTCCTGCAATCCTTCAAACAGTGTGTAAAGTCCTGCAGTGCTTCCAAAGGAAGGCACTGCAGGTGGCTTTGCACAGATACAAGAGTACTTTGGACACCGTCTTGTGCACTTGTGTTGCTTCTCAGCCCATAAACATAGATGCACACATGTGTTTGCCATTCTTGTCCACCCTTCACCAGCTGAGAACTGATGGGATAAAATGTCTTTTCCCTTTGTCCCCTGCCAGCCTTCTTTCTGTTGTACCAGATGTCCCCTGGATGTGCTCTCAGACGTATTCTAACAAAGTGTTCTCAGTGTGGGTCCTGTAAAACTCGTACCAGCAATTTTACTACAGTATTTTCATTAGAAAGGACATCCCATTTCATAATAATATATTGTATTCATTTTGAAGATGTCCTCATGTCTTATACAAGAAGCAATTCTAAAAAGGTGGTTGATGCTGTTAGTTGATACTTTGTTTTCCTTGTAAAGTCAGCATGGTATAAAAAATTCAGCGTAAAAAAATGATTTTAAAAGATAGATGGTGCCTTGATGGTACCTTGTTATTTAGTTAATGTATGCCTTCTGTGATATGGAAGCTGCACTATATGCTATTTATGTCCCAGAAAATATTCAAAAATAATTGCTGACAAAAGCCACTTCACAGGTTGACTCAGAGGTACATCTTGTAATCTGAATGTTAATATTCTGGATAGCTAGACAGAGAAAACTATTGATGTAGTTTAAAGATCATATAGAGACTAGTCAGGATTTTAGTTAGAGAAGTGGGGACAGAGAAGGATTGAGATACTTGAGTTCTCCCAGTTTCAGTGAAATTGTATGCTTATTGAGCACATAACACATACAATATGTGATATTTTTGTAAATGTATGATTTTTTGCTAGTCAGTTGGAAATGCTGCCTTTTATATCTTAAGAATTTATGTTTTTTCCAGAAGCAATTTAGAATCACCTATTTTACTCTAGAATTCAGGCAGTCCCTGGTTTTACTGTGCAATTCTTGACTGTAATTTCTATTTTTCCCCTTAAGTCAGTGTTACAAAGAAGCACTGATAAAAACCAGAGGCCTGATTCTTACCTCCCTTACATATGGTCTTTTCCATGTGATCCATGCAGAGGGAGTAGGAGCACTGAGATCAAACAATTCTTCCAACTCAAATTAATGTGTAGATCTTGGCTTTCGGTGTTAGCAGACCAAATCAGGACTTCCATATTTCCCACAAAAGTTAATCTTATTGTGATTACAACTGTTGTGGGAAGAGAGAAATGTTAAAAATACTGTCAAGTGAAACAATATATTGTATTTTTTCAATATTTGAAATACCATTACCGTTTTTACAACCAGGAGTTACCCATTTTATTCCTCCCACATCCACCTGCAAAAATAGTGTTACTGTGGCCTGATTTGTCATCGTAAACTATTGTGTCATACACTAAGAAAAACATGGTTCTTACCTCTATGGGTGCGTAGTCAGATAACCCAGACTGTAAACTGGAAAGTATTTTTTCCATCACTCTCATTGGCCAGACTAGCAAACTCCACGGGTGTCTGTATCAGCTGCCTTGGAATTGCTTTTGATGTGATTAGGCTACTAATTAACTGTCTCAATTCTTCACTCCCTCCTGATGTTTTCTTTTGATTCACTTTGACTCAGAGGAGTCTGCATTCAGGGTATGTTTGTTTTTGTGTTTTGTTTAAAGTCCCTAATGATAGCTTAAGACTGTCCTCTTTTGGTTGAGAGTTTCCCTCTGTTGACATATATTTTTCTGTTAAATGCATGCAGGATTTTTCTTTTAAGAATAGCTGGGACTTTATAGCAAGGTGTAAAAACAGTGTACAGTCAGGGTGCATGTATACATGCATATTCATTTAAAGTGTGCTAAGGGTTTTACAGTCTGAAAGAAAATGTGCATAGTTACTTCAAAACCATCAAATACCATAATAAATGTTTACTACTTGAATTCACCAGATAGTAACCTTGCAATTAAATTATTATGTAAAGTCAGTTAAATAACAGCAGAAGTTATTGTATTAAGGCCCACTTAATACAATGCAAGGAAACCAATGACAAGGAAGTGGTGAAACACGCTAATAGATTATATGCTATAGCAATATATTGCCTTTTTATTGCTTTTCCACAGGCAGCAGATTCATGTGCAGTTATTACTACCTACATTATCTGCTAGTTTTCTATAAAAAAAGATTCAGTCTATTGAATCATTAATCTAATATTTATCATTCTTATTGAAAATCCACTAGTGTTAACGCTGTATAAAATATTGACTTAAATCTACTGGTTTTGCTAAAGATTAAAAACATATTAACCTGAAAAGCATGGTATTTCTTAGGACATTTTGAAACTACTCATTGTAGATGTTTGAAATGACAATTTTTCTATGTTGTTTGAGGAATGATTTTTTTCTTAAATCTTTAACATATAGTAAGTGACCAGTACCATCCTGATTTGACAATGCTGAATGTTCATCCAACACACATTTGAAATTTTGATGTGTATTGCATTAGTTAGTGAATATCAAGAATAACATTTTTGCTCATACATAGAGTGTAAAATGGGATCTTTTGTAGCAGCACACGGCCTGTTTAGAATGATATAACAGGCGCTGAATGTTCACATATCAAACAAAATGCCATCTTTCTGTAGAAAAGAGGTGTCAAAAAGTTTCTTTGTACCTTTAACGCATGTGATTATGTAGTACAAAATGCAGAGTTTGTAAAATTTCTTGAATATACAGGCAAAAAATGAATAATTCAAAACAACTCATAAGTTCTACATTCTATTGTATCTTTTATAACGCAGGCAGAAGATAGCATTGTGTTCCCAGTAGAGCTGAATTTGCACAAGTTACACCTCGGAAAATGCCAGATGGTCTATGGTCTACTTTTGAGAGCTGTCACATATGTAAAGATTTGAAAAAAGAAAGACAGCTGAATGAGAGCAGTGGATCATTAAAGAGAGAGTGAGAGTCCCTGGGTATCAGTGTGTTTTAAGAAGCATTGTGTCGTTCTCCATATTACACCTTTTTTTTTTTTTTTTTTAGGATATACACAACCTTTAAAAAATAAGGTAAAAATATTTCTGTTCTAAACTGAGTGGTTGTGGTTTAATCTCGGAACTGTCAATTGCTTTTGTTCTTTATGCTAGAATGCGGTCATATGGTTCCTAATTGGTTTCAAGTGTGTTTTAACCATAAGATTCAAGTCTCCCTAGTGCAAAATTATCAATAAAGTTAAAATAAATTTAAATTGAGATAACTAATCCATTTGGGGTTTTATTCCATTTTGATTTGACCTGCATACCACATGTGAGTACTGTAAAGCCAGTCAGCTAAAAAGTTGTATGTTAATGCTAAAAGACTCAAGTAAGAGTACTTTGGGAAGAGGATTAGTTAATAAAAAATTAAAATTAACCATAGAAAAGTCCGTAAACCCTCAGTAAAAATAATACTAAAAGCAAAAGCATATAACTGTTTAGATTTCCAAGACTTTCAATTAACCCACAGTTAAACAGAAACACACCTAATTTTGAAGATTGAATTTTGGATATTTTGTCAAGTTACTGCATTGTAGCAAAGCGCCAAAAATATATAAACAATTTGGAAGCTGCCACCACCAATTTAACTGGCTTAGAAAAGGTCATTACTGTCAGTTTTATAAACTGGCATCTAGACATGGAAAATTTTAAAATAGTCTCTTGCTTTTGTTTATTGAGGAAGGTTAACTGCTCTCCAGTAATTCTTGTTCATTGGTACACCTGCACTACTCCATAGCAGGGAGTCATAGGCAGTGCAGGGTGAGGAAACATCATTACATGCAACATGAGAAACACTGTTCCTTAACTGCAAAATTTACATTTAAGTGGGATAATGAAGATAAAGCTATGGGGTGCTGTGGACATAAACACTGAATTTTCGAGAGTAAATTTTGATTCCTAAAATCAGCAAGGAATTTTGATTGTGGTTAGGTCTACATTGACTATTTTTAAAATGGAAGGAATAACTTCTGATTTTTAACAAAATTAATTTTGCTCATACATGGAAAGAGAATCTACACAAAATGTTGCTGGTTGTATACTTTTAATAATACTTATTCAGAGAGGAGGAAATTCCCTAAAAATTTGTTTTGGGACATTTATGAGAGTTTGGAAATGTTAACCAAATATGGAGTCTAAATTGAAATCCAAAGTGAAGGAAGTGCCTTGCTTGTGCTTCTGTTCATAGATTTTGCAAACACTAGTGCAAAATTAAAGGAGAAGCAGTTTCAGCATTGTCAATAAAATAGTCTTTGGGTGACAGTTCTTCATGTATCAGATAGTGTGCTCCTGTTTTGTTGACTTGGAGGTTTGTGAGCAGTTACTGCTGGTAATGGAAGGGAAGGATTTATCTTTGTCTTCCCTATAACATCTTTGGGGAGTCTAAAACGTAACGGTTGCCCCCAGCCCTCCCTTTCTTTCCTGCAACAGAAAATGATCACTTTGGTCAAGTAGGTTCAAGCAGAGTTGCTCTGACCTAGATAGATGTGGGCAGTCAAGGCTATCTTCCAAAAACCTTAGTGGCAGTGACTAAAATATCAGGTGGCAGAAAAGCATGAATCAATTCATATTTAAACTGTTCTGAAAAAGTATCCTTTCTTGCTTGTGAGTGTGACCAGGACATAAAGTTTAAGATTTGCGTGAAGTTTAATCTGGAAAAGTTTATGGTAGTGGAGGAAGCAACCTGAGAATGGTGACAGTTTTCTGTATAAAAGGAAAGCATTGAGGGTTTGTTAGGCATATTTGGAACTGAGTCCTTTTAGAGACCATGTTGGTCTGTGTGTCCCAGTAGTATTTGTTGGAAAATTTGGTAACTAGTACGTGAAGTGATCAGTGGAGAAGGTTCTTTCAGAGCAAGCTAACTATAATTATCTATATGTGTTGTTACCTTGTACAGAGTGTAATCTATATGTGAATCTATAGTGTGAAATCATCTGAAAATGGATATGAACCATCTGAAAAGAGAATGAACTGCAGCACTGTTTTCTCTTACTGCTGGCTCTAATTTCTAGTCAGTTGAGTATGTAACAGAGTCTGGAACATTTTTAAATAGTTGTAGATTGGACTGTCTGAAAACCTCTTTATGCCCAAGCATGATGCAGTAGTGTTTTGATTAGGAGAGGTGATGGGGCTGATGCTTTTTTATTGTGAAATTTTGCTGTGTTAGAGTGTGTGCAGTTTAATTAGTTTTCCCCCACAAAGGCTGCATTTTTTTTCTGAATAAGAATTGTTAAATTGAAACCACTGCTTTTTATTACAAAGCTTTACATAATATGCATGTTTTCTTTAGTTACAGACTAAAGAATACATAGGGAGTCCTTTCGCCATGTTATAGATATTCTCCTTTATGATACAGTAGCTCAGCACAGAATGGCCAAGTTTCATGCTTACTCATTGGAATGAGTTTATAACATGTACTCTCAGAGACTTAGCCAGGTCACTGTAGATTCTTACCTTGACAGGGTTTGGTTTTTTTTCCTTGACCATTTTAGTGTTGCCATGAAATCCCTAACTGGCACATTACAGCCATTTCTAAAACTGTGATTCTGAGTTGAAGAATATGGAGAGGAGGACTCTGGCTTTCCATAGCTGTGTGGTGTTTGAATGCATGTTCCTTCTAGTTACCTCCTCCACAAAACCAGATTTTGAATGGTTTTGTGCTTCACAGTAATCTATGATCTTTATGAATTTAAGCTCAAACTTGTAAGTTACATGGATACTCCAGTTCTTCTCTCATATACTGGTCTGGGATGGCTGAGTGTCATGGGACCCCTACCATGTCACTGAGGTTATTTTCTGAAGGCTGGCAGGTTGGCCAGCCTGCATCTTGGCCCGTTACTGTGGTCTGTATGTTTACTCCTATGCTTTTTGTCTCATTTGGGTACATTTCATCCATTATTCATTTGATTCCCCCAATACAAGTTTATCTCAGTTTTGCTACTTTTGTTCCCACTCTTGACCTTTTCCCTTTCTTCAAATTGTTTGCCTTATTCTTTCTGTGTAGTTCACAGCACCTTTCCTTGCATTGCCAGATGGGTAGTCTAGGCCTCAAGCAGATGTGAGGTGCTTTTTGAATACCTAATAATTGTTTTTAATCTAGAGAATTTTTTTTTTACTTTTTTGTCTTGATGGGGAATGTTGACTTGTCAGTCTGTTTTTAGATCAAGAAGAGCAAGGAAAGTTGCATTCTGAGTCTAGCCTAAAGTGTTCAGTTATCAACTTACAATTTAAATTAACCCTTTCTTTCTTGAACTTTAAGCACAACCTCAACGTTTGCCTCAGCCAAATACTTCAGCACTGGAAAGGAGTGAGGAAGAAACTGGCAAAATCCAAAATGTCCACACGAGTCTGAGTAACGGAAGTGGAATTCACAATGGGGTCAAGCACATGCCTGCAGACAACAGAAAGCTTTCGGCTCCTGTTTCAGAAAAAATGCACAGGAAAATTCAGTCCACCTTGTCTGTCAACAGCAACAGCAGCAAGAAGAGTAAAATGAGCTCTGTGTTTTCTCAAAAGCCAGGTACTTCACCAGAAGGTAAGCCTATATTTATAAAAAAAACAAACTGAATAAAGACCAATGAAACCTCACTAAAAATTATACAATCAACTGAAAATAATTGAGGAGCATGACTCATGCTCCACAAGCAAATAGAAGTTATTAAGATAAAAGACAAGCTTCTTTCTCAAAGAAAATATTAAGTATTTGAAAGAAAGGGAAGCAGTGGGAGAGTTCATGCTTTCAAATGTTTGGTCAACATGATCTGATAATGTTTTAGTCTCTGTACTTAGTATCCTGAACTGATAAAAAACTCCTGTCAACATAGGCATATATGCACCAGAAGAAAACATGAAAGTACTACTAGTTCAAAGCATAGTTAATATTTTAATCCAGGAATGGCAGGCTCCATGAGGGTAGACTTTGCTTTTGAAAGGTTCTGTTAGCCGATACCTGGACTAGCAGTGAGGTCTGAACACTGGATAATAAAATATCAACCTGTGCCTCACTGGTCAGTGTGCCATATGCTATATTTGGGATGTAGATAACGTGCACGAAAAAGCTTCATGCTCCTTCTGCACAGCTTAAACAAGCAAAAATAAATAATTTTTCTTACATTTTATCTGTGTGTCTTGTGTTCTTACTGCTTGCATTTGCACTCATGGTTTCAGAGTTCCTGAGCTTCTTCTCAATCCACTGTGTTTCCATTAGTCCTAGTATACTCAGTGGACTTTGCTATTGCCCTTAACAAGAGGAGTGTAAAAGCACTGGAAATTTTATTGGTTTGACGCAGACATAGATGTGACTGGTTAAGAAAAACACCTCCAGAGGGAGGGGACAGACACAGATTCTTAGAGAAATGGGAGACAGTAGTGTTCAGTGAAATGGAGGGAATTCTCAGCCTAGATGAAAGAAAGAGGGATGAAAAGGACCACATGTAGTGGTCTGAATGAAACCTACTGGTGTCAGTGAAGTGACTGCTCTTGACTTCAACTACTTTACTCAAACTTACTCAGTGAATCTGTGTAGTAATATCAAGAACAGCTTCACTCAGACTCTTGCATGGGCTGGTACCCCTTGCTATGGTTTATTTTCATATTTATCTTCAAGAACCTACTGTTACTTTTCTGTTGCGCTTTTAGTCTTCTAGCACTTCTTTCCAAAATCACAACTTCATGCTTCCTGTATTCCTTTTTCTGTTTTGTGAAATATTCTTAAATGGTTTTCCTTAGTGCACTTTGAAAAAACTGTATCTTAAGAGTTCTACATCTGGTTGTGTGGCTGAAAACAAAGTGCAGGCCTCTGAATTTAAAGAAATTTAACCTCTGAAAAAAATTGCAGTTTCAAAGAGGCAGTGCCTGCCCTTTTCATTCCCATATACAATTAATTATAGCAAACATTTCCTTTTTTCTTCTAAAATTATCCTGTAATAAAAACCGTTGTTGGGTTGTTGTTTTTATTGTTTAATATAAATATGTCAGATTACTAAATGATTGAGGAGAAAATTAATGATACCTTCAGATTTAGCTTTAAATTCTAATGTCCGATTTTAATATCCAATGCAATGGTGTTAATTGCATAAAACTGCCATTATACATATTTTTATATACAGTAAAAAATGTTGTTATGCTTAAAGGCATATCTGATTAGAATATACATAATGAAATAGTGTCCACACTGTATAACTTGCATTCTTTCAAAGCACAGAAATACAGGATAGTCCTAATGTCACATGCAGTTTCTTGAGTCACCTAATAGCTAAGGTTAAACATAGTCACCATTGTACATCTGGCCTTGTAATGTTCTCATTTTGAATGTGAGAACTTGGATATATGCTCTGAATAGCTTGTCCCATTCTGCAAATATCTGCAGCTCTAAGTTTTCTGTTACTAAATCTGAGCAAAGCACAGGTTCATTGTGCAGTGATTAGAGTATGTCTGGTGTATTGGAATATGCCTATAAGGGAATATTTGTTTTTTAAAATTATTTTCTGGTTTTGAAATATATTTTGCTTTATGGTTCTCTGACAGACATGTTTTATATTTGTGTAAACACATCTGCATGCACACATGTGCAAACCTTCTGACAGCTTCTTCAGCTTTTCAGTAATGTACCCTATGGGGCTACATGACACAACTATATAAGTAATATTCTTATCCAGGTGTTTGTCTTTCAGGAAGTATCAGTACTTTATTTGTTCTACTATCCCAATTTTTTTAGAAGGCGTACAATCAGAGAGTCTGGCAGCAGTCACTTGACATATCTAAATTAACACAAAGAAGAGCTCACTGTTTAAGGAAAAATGATTTATTGATAACTTAAAAATAATTGTGTTATTACTGCAAGTCATGTTAACTTGTATGACTTATGACTACTTCTGGAAGACTGCACTACAAAAACCTGACATAACTAGCCCAGTTACTTGTTCAAAAGAGTGTAATTGCATTTAAATCAGCAATATAGGTATATATATACATATGCTTGATAAATACATCTAACTGTCCTAAGACAGAAGAGTATATTAATAAGCTCAGTGACTGAGAATTACATAGACACTCTTTCAAGATAGTATGCACAATTTAATTTGAGCCTGACTTCTACAGCTTCTTTGTATAATGAATATTTTTGGGCAAAGAGGCATTTTTCTGAGCAGTTGCCTCTTCTGATTCAATGACAGTTCTGTAGAAGCTGTTGACAAGACTTACAGGAAGATGGAAAAGATACAAAACTACTGAAAATTATTTGCAACATTGTTTAACTACTTGGCTTTGCTTTTGCTTGTATCATGTTAACCTTGTAAGCCAGTGGTTACTGCTGATGAGCTTCTGGGTTTGAATTTGCTTGAGGTGTGTATTTGTGTTCGGGCACGTCTATTTAGTATAATAATATAACTTCTGGGCAGTTTTAAAAATAGTCTTATGCAGAAAGAGACTGTATTGTGAGTATTGAACAATGAATCACCTGGATTAACTTACCTACTTAGTTTACTATAGCATCCATAAAGTTTTAGTAGAAAGAAATAAGATGAACTTGTACACTTCCAGATATTTCAATTCACTTCAATTTTGCTATTCCTTTTGTTATACCTTGGATTTTATATTCCAATTGCTAGCCTTGTTTGTTTTTTTAAACCTGAAAATACACACCCTGTATTTCTACTTCATCTGCCTTGCCTTCCTCCTAAAGTGTTGTGTTGTGTTGTGTTGTGTTGTGTTGTGTTGTGTTGTGTTGTGTTGTGTTGTCAGTCAGGAGACTAACTGAATTAAGTGAAGGAAAGTGGCCAGAGAAAAGAAATAGATTATGTCCTCAGAATGAGGAGAAGTGAAAATTCTGGTCGTCAAGCTGAGTTTAAACTATAGAAAAGAAAGTTTTTTTGTTTTTTTTTCTTATTCCCTCCCAAAAGCTGCATTCTTCTTGATTGTTCTTAAAAGACAAGATATGAATAATTCTGGAGCACCACACTAAGTTGTAATGCAAGGTTTGTCCAGGTCTGGTACTTTGCTCTAGAATATTGTATCTGTTGACAGAACAGAAATCTGGAAGGGCTTGAAGCAGGATAGAATCAAGAAACATGATGGCCTTGCCCCCCATCCATCACAGGAGCATCTTCAGGCTCCTGATTATTTTAAATGTAGCATGCTGTTTCATGTACTGCAGATTTCAGTATATATACTAGAAATCTAAATGAAGTTCAGTATTGCTTTGCCCTGGGTAGCACATCTTCCCATGAAGGTTGGTACTGCTCTTGTTGGTCTCCAGAGTACTAGACAATCCTAACACAAGCTCTGAAGCCTCCCAGTCTGCCACCCCTCAAAAATTCACCCACCACAGTTAAAAACTCTTTTATTAATTGTTCCAGCTGCAAACTCCACTTGTGCTGTGGGTCACATCTTGTGGATTTTCAGAGCTGAACTTGTATAGGAAATGCTTAAAATGTAGCAGATATTTTGGTAGCAGCAGTATAAAAGCTTTAAAATCTCCTTTTTTAATTGGGTCTGTAGTATATGAAGCCATGTCAGCATTCCAGAATATGCTGGTTAGAAACACTTTCACATCCAGTGAGACTTAGGAGGGTGTGAGTGCACTCACTAGCTCTGCTTTTCCTCTGCATCTATTATTAATCCATATTGTCCCTAAAGAAAGCTTACTCAGCTCCATTACTTACACTACAAAAAACCAAAGGAATTATGAAATAGTTGGAGTGTCATTCCTAAAAAGCAGTTTTTAAACACTGTTTCAGTTCTAAAGATTTTTCAAAGGGACTAGATAGGTTTCAGTGAATATGGGGAATAAAAAAATTTTAGCTCAAAGAAATTTTAATAATATCTTGAATTATTGATGCCAGAGGTGTCACAGTACTTCCAAAACTCTTGTTGGTAGGCCACTAGCAAAGAGAATTGTTACTGTCTTGCACCTGTTTGTTATGAGCAGTGGAGAAAAAAACCTTGGAAACATGAAAAAGCAAATGTAATGAGTAAATAAGTAAAAAGAAGGCAGTCTAGCTGCTGTGTTCAGATGGCAACTTAGAGAAGAGTGGGGGCCTAAAGGAGACAGCAATGAGGCAGCGGAACAGTAGATCTAAATGTCAGGAAATGAAGAAAAATGAGTAACTGAATATATACCTATGTGTATAGGAGTAGTGGAAGGTAAGTAATAATGACATGCAGAGTTTGAGGAGGAAAGGGAAGGGAAGAAGTTGGGCAGGGGGAAGGATGGAAAAGGAATTTCTTGAAGGGGGTGAGAGCCCAGGGTAGGTGCTTATTATTTTCTAAAAACCAAACCCAAGTTTTCCTACCAAATCCTTATGAAGCCTGATGTTATGTATTTTTTGAATCAGAGCAATCATTTATGAGACGTTAAGGATGGAGAGAGGGTATACAGGTTTTAATTCCATTTTGACATGGAGCTGTGACTTCTGGTCAAGTTGTTGTGACCTTCAGAAATTACTGTGTTTGGTAGGGAAGTTCCCACTACTCCAGTGACTTGCTAATTTGAGTTTAATGTGGTACTTCACATACTCAAAAGGCTTTGAGCAAATGCAGTTGCTGTATTCATTTGGAAACAGTAGATTGTTAAACTGTGCTGTGAGAAACGTGGCCTCACTACTTAAATTTTTGAAAGAGTTTATTCACTCTTTTTCAGAGTACAAATAACGATACAAGGCTTAGGGTGGCTGTCTGCCATTACCCAGACAGTCTGCACAGTCTGCACAGAAGTGCAGCGCTGGGTGCTTAGCCACCGATGTGGGGTAGCCAGAGGCACACCCTCGGGCTGGGGGATACAGCTTTTATAACCCCATCCCCTCCTCCAGGTGCTCCGATTGGCTCGTTGTCTTCTGATGGATTGGCTGCTTGCCCTGCCCTCTTCTGTCTTAACCATAACACTTAAAAATTAGACATAACATGTTAACAAATAACCATAACAAAAACCTCATAACCCTGTACGAAAGCCAACTCTGTGATTTCATTTATAACATGTGCTGAACAGATCATGAGCCTGGATCCTTTGTGGAGAGATCTACTCTTTATTCCTTCCTTCCCAGGCTCTTTAAAGTAGAAAGGCACTAGAAGGCATCTTCTTTACAATGGGTTTCTTTCAAGAAGGGTCTTTAGGAAGTGTTATAGGGCTAGATGCAGCAGTGAGCTGGATAAGGAAAGCCTGCAGCCGGGGGGTGAGACTCTGGGAAAGGACAGGCAATGCAGACTTGCCACCGTATTTGAGTTACCACTCATGCTTTTCCAGAAGCAAAGCCTGAAGCAGCCTTTCTGAACTTTCTGGACTGTGCTTCGTGTGCTACTGAGCTTAGAGATGCAATGAACTATTTCACCCAAAGTGTGGGTGTTTTTTTAAATCCAATGTTTGATATTCAGCATTTCAGGGTGCATTTGAAGGAGACATCCCTCTCCCGCCTCCCTCTTCTTTTTAGTGTAATGCAACATCATCTGTTCTAGATTTTGAAGCCAAGCATGGGGTTGGTGGACACTATTTAACTCATGCTGCTGACTACATTAATTTATTAGAATATCCCAAGTGATACTGATGGCTTAACTGAAGACAAAGCAAGTCCAACAAATAGCCTTTGTGTTAAGCCAGGGGCTTAAGAGTCACTAGGTGCATATACATGGAAAGTAGTGAGTAGTTGTCTTAGCATGCTAGGAGACTTCTATTTGAAATAGGAGTGTTTTACTTAGGTTTATATAATTTGATATAGGAAAAATGGCTTTCCGTAAACATTTCTTTTGTGCACATGATTTTCAGTAGGATTGGGTTGGGGGTTTTTCCTCTGGAGGAATGCAGAACAGCAGTAAGTTTTCTTTTATATACTTTATATATATTTGATTGGTATTATTTACGAAAATTCAGTAAGCGTGTGCATTAACAGCCTACAGAAGTATCTGTTGGCCATCTCTCAAACTTTTTTTCTTTAAATATACATACACTTCTGAAATCCATCTATACCATTAACTAGTATTTAGGCAGCTACTTGTTAGTATCCTGCAGTCTCTCTACTTTAGCCAAATTTTAATTGCTATGTTTTAGAAATTGGTTCAAAGTGAATTTTTGTCTGAGCATGAAGTGCTAAACAAGGGTTTTTGTTAGACAAGGTTGTATCAGAACGCAGTTTTCAATCAGGCAGTGGGCAAATAAAATTATCATATGGTCAAATGTGTGTTTTTTAAGAATGCATTTTGAAGATAGATGTGTTTTAAGCATGGTTTACATTTTTTTTGCACAGAAGTCTTGAAAGGAAAGAATCCTTTAGCAGGATTGAGTGGAAAACAGGACCTATAAGAAAAAAAGGGTCTTCAAACAGCATCTGTTTCATAAGGTCATAGTCTAGCTAGCATCTAACTTGTCTCAGTATTTGCAGGGATGAGCAGTGTCAATGGAGGCTTCATATTCTAAGGAAGTCATAGGTATTGGAAATTATTAGATTTCTTAGTATTATCTGTATGTTTGAAATAGATCATTTTACTCCTGAGGTTGTATCGGGATTGAGAGTTTAGAATATAAGCTTTGATGAATGTTTCCATGTGTTCAGTGTGATTTTAATTTTCTTGTTCAATAGAGATAATATAGTTTCTTTTTTATTTTAAATGCTGAAATATCACATATACTAGGCTTTGTAACTGTGTTTTGCCCTGTGTAAATAAATGCTACTCTATTATCTAGAAATAACCATACAGCATGTCAGTTTGTTCTTTCTGCCTTTTCTTATTTTCCTGTGAGCATTTTCCTGGGTGCAGTGAGTTTTCTCAAAAGAAAGGGGCTGGGTATCACAGGCTGTCCATGAGCCCCGTGTGTTGCAGGAGCAGTGGGAGGTACGACAGCGTGTGTGCCTCTGCTCGGTAATTCTGCTGCTCACCCCTGCGCACTGCACCCTTTCAGAGCGTTGTGGCTGAGCTGTGCGGCTCTGGCTCTGGGCTCTCAGCCGCTGGCGCTGTGCTCATCCCGGCGCTGCCAGCCCGCGCTGCCCGGCTGCGGGACGCCTGTAGCACCTGCTGGGGCTGCTGTTCAGGGCTCTGCGGGGGCCGCAGTAAACCCCTGCTGAAGACCTCAGCTGTCACTTTGATTGCGGGTTTGCCCTTTTTGATTCTCTCTGTGAGACAGCAGAGTGCCTGGAGATTTGTTTTGAGTTGTCTGAACTTGGTGAATATAGTTAGTAAGAAGCTGACCAAGGTCACCATCCTGTAAGTGAGCTTATTTACCACTGCAGACATGAAAAACTTTTATCATATGTGACCTGCCTCCTTGGTATGAAAGCTTTTTGAATCCGTTTGTGATGGGTTAGTGTCAAACGTTATAAAAGCAGGGCATACAGCCTTCACACGCATTTCTCTGTACATTTTTCAGTTCATCTTCTGCATTTCCTGTACAGTTTTGATGGTCGATAGTTCTCTTAAAAATCTGTTTCTTAAGTATTCTTTTCATAAAAATGAAAAAAAGATGATACAAGGGAAATTGAAATAAAATATATATATATTTCAGTATTTTAAAGGAATTGGATACCATGGTAATATCTGTATGCAGAGATTTTAGAAGTAAAAAGTGGTGTGCACATGCAAATGTTTAAAGATATGGACACACTTAAAATTGTTTTATTGTTGATACTGTTTCTTTTCCTTTAATGAGCATAGCTGTTATAACTGGGCTAAGTTAGAAGTGGGGCCTTCTGGGCTTTGATTAACAGTATATAAACAGTCTGAAGAGATCTTAGGCCTATTTCTTGTCTGGATATTGTCTGTGGTAACATTTAGAACCCAGATAAAGTAGGTGTTACATGTACTGTATGTGGTATGTGGTTAAATCGGCACAAAGTAGTGGATGGGTGTGTATAATATAAAGCAACAAAAACTTGAACATGTTAGTTGGGTTCTATTTGCCTTGGCATTGTTTAACAGTTTTGATGAAGTTATGTAACAAATCTGTGCCTTTTGGGGATGTGCCAGAGGATTAAGGAAACACCTGGTTTTAAAAAATGTGATACGGGATGACCTTTTTAACTTCGGTCTAACTTTAATCTGAGACAAAATGAAAGAATAATTGACGATAAGCTTTAGCATCTGGGAGCTCATCTTTTTCCCCCCCAAATGCGAGTTGGTCTAATAAAATGTACTAGCACTACCTACAAAGCAAGACTGTTGTAATTTATGCCACTTAGCGCAGTTTATGTGAGCTTGGATCTAGTCAACAAATGTGATATAGTGCTTCAATGAAATCAGAAGCATTTGGTAAAAGAACTAAGGTAGATATACTGGTTTGGAAATTTTCTTTTTCTTTTTACATAGGCCTCTAGACAGTGTTCGCACCCCACATCCTCACTTTCTTATAGTCCAAATCTCTAGTGCAGCATTTCTCAATTAGAGAAAAGTGGAATATAAGAATTGAACAAACTATGGAAATTTGAGTATGGTGTGGTGTAGTGTAGAAGTCCTAAGAAAAAGTTTATCTTTATTAATGATTTTCCTGTATGATGAGGCTTAAGTACTTCCACAGAGAGGGAAACTAGTTTAATGAAAACTTAAACCTCAAGAAACTTGGGAGTTAACAGTACTGCATCATGGACATCAAGGCTGATGGAGTTTCATCCACAGTAAAGATGCACCCCTTTTGCATTAATTGATGCACCTCTTGATTGCATTAATATATCTAACGGGAAAAGAAGAATGAGCACTACTAATTCTCAAACAAAAAAGAGCGTAAAGAAACAGATAACTTTAGGCTGGCACCAGTGTCATAACTGGCAATTACTGTATCATTTCCATATTCAAAAAGACTATATATTCAAAGTTTCCAGAAAAGAGTTTCTCATACATAAAAATCACCAAGTTTATAAATACATAAATCATGTTTAATTTTGGTTGGATTAAAGTGTTCCACTCCTCAGTCATCTGAAAAAAAAAAACTTCGGATTTTGATGGGGTAAGGTTAGAGAGTGGAAGTTAAGTATAGTCTTCATTCTTAATGTACTAAAAGGTTTTGAAATTTAGAATAAAATGTAATTTAAAATATTCTTCCTGGTCTTATAAGCAGGAAAAAATTATTGGAGTGTCTTGTGCAAGCAGTGAAATATATTATTTTGGTCTCCAACATGGTAATGAAAAAGCTGTGGTCATCTCTCTTGGAATGAGCTTTTTATAGCACCTTCATGGCTGCATTCCACTGATCATAACAGCAGTCAAAGGAAGTTGGTTTTAGCTGTATAATGTTTTCTGTGGAACGAACAGGTTGCTGTAGGAATATAGATACTAGAGAAGGATGAGTTTTGTGTGGCAGGTAGGTTTGTTATTACTACAGAAACACAGTGTAACTGTATCTTTTCCCTATAATTGCATCTGTATATGAAAAGCCAATAAACAGGGGTCTTACATGGAAGTAATTATTCTTCCACCCATTTTGTCCAACTGCATTACAGCCCTTTAGAATCATGATTCTGAATTCAGCAAGTTAGGTAGGACTAGGTAACAGCATGCTTTGTCATGTGTTAAATAATTGCTACCTGGATAGCTATTAAAAGTCAATAACATGAAGAACATAAAAGCATGATTATTTCAGGTTTGTCCTTGAGATGCGGATCAAAGTTTATGTTCATTGTACAAATGAGTCATTGCAAGAATGAAGAGAGCACTAAAGGGTATCTGTACTTTATGTTGTTTGTGGAGGTTAAGTAAAATTGTTATATAAAGATTTTCTGAATTTAATATTAGTTTTGCCATCTGGGGAGAAGGAAATAAAAATAAAGGGTAGGTAAATAAATCCTTTTAGTGTTTCAGTCAGTGAAGAAGAGATGGAAAAAACCACATGCTACAGAGTTTCCGTAATACCACAAATGGCCAAAATATCTTACAGTGTCTTGGACCATTTTTGATAGCTTTTACCTTTGAAATACCTTTATTGGAATCAACACAGCCTCTTCTTGTAAGATTGTGTGGATTTTGTGGATTTTTTACGTAAGGAGGAAAAACTACTTTTCAGGGTCCAAAAAATGCTTTCTGAGTTCAGTCCCTTTTATTCATCTGGGAACTCTGTCGTTTGCCCATCAATAAAAATGTATTATAATGTCTGTGAATGTGTATTTCTCTCCCTGCAATTTTACATATCCTTGCATAAAGAGGCAAGATTTTTTGAACATCTTATTTACAATGCCTATACACACAAAGTTTTATTATGGTATACTAAAAAAAAACCTTGTAGAACAGCATTTGTTGTTGTATTAGCTGCTTCAAGCTGTATTTTAAAGATACAATATACTAAAACCTTAGTTCCTCAAATATGAAGGTTTCTTAGATAGAACTCTTGGCTTCTTTATCTTTTTCCTTCATATTAAAAGAAAATCTGAGAGGATATTTTACCTGAGCGTATTTAACACCATCTCCATGACAACCAGCTAATTAGTCGCTATCAGTCTGGCTGTGGTCCTCTTCAGTGAACTGATACTCCCCAGCTTTTTTTCACATATCGTCTGTGTTTTCTATGAAGGTCATTTATTTAGCGACATTATGTCTTTGGGAAAAGAAGCCTTTTAATACAAGAAACAATTTTCTTTAGACCACGTTAAACGTACCTGTGGTTTCCTCTCTCTTTTGTTTCCTGTGCTGTACCAGGGATACTTTAAGGTTTGGGTTTTGGATTTTTTCCCCCTTCTTACTTCTTTTGATATTTCCATTTTTTCCTTTTGGGCATAAGGGTTCAGTAGTACATTATGACTGTGACCACACTGGAGTACAGGAATGTCCAAGCTTAGTTTGTATCTAAGTAGTGTAGTAAGTAGGAGTGGGCTAAGAGGTCAAGTAGTTCCTTTGCTTCTTGGGACACATTTGGCAGGTCTGAGCCTGTGTCACTGCATTGCTGTAAGTATTAATGCTTGCTTGTGCAAGTCATCGCTGCACTATCCTGCAGTCAGAGTTTCTGCAATGCTAGAGGTATTTGGACTCAATCAAGATATTTGCCAGGGCTACTGCATACTTTTTTATGTTTATAAATTTTTTTGTAAATGTATTTGTAAATTTTTATAAATGTTTATAAATGTACTTGTTTACATTTATAAATTTGTATTACTCTTGCCAGTAATTGCAAGTTTTCCCCTATGACAACAGTCTTCAGCCTGTGAACTGTAAGAACATAACATCTGTAGAACAGAGTATCTGTAGGTGATCAGACCAATTGTCCATATAGCTCAATATCCTATTGTTCCTAGGAGCCTCTCATGGAGGATACTTGTGATAAACTGTAGGGACAGGGAAAGGCTGAGATTATGCAGGATATTTTCCCCAGAACATTTTCTCAATCTTCACATATCTGTGGCTGAAGAGTTCAAAGTTTGCAAGCAGTAAAAAGAAGGAAAGCTGAGGCTAGGAAAGGAAATTATTTCTCCATCCTGAACACTTCTTGTATTTTTAAGTTTTGATTTCTGAATGACTATTCACTGCCTCTTACAAACTAAATATTTTGATATATATGAATTTATACATATTATGTACAATTGAGTATATCCCTCAGTCCTGCAGTCTCCTTTTTACTGGCACATGTTTAGTTCCAGTCCTTGTTTTCCTGTCATGTCTCATGGATGTATTAATTGTTTGAAGTTATTCCATCAATTTACTCTTTGGGTGCTACATTTTTTGCAGATATTTTGTGGGACGCCTTAATTGTCTAATATAATTTAGTAGTACCTCTAAAAGCTGGATATTGGTGTTTAGGTATAATTATGAACTCTCTTGAACATTGAAGCAGTACATTAAAAGGATTGCCAGTAGATGTGTGTAGGAAAGCAACAGAAAAATCTGTGTTTTGACTGAATATTTTGCATACTGTTGAAAGTAAGAAATGCGTACAACATGCTGTTATGGTGGTTTTAAGGTGCACATAAAACAATAAAGAAAGCAACAATGTTGAAGCAACTCCTTTATTTTTCTTCATAAGTATCAAAACAATGAAACAGGTTTAGAAGGGTGAGACAAACTGGAAAAGGCTGGAAATAGTTTTAGGTAGTTTCCCTCCTTAGTTGTTTTTCTTTGTTTTTTTTTAATCAGTTTGTGTAAGAATGTATAACAAGATAATGGATATGGGTATTTTACAATAAATGACTGAGAAGATTGATCTAAGCAGATATGAGCAGTTTAGTACTTGAGATTTGCATGAAGAGAAGTGGTGACAGGAAACTTGCACTGAGTTGGAGAACGTTTAAGCTGCAGAAGTGACCGTGAAGATGGAAAACATATTTTTTGTGGGAGAGTGTGTCTACTCTGAACTGTTTCCATTCAACTGCTTATTTGACATTGTGATATATCTGGACTTAAAATTACATAATAATGATTTTCTCTTTTTTCTTTCCTTTTTGTTTTTTTTGTTTGTTTGTTTTGTTTGTTCATGACATGCCACTGAACTACTACATATGAAGATTGCTGTGTTCATTGTATCCTGGCTTGCTTGTTCTGTGAATTTCTCACCCTCTGTAACATTGTTCTGGGACAAGCATCCTGTGGCATCTGCCCATCGGAAACCTGCTGCTGTTGCTGCGGGGATGAGATGGGGGATGACTGTAACTGCCCATGTGATATGGATTGTGGCATAATGGACGCATGTTGTGAATCTGCAGATTGCTTGGAGATCTGCATGGAATGCTGTGGGATCTGCTTCCCATCATGAAATATTTATCTCTTTCTATTTTATTCTCTATAAAACTGGAGAGCTTTTCTTTAAATACATTTGAAGAAAGACAAGGTAAGATTTTCACACTTGCACTGTTAATTCCCTTTATATAACTTTTTTTTTTTTTAAAAGCAATCCTCAAATCTGTATTCTAACACAAATTGTATAGTTTTGTATGTGAAACTAAAGCTACATTCCAGCTTCCATTTGGCTTTGCAAATGGAAGTTTATTGAAACTGAACTATAGACCTGATACTGCAGGCCATATGAAGGCAAAATTGCCATTTGAATCGAGTGATAGATTTTGGTCAGAGAGCAGACTGCAAGGCAAAGCCTTAAGTATTTACCTTTACCTACTTTATTGTTTAAACACTCAAATGCCTCCGTGTATAACATGCCTTTACAGGCATTCTGAAAATCAAAGTGTCTTTATATCTCTGTCTTTGGGTTGAAAGCAACTTTGCTCTATTGTTTTAAACTTTATTCAAAAGCCAGCATCAGAAACCTACTGTTGGTTTTGCTATAGTGGTCATGTTGGCAAAATGTCTTTTGTTTTGAATATCTCACTGATTAGAAAGCAATTCCTGGTATTTTCCATTGTCAAGATTATCTGACAAACTAAAGTCAAATATAAGTTTTGCCCTGGACTGGAATAGTACCAGGATTTCTTTGTTATCAATCAAGACAGAATAGAGAACCTTAAGCATTTTACTTCAGTACTATTATTACTTGAAATGCTTCTTTTTAGAAAAAGACTTCGGAAATCTGTGTAGGCATGAAATATATCCTTAGAGTAACAAACTAATAGACAAACAAATCTTCAAATTTGGCTATAAGAGGGAAATTACTAGAAGTTAACTGAAGAATCTAAACCTGTACATTAAGTAGCCTGATTAGTGTCACATAACTTAATATTTATTTCTTTACTGTGTGAGAAAGATCTATAGAGGGTGGCAGAATTTAAAGAGTGTAAAAACCAAAATTAAAATTGATTTGATTAAGGAATTCTGCCACTAAATGCAAAAAGCAAGTGAAAAAATGTTTATTCTCAGATACATTTTAAGTGCTATTTTCAAATAACTTCTTAAAAAGGACATTTCAAAATATATGGTATGCTTTAAAAACAAAAGGATTGGGATTTAAAATGTTTGAAAAATACACTTAGGATCTGTTGGACCCAACTATTATGCCATTACGTAATAGGGATTACGCCATTAAGGTTCTCCAAGAAATACCTCTTTTGTAATTGTCATTGTGGAACACATAAAGAGATTTATGTCATTCCCAGATTTGGGGAATCAAAGTACCCATTTTCTTTACCGTCTGCTAATTTCTCCTCTCTATGTCTGTAGCTCATGAACTTTTCTGTGTAAACTGCCTACACATCTTGATCTCACATGCTTAAACTTTTCTGTTTACACTCCAGTTATCCCATTTGTAGGCTATAGATTTGTAGATCTCCTAAATTCAGTCCTCATTACGAGAGTCATTAATAGCCAATAGCATATGCGTGTTGAGTGAATTGGCCATAAATGTCTCTTTCTACTATAGTGAATTCAGTTTATGCAAATGTGGCAAGCTAAAGATCACAGGAGTGTGAAGCTAAGTCAATAAATGGTCTGATATTAACCAAAGCTGCTTCTTGTGAACACTGACTAGTAGTGCCTACTACTGCAAGTTATCACTGAAGCCAAATCCTCAACTATACTAGGGAGCTGGGAAGTGTTACGTTTTGCCTTAATGTACGCAGTGTTGTGGTATATTCTGATGCGATGCAGATTCACCCTCAGAGGGTTTCCTGATCTGGTTTTTGATGGTTGCTACGAGTATTATTTCTTATTATGGGGTTTTTTTCCCATATATTGGGCCAGATTCTGATCTGTATTGCATAAACCAAGTGCATTTCCATTCATGTCAGAATTTTCCATTGGTTAAATTCCAGTTAGAGAGCACAAAAATATTATGGTAATAGGCAGGCTAATAAGGAATCATATAGTTAAATTGATAAATTCCCAGTGCTCAGAATCAGGCCCATGGGGCTCAATTATGACTCCTAAAAGGATGAACCGCATTGGGAAGGGGGAAGAGGTGCCTTGGTTGAGTGGCATTGCCTGGAGGCATTTTGTCTTTGTAAGGCATGATGCCTCTGGGGAAATTGGGGGCATCACAGTGAGCACTGGGACTCAATGCACCTTGGAAAAAGTCTAGACAGTGCTTTGTCCATTGTAGGTCTGTGGTTGACACCATAGTTGTGGGAACATGTTCTCTGGGGCTAGACAGCACCATGAACTGTCTTTCCTCGTGTCCTGGTCACAGAGAGGTGAATTATGGCTGTTTCTTGTCTGATTGTGCGTTTGGGACAGAAAAGAGGACTTCAAGTCTCTTGCCCTGCCCTAATATTCATGCCCTGCTGGAGCAGTTCCAGTTCAGTGCTTGGAAAACTGCACGTTTGTATATCATGCTTTTAGTGAATGCTAGGTCTTATTAAAGATTACTTTCACCACAGGTTGATATGGTTCAAAAGATAAATAAATAAAATACCAATCTAGGGAGTCCTTTTCCTGTGTAAAAGTTATCTATACAGTTTGCCCTGCACAAGCCCTTGTTTCTACTTACTGGAACTCAGTGGGTTTTTGATTCATTGAAATTATGAAAGCCTGGGAAATGTATTTACTATTAAGCAATCACTTCCTGTACTGTTAAAATGCAAACAAAAATTATGAGAACTTTGTTCATGCCTATGTATATATACTCTTTCTCACACATGGACACACATGCAGATTTGTGATCATTTGTGAAATACTAGGAAGTGAAAATAGTGTTATTAAACCTCATAGTGATTAGAAGTATCAAAGTATTACACACAATTGAAAAAAAAAATTGTGTGTTTTTTTGACATTTAAATGTAATCTGCTACTGTTCGTCATAGAGATATTAGCACTTTTGAAAAATGTATCTTTGTAGCAGAGAATATTAGCATGTAGTTTAAGGAATTCCTTTCTATATTTATATTCTTAAATTCTGTTTTGTAATTTTCATTCTATAAACAATCTTGTAAGCACCTTGTGTAATGAAAACAAGCAGAATTAGAAGTCAAATGTGAAAATAGAGTTTAAATAAAATGAAAACATTAGAACTTTACTGTCTATTTTATAATAGTTCTTGTGAACTTGTACAGTGTTTCAGTTTATGGTTCTGCAAACTGGCCCATTTGAAAAACACGCTGTTTGTATTTTATATCAATTGGGTGTGCTACTTGCAAACACTATTTTGAAATAAAGATCTTTATTTTGAAACTTTGGGATATCATCTTCTAGTCTTGCCTTGTTACTCCTCTGAAGAATAATTTCATGTCTTTTTGTGGTTTTTTTTGTTCTGCTTTAACACTTCCTAAAGGTGTTGGCCCTTGGGTGATTTGCACAGAGGGTGAAGCACTCTACAAATTGTCTTACAGGTGGAGCTAAACCGACTCAGGCACTAGAAGCTGTGCTAGCATGAACCTCCAGCAGTAAAAAAGTTTGTCGTTAAGAGGGAAAATTTGTTCTTTGGTGACATTGGATTAATTAGGTGAAATTCCAGTAATCATTACATTTTATCAAAATGAAAATTATTTTATTACATCCGCAACAAGTCTTTGGTTTACTAAAACAAGCTGAACCAAGAGTGTCATGAGCTCTTAGTATTCATAGTATTTTTTTTTTCATGTTGGCCCAAACTGAGTGTGAACATTGTTATGCTACTTTAAAACAGCAGAAATGACATGTCTGCAATCTTTTACACTGATTTTTCTAGATCTTTACCCCTGCAGAGGGTCCCAAAAATTTGCTTCTCTGGCTTTACTGAGGAAAGGTGATAAAACTGGCAGAAATTGTGTTTGGGTGTGTACCATGAAGTCTTGCATTGAGACTGTGTGCCAAAGTAATTGTTTTAGTAAAAGAACTGATAAACACACAGACAAATAGCACCATTTGAGACCTATTTTAGTTGGTTTAGCCAGTATCCGAAAGACATTTCTAGAAAAAGTGGCTCCTGTGAATAAGGATCAGAAACATCTAGAAGCACTTAGATTGAATAATGATTCTATTTCAGCCATAGTCCTCATGTTAAAAATTGTTTGTTGACTTTGATTAATCACTGATTTTATAATATTCTAAATGAGATACTTTTCTGAGCTCTTTCACACATTGAGGTTTTTTTTCAAATTATCTTAGTGGTTGCAATATTTGATGTACGTTCTTGGAGAGCAATGCCAATTGTATTGGTGTATCTCCATGATAAAGCTCTTTTTCTCTCCAGTCTTGTAGCTTTCCAAAAGATGACAGATCATAGAATGAATCATGTACCTGAAATCTTACTATTGGCCCCAAAACCAAGTTAAACATTAGAGAACTATCTACCTGGTGTCTTGTCTTAGTCTTTAACTGAGTGCATACACCATGTAGTGGAAAACTCCACTTGGGTGGTGGTGGCAGTGGTAACTCTAGAATCCTACAGACATTAATCTTACTCTTTTCCTTACCTTCCAAACCTTTTGCCAGTTCTTAAGACTTCCAAAGAGAGCAGGGAGACCTTAATGCAATTTTAACATTGAAAGAAGTGCATTAAAAATAATACTCTTCACTCACTTCCAAGATGGCCATGTTGAGTGTGCTCAGTGCACTTCAGTGTGAAGTTGAACGCTTGTACAAGTTTAGCCTTCTCTTAAACACTTGCTTATGCTATTTACCCGTGGTTTGGTGCTAGTGTTGTAAAAGGATGGGTTTTCTCTCCTATAGAAATCTTTAGTATGATGGGCTATTTCTGCTATAGTTGAAATGAGAACGTTCTCTGAATTAATCATTTCCGACAGATGTTGAGTTTGATGAGATGTTCTTAATCTCTTTATAGTTTTTGATCATAGGTTCATAGAATGGCTTGGGTTGGGAGGGACCTTAAGCATCATATGGTTGCAACCATCTTGCCATGGGGAGGGACAGCTTCAACAACATTAGCCTGCTCAGAGCCCCATCCAACCAGGCTTTGAACACTTCCAGGGATGGGGCATCCACAGCTTCTCTGGACAGCATGTTCCCGTGCCTCATCACCCTCACATTGGGAATTGCTTCCCAATATCTAACCTAAACCTCCCCTCTTTCAGCTTAAAGCCATTCTCTGTTGCACTATCACTACATGACCTTGTAAATAGTCTCTCTCCATTTTCCTTTTAGGCTCCCTTTGCGTAACTGGAAGGCTGCATTTAGGCCACCCCAAAAAGTCTTTTTTCCAGGCTGAACAATTCCAATTCTATTATCAGTTCACCACACTTAATGAAACACTGCATACAATCCTGTTTACTTATTTTATGTATGCATATTACAGCAATTGTTAGTACATTACCCTCCAGTATTCATAAAAATGGAATGTAAGATGAAAGACTCTATAATACCTTTTATACATTTAATGGTACCTTACTGATTTTTATTCTGGTATGCATGTGCTATTTTAACTGACAAAATACTCCACTGTAATTGGAGCTCTTTATATCATCTCAGTAGGGTATGTAATTGGTGCCCAAGCACTACACAATTCCTCTTCAATCAGTGATGTAGGATTCAGAAATTTGTCTCATCTCCAAGTTGTGCAAAGTGACCACACTGTGAATATGCTGTACTCCAGTATGTTTCATGTTACAGTCCTACTTTTTTAGGCAGCACATCTCCAGTGCCTACCATTCTTTCCTTAGCTTTATCGCAAGGTAGTATATTTGGTTTTGTTTTGCTTTTAAATTTTGGTTCAAAGAGAATTGAAAGGGCCTTCATTGTGGAGGCCTGGGACAATACCAAGATACATGTTGCATTGTAAGTTATTTCTTCATCTTTTCTATGTTCTTTGCCAAATGGAACTTCTAGTCAAAGAGACTTGTAAAAGTGATGTCTTTGGAACTTTGGACTTAGCATCTAAATAACTGTAGCTCAACAATGTTGAAATATTTGAAAATAAAAATGTTTCAATTATGTCTTTCTTGCTCAAATAAAGCACAGAAGTTCTGTAGTTTTATCAAGATGGATTCTACAGAGTCTTGCAAGCTGGCAATCTTCAAAAAAATTCTGCTTATAAGACAAGCACATTAGATTCAAATTAACACATTTTATGGTAGTATATATATATGCTACTGTAATATAACCTCGCATATATATATGCTAGGTTTTTGATTCTGAGCTACTTCCAGTTACTGAGGACTAACAAGAATAAGCTGGGAAGAAAAAATGTGTTAAACAACATGGATTTCCTTTCCTCCCTAGGAAATGCAACTCCATTTGTCTGTTTCTTCATGTGAGGAGGGGACACCTTGATTACATATTTAATGTAGACTAACAGCAGTGGTTTAGAATCCACAATAACTTCAAGGTCATTAGAAGTAGCATGTGAAGGATAAAGGGAAATGTGTTGCAAGGATCCCACTACTCTTGACAACTGCTGTCCCTGCCTCAGTAATCTGCTTTGCAGCTACAAAGCTTTCATGGGGTTAAGTTTAAGAAAAGGTATCCATGACTGAAATTTTATATTCACTCTTGTTTCTTCATAAAGAGTAATTAGACATATTTACACAATTACATTTTAGTAAACTATTATGTCAGCTTAACTGTAACACATATTCTGGTTAAAGTACATTAAACAGCAATCCAAAAGTAATTTAGCTGCTGAAGGCATTATTTTCTATCTAATTATTTGCAAATTAATGAATAAAATTAAATTCCAATCACTGTAAAAATGAAGCAATGGTGAGAATCAGAACTACAGATTAGTTAAAGCTATGCAATGCATAACAGAATTAAAGCTGCCTTTTATTCAAATTCAATGCTTAAAAAAGAACAAATCCATCATCTTGAAATTTGACTTGTAGCTTGACATTAAAAATAATATGAGTAGAATTTTCAGTGGGGTAAGCACAAAACTAGTTCAAGTAGTGTCACTCTCAATTAATGTACTCAGGTGGTGTGCCCATTAAAATTCCCACTTGTGGGTTCAGCTCTCTATGCAAATGGGGTCATTACCTGGAGAATTTAATTGGGTATGACACTGGGAGTAGGAATTTTCCTTTCAAAATAAACCTTCTTGCACACATTTTCACTAGAAATTTGATTGTTACATATACTTCATATTGTTTGGCTCTATAAATATTTACCAAAATTGAGAATGTCCTCACTTACTTACTCTTTTACAGGTGATTCATAATGCATCAAAATGATTTTTAAATTTTTCCATGTATTGCATATGCAAGTCTTGTTACAAAAACCTGTGGTGAAGATTTATTTTTTGGTGTTAAAATGGTATTTTTACATGTATCACATGTTTTTAAAGCTGATATTAATTTATAATATTTGAAAGCACAACCATAATATTTTTGTAGTATATGTACTTGTAAATACAAAAAAAGATTATTTCATATTGAACTCCTCTCTCACTCATTGTTTGGGAAGGACAAAAATACATTGTGTTTCTGAGTAATATTAACTTCCAACTTTTGCTGAACATTACTTTGCGTAATCACTTGTGTAAATAAGGCTAATACCGAAAGGTATTAATCCCAAAATGTGCATACAAATCTTGTAGAAACACAGAAGTACATGGTTGGAAGAAACTTCTAGAGAACTTCCAGTTCAGCAGTCTAAGTTGGAACAGTGTCTAAAAACATGTTCTTGGAAACCTCTGATGGAGTTTTGGACTCAAGTGATAGTTGTCACTAGTTCTACAGTAGAGTCTTGCAGGTAGAAAGCTTTTTTTCTTACATCCCATTTAATCTTATTTTCATTTCTGCAAATAAAACAGATGTACCCATGTTCTGTTCCCGCTGGATGTGTAGAACAATCACCATTCTCTTGTCATAACCTTTCATATATTAACCTTTCATATGGTTTGTATACTCCTGCTTAGTTTCTCTTGCCTAGTCCAAAGAAATCTAGTCCCAGTTCCTTCAACCTGTTTTTTCAGTGCAACATTCATTTCAGATGTTGTAAATTGTATGAGCTATACTTCTCATTTCAAACTATGACAAGACTGAGGGAGTAACTCATGAAGGGACTTTTTTTCTGCTTTTAAGAAACAGATGTTGGGTAGTGTGTTAAGAGATAACATTCATGTCTATAATATGCACGGATTTCTGTGGCATGAAAGTTGACAGTATTTTACTTGCACCTTAACTTCTGTAAAGGAAACAGTCCAAAGAATAGGCATTATGATCTTCCACATAAACCCTTGAAAGATTTTCATGGGATTTGCAGAACAATTTTTAAAATTTCCAGGATGGAGACCTGCAAGTGTTGTATTAGAAAACAAACTGAGAAAATGAATTGACCATGTCTTTAAAGCTTATCTGCGTTTGTTACTTCTGTATTTTCACTCCATCTCAGCTTTCAGCTTCTTGCCACTCTTTTCAGCACTTGGTTTACTAATCCAGCATCCTCTGTGTTTTCACTGAAACTTCCTGTCCAGTTCTGTTGGGTCTCATTGCCTCTTCAATGCTTAATACATATTGATGAAGGAAAAAAAAGCTACAGAAGAGTGATGTTTTTCTTATTGAACTTAACTGAAACCTAGTTGTAACCTTGCAATGTGGTTTTAAGATAATAGGTGAGAGTGGATTTTAACATAGACAAACTGTGTTTCAAAAGGTTAGTGCTCCCTTACTAATCTTCATGTTCAAAAATGGTAATTAGAATAATTTTATTCTCAGAGAAAATCTAATGTATGTCAGTGAAGTTTTACGGAAAATACTTCTCACTTATAATTCACTAATGAGAATAAAAGTTTGATAAAAATAATTATTTAGCCACAATATGCCTGAGTTCTTAACACTTTTGATTTTGGACTTATATGACATCCTGATTTGCAGTATTATTCTTTAATATGTACAGGTGATGTAGACTGAAACCAAGTAACTGTTAGGTCTCAAAACAGTAGTTGTCAAATGAAAACATGTTAAAAGGGTGATTTTAGAGAGGTTCTGAGGAAATTGGTACTGTGCCTGCCACTCTTCAACGTTTTAATCAACGATCTGGAAACATTTCCATCAGAATTTTTAGCTGAATTGGTAGTTGATGGAACAGTAAATAAAATACATATCAGTACAAGGTGCTTATTTAGAGCAATCTGAACCTGGTAGGATGCATCTCTTCTGAGAAAATGTTTTTCCATGCTATGAAAGGGAAAGGAAGTATTCAGCATTTACTTCCTATAAAAAAAGATTAATTTTAAACACTTTGAAAAGATTTGTGGATCATGGTGAAGAAGGTACTGAGCAATGGGTTTCAGTTGAAGTCCTGCAGCCTTTCATGGTGACCTTTCAATATTTCAATGGATAATGCAGTGAACAGAAGCAGGGAAGAGTGTGTGCTAAGAAAATCAGTTTCAGAACATGCTTTGAGTCCTTCATGATTTGAAAAATAGAAATAGTACAAACCAGAACATTGGAAATTACTTAGAGATATAAAATCACTTTAAAAAGAGAGACTTTCAGACCTTATTCTACTCAAGTTTATCTAGCAGAGGACTGAGCTGTGACTTCATCACACTGTGCTGGTATCTTCAGAGGCACAAATTACAGTGCTTTGAAGTTTTTCTTATTCTGCCAGAGAGATATGGAAAGAACTCAAATCTAAAGCCAAACAAAAATTTATTATGTCCAATTTCTTACCTGAATGTACCTGTGAAGATAGTAATGAGCTGAACAAACTGTTAAACCCAGCTTTTGATTACCCACCTCCTGGTAGTCTTGGTCCACAATTGATGCTTTTTTCAGAGATGACTCTTACCTTTAAAAGGCTGAGTGCGTACATGCATATATATGTGTGTGTATAAATATATATATATGTATGTATGTATATATATATATATCTATATATACACACACATATGTATACCATGTACAGAGAAAAAAAAGCATTAATAAATGCTGAACTGGACAGAATTTTATTTCCCTTTATCTTAGAGAGGTTAAATGAGATGGTACAGTACTACCTCATGGATTTGGGTTCTAGTGGCAGGAATAGATTACCCTAATTGTGTGAAGGGGGTTGTAGAAGTCTTACTTTCGTCAAACATTAAGATAAAAGAAATACTTTTTTTGTGCCTGTGCAGGATCTCCACAACACAAATAGGTATGTCCTCTCTCACGGTAATCGTCTGGGATAATATGTGGTTACAGATGATTTCCATACTGACATTCAAATATGGTGAATGTAGGTTATAGTTCTGGACTAATAATTCAAATAAAGATTAATTTCTATTTCAAAAATGTAAAACACATTAAATGTTAATTTCAAGGGCAAAATGAAATTGAAGTTCCTAAGAAAATACCTTAAATTGGATGAATTACCTGTAAAACAAACATCATAGATAAAAAGTGAATTTGCTTAATATAAAAGAAGTTAATAAAATGGGCTGTGAAAGAAAGATAAGCAGCAGTGTTAAGATAAATAGTTGGCTCATAGTGAAATAAAGCATGAAAGTTCATCTATGATATAGAAGTTTATGGAAAATTTGCAAGACAAAATGCATTCCAGTGTACTAAACAAAGGACCGATGGGATTTGTGTGTTGTGAGCTGCCAGTAGGCTCATCATAACCATTACAAATCCACTCTGAAATGTTAAAAGAGCAAAAATACAGAGCTGGAAGGTCCAATTCCTCTGGGCTGAGAAAAGGAAGTGGATTCTGACTATTCTTTGTACACTATGCTTCCACACCTTGCAATGCAGGAAATTATAGAGCAGGTGGAGAGGTCAGACGTGTGTAGAGACTTTACTGCATATTTCACTTCCCTGCTCCTTAGTTAGAGGTTAAGAAAATGCTGTGTTACATTGATTCAGCTATAATTTTGCAGTCCTCTACTTCAGGCGAAATTTAGCTCACAAACTATACCATTAGATTTATTTATTTATTTATTTATTTCCCTTAGGCTTCCTTGGTCCTGTGTTATTCTTAAGGGAGTCAAATGATAAAATGAAAATTGACCCCTATGGAAATCATTAGTATTTGTAAGACTGTATTATGTGACATGGGGATTTCTCCAATGACCAAATGAATTTTACCCTTTTCTTATCCTGGTTTCCAGAGAGAAAAGGGTTTAATAATCCACTGTGATGTATATGCTTGCATGTGTGTTTATCCATTTTCTTACTCCCTACTAAGAACTTTTATGCCTGTTGGTCTCGCTTAAACAAAATAAAAAGTGAAAGTAAATTAAAAAGCCTCAAAGAAACAAAAGCAGAAAGATTGATCTTATTCTTACCCCCATGAGGGGACACTGGCAGAATTTGGTCAGTTCCTGTAAGCTGTCAGGGAATCCACAGAAGGGAGACTTACTAAAAATGTTTAATAGTGGAAAAACTTACAGTTGAAGTTCACATTTTATTAAATGCATGGTAATCAAGCTGAGAGACTGAAATCACACAAATGAACTCTCATACATATGAATACTTTAAATTACTGTCAAAATAAATCCTACTTAGTCTCCTGTTTTGTAATGTTTACTTTTGGAAAAGTTATGGTATTCCTCTTTAATGATTCAGGATTCCCCCCACCACGAATAGCTTTCTAAATCCGTTGTTCTAAGGGAGTCTTGAGAAAGAAAACTAGAAAGGACTGAAAAAATAATTTTCTAATGGCTAAGAAAAAAAAAGACTGAAGGATTGAAAAATAAACTATGTTGTTATTAACATATTTGCTTGTTTATTTCCTTTTTACCAATAACAGTTTTTGACTCAAGACTAAATTTTAACATTTTTTATTCATTTATAAATAAACATAGATTTATTTTTGAAATAAATATCTTGTAATTAAAACAATAAATAATATGCTGCATAATTGTGCTCCAAATTAGCATTAATAAAGTATTATATGTGTAATTTTTACAACTAGAAGTATGTCTGTGGTTGTCAGATTTTACTGTACACATAGCTTGATTGTTGCAGAGTAGACCTCTGCCAGAAACATTTCAGTTTAGCATGATGAATTTACTGTAACCCTGTCAAAAATTACATAGCAATGCTGAAGTATCGCTTTGAATATAGGTTGAAAAACAGAAATAAGTGTGTTGAGAAAGGTTTTCAAATCCTCTCAGAATCCAGTCATTACTGCTGTTATGGCTGGGCACATAGGAATGCTGCTGCTCCATGGGGGATTCCTGGGAAGTGAACATTACTTACTTAATCAGGGTAGTGAAAGGCAAAGTCGTGTTGACTGTAGGTGCCCTGCGTAGGTTATCAGCATCCCAGCGAGGACGCTGCCACACAAAGGGCAGGCAATTTGCACAAAAGCGTGAAGGCTTCTTGAGGCCTTTTTTTAAAATTAAAAAGGGAAGGGTACACTTGTTTGCAACATTCTCTGTGGTGATTGTATTTCAGATGCTTGATTTTTTACTAATTATGTGTGAAACGCTCTATCCAGCATTGCTTGGGTTAATATGCTTGTTGAAGTCTTGTATCTGAATTATTTGGGCCAAATTCTGAGCTCAGATAAACAACACGACAGACAATAAGGAAAAGTGCATGCTCTCTGGAGGCTTAATGGTAATTCTCTAGGATCCTGACATTTCAAGAAATAGTCTACCAGAAAAGGTAAGTACTCCTGCATCTTTGATAAAAGATTCTTCAGTGTCGTATGTGGTTTAAATAAATGTAGGATATCTCACTTTTTTCCTCAGGTTAGATCTTTTTGTATTTTCAATGGAGGCCAAAGGTATTCTAGCATATTTCAAATAGAAGCTAAGATACCATCCTGGGATGTTCTCCAACACCATATTTGTATATTTTATAAAACTATTATTTATGAAAGGGAATTATAAATCTGCATTTGCATAGGCCCACCATCTGACTACCTGTATGAATATTACTATAAGCTTCAGGTAAGTCCTGGAATTAAGGGAATAATATCAATACATATTCTTCTTTAATGGACTTTTAAACCATAGACAGCAGAACTCATTGTTCATATGTAGATACAATTAGTGTAAATGATTATTTCCTGACATAAATATACTAAATAACAGACATGCATTGTTTTCTCTGTTATAATTTTCTATTGTTAATGTTATTTCAAACACTGTGTGAAAAGGTCTGGCAGAAGTGTAACAAGGAGTACTTTGTCTTTGCTGATTTGTATAAAAAGACTTCACCATTGAAACCAATATTAAATGGAGGAACCTGTATTTCCCTCTTACCTTTCCCTTCTCAGAATTGTGCCTCATAGTTCTGGGACAGATGGAGCCAGGCAGTTTGAGAGAAAAAAACCCCAAAACCAAAGTGAAACCAAAACAAAAACCTCCTGAGAGGTGATGGCCTGGAAAACTGGAAAGCATGTTCAAAAACAGCCAAAGGAAGAATTTCTTTGTTCTTTTGGAGAGCTTTCATGAGATATGTGGGAAAGCGCCTGTCTGAGCTTTCCTTTCAGTATCTACAATCACTTAATTTATGTCTGTAAAACGTATGTGACTGTAAACGTTAATATTTGTACATGCACATGAGTTACTCTCTAACTAAATATTCTTGCTTGGATTGCTTATGGCTCACATCCTACTTGGCCTTGCTCCTGTGAATTACCAGCCAAATATGCTGACGGACTGACAAGCCACCCTATTCTGCTACAGTTGAATTAGGGCTGATGCATGTTACCCACAGTGCTGCCTGACAAATTGAATCATCTGCTCTAAGTGATTTTGCCTGTTTCAGAGTACTGGGAAACTCAAAGGGCATCAAGTCAAATTACACATTGATTGCTGTTTGCCCTGTAGCTTTTGCACACAGAAGGAATCACATACAACACTTAGAAGATTAGTGGAGACTGCATCAAGGGAATATCACATGTAAGCATGTGCAAGTTGGACTTCTCTAGTTGGTAGTAGCATCGCAAGTCTAGCCATCCAGGAAAGAGCAAAATTTATGTTAATATGTGCTTCCCAGTTGATACAGATGTAGACTTCATAATCCTTCCTATGGAGCTTCTACTTCACAACTTAGCCATACTTTAACTCATGCTTGGTTTTAGATTATTTTTTCTACATCAAATAAACAGAATGTCAGAATATCACAATTAGAAATATGTCTATATTTTATTAATGTAGAAATACAAATCCATATGTATTTATGTTTACAAACTGCTTTATATTAGAATATCTTTAACAACAGACATCACTGATCTGTGACTGTATGATCTACAACTATCCAGATTTTGGGTGACAGACGGGTAGCTGGATGCCTGAGAACACAGCTTTTATTTTCAAACTTTTCTTTGGAACACCAAGACAAAATATTTGTTTAAAAAGCCATAGCAAAAATAATTTTAAAGAAAAAGTCAAGTAAACAAAGATACTAATATGAATGGCGGTTGTATCCAGGTGAGAGTTGGCCTTTTCTGCCAGGCAACAGGTGGTAGGCCAAGGCGACATGGTCTTAAGCTGTGCCAGGGGAGGTTTAGGTTGGACATTAGAAAGAAATTCTTCACAGAAAAGGTGATTAGATATTGGAATGGCTGCCCGCCATCCCTGGAGGTGTTTAGGGAAAGATTGGACATGGCACTCAGTGCCATGGTTTAGTTGATGTAATGTTCAGTCACAGATTGGGTCTGATGATCTCAGACTCTTTTCCAATCTAAAATAAGTCTGTGATTATGTGAACTGTTTATTGCAAAACTGACATTTAATAGACAATGCAAGATACTATACAAATTGCAGTGATATACCAGCCATCAGCACAAAGACTTACCTTTATTTCATCAATTGCACTAACTGGGGCCCTTTTCTTTCTCCTTCTTATGCTGACAAGCAAACTTTACACAAACTCATAGAGTCATCAAGTTGGAGGAGACCTCTAAGATCATCCAGTCCAACCATCCACCCAGCACTATCAGTGTGACCCCTAAACCACTGACCAGCACCACCCAGTGCCAGATGCAAATGCCTCTCAAACATGATAAACTCACAGCATGTTTCTCAGAGAAATGTTGTAACTATGAAATAACAAGCCTCTGTGTATCTTAGTTTATTGATTTGTAACGCATGTAGAGTAGAATAAAGTTCAGCACAGGTCTGTGCATTTAGGCTTCTCTAAAAGGTCTTCCAAGTCATTTAGTCCACTAAATGATCATGAAGATTTCTAATTTCTGTCTATTGCTGTGAAAATTTCTTATTTTTTCAGCTCTCTTACAGTTAGCTATTGAAAGCCCAATTTCTCTAAAATTTTGTTTCTAAGAAACCACTCACTTGCTTTTTGTTCTTGGTGCTCTCTCTTACAGTCATAGATATAGATATGATATGTAAACATATCACAAAAATATGTTCTATCACTGAGGTTGCCAGTCAATGAGAGGTGACAGCAAATGAAACTGAGGGATTAATATTGTTGTATATGTACAAACTTCAGGGTTGTTTCCTGTCACATTCTATGTTGTGAACAGATCCTTTAGTTTTCCCACCAAATGTGTACTACGCAGTCATGATCAACATTTTAGGAAGAATGTGCTGCTCAGAACTCTTCCTAACGCAATTTCTGTTTGTTTGCTTAGTCTGAAAGCCTTTTTGTTTGATTTGTTTATTCAGTGAATTCCTTCCACAGAAGCAAAAAAAACTTTCATTTTTAGTAGCTTTCTTCACCAGATATGAAAGTGGTTTGTATTCAAGGACTGATAGTCTTTTGACTTGACTTAAACATTTATTGTATCTGTTATTTAAGGTCAAATGTCTCAGTAAAACCTTCCACAGAAGTGACTCGTTAACTTGTACTTTTATCAGGTCCCTCCTGCAATTTTTTTCCTCCAGCTTTCTTGATTTCAAAAATGACAATGATGGTATTAGAGATTTCTGGGAATTCCTACATTGTGATGCAAGTTGTGAACAGAGGGGTTTTTTTTCTAGTTCTGCTTCTGGGCTGCCTCTGATCTTTGTAATGTACAGTGCAGTGCTGTCTTCCCTAGGCAGTTCTCTTATCATTTTCTTAACTTGCTCTTCTGTTCCTTGTATGGGGGTAGCTTGTGGAGCTATGTAAAGGAATCATTCATAGTGATGCAGTAGCTCAACTGCAGAAAAACATTTCTAAGGATTCTACAGAACCGAAGAACTATGGACATTTGTCCTTTTTACAAGCTCAAAATAAGGAACAGTGAAGGTCCCACAAGCCTCCAAAAAGCCCTCCATCTTGATCTGTCAAGTCAACAAAACTTGTACCTCTTCTAAATGCATCATTCTTCTTGTTCTGTAGAAACTACTTTGTTTAGGACCGTATTAAGGTCAGAATGAGTAAACAAAAAGACTTGGACCAAAGCCACATGTTCATAAAAACATATTTTAAAAACTTGAACACCTTTTCTTTCCTCCCCTTCCCTGCACGCACCAGCAAATCACCATCCTTAGTAGAAGGCAATACATAGCAGGAGTAGATTGCTGCTCTCCCTGCATAAAAAGATATTTAATTTTTGAATAAATACCAAATTGTGGGGGATTTAATATGTTTTTCAGTTGTTGTTACTATGTGAATTGTTGAATTTGATCCTCTTGATTTAAGTTTTTTTGGAGTGCATTCCCTGCCTCAAATCACAGTTGTGGATACTGGAGCTCCTGTGGGCCAGACAACCTGCTTCCTCGTGGGGCTTGCAGCATGCATCCTACCAGCTGGCACTGAGAGAAAATCTACTGCTTCTTATCTTCCTCCCACTTTGCCTTCTTTGGTACGCATGCTTGCAAATATTTACTTTTTATGTTGCTTTGATTTCTTGTAGTAGCTAATTTGGGCTTGGGCCAGTGTTTACTAGCAAAGAAAGAAAGAAAAAAAGAAAGAAAGAGATATTCAAAGATATTATCACATAGATAATATTTCATCTTAAAAAGTAACCAATGCTCATCCTGAAGTATTTGAATCCTGTTCTTGAGGCCACAAAAGACCTTGCAGAAGCAGCTTATGCTCCTATGTCTGTGTGCAGGTCTGTACCTATAAGCTTGATCATAAATTATTGACTTTGTTTTCTGCTTAATACCAAGTGTTTCTTACTTATCACGAAATTATTAGAATCTTAAACTGAACCTGCAACTCTTCTTTTGCTGTTTCATTTTCTATAGTGTTGCATTTATATATTAGACTATCTCAATTTGGTAGGACCAAATTGACTGCTACTTCAAGAAGCATTTTGAACTTGCTACCTGGAGTTTTGTTATGCCTCATGATGAAGATTTACATTATAGAATTACTATAAGAGGCAGCCAAATTAAGAATCCATCAAAAACTGGCAAATTGTCCCAGTTCTCCTTATATTTTACCAGTGATTTTAACAGAAATATTGTTGCTATTTTGAAACCAGACAAGTACAACACTTGTACTTGGGGCAGCCAAGTACACCTTTCCCAATAATTTGAAAACCATATTTTCCCACAGATGGTTGAACAGTGATTTTGGGTTTGCTTTTTCCAGTGTAACTTTGCTGTGTCTTTTATCCTAATTGCCTTTCTTTACTGTTCTTTTGCCTTTGTTACACTGTGTTTAGACCTGTTTTTTCATGGCTATTCATGACAGTCTCTCGTCTTTTTACAGATATTCTGCCCTTATTCTTTTCCTCACAGCATGGCCAATCAGCCAGTCTTTCAGAGAGAAGTTAACTGGAGTGTAGCAGTGGCCCTGGCTCAGATGAGCCTGGGCGACCAGCTGCATGGAGCAAATGACACCAAGGAAGGGCCCTGGGTGTGAGGAGACCTTTTGAATAGAGTGACAAAGCAGTGCACACCCAGGACACCTTGTGGCTGGCGTCCTCAATATGCATCGGACAACGAATGCATAGGTCCTGCACATCTCCTCTCCCCATCCCATTTTGAGTTAAGGGCTAGAAAGTTCTTCTTTGTTCCCTCCAGCTGAGTTTCCCCATTGGGTTTCAAATTTTTGTACCTTCCCTCCTTGTGTCCCCATTGCCCTGTGTCCCTGTCAATCCTGTACCTCTCTGTGCTCCTGTTGGTCCTCCTGTGTAAACCCCTCCCTGCTGCAGCCCCTCTTAACCCCTTGCATGGTCACATTTCGGCACTCTCGCGCTCTGAATCCTGCACGTCTCCACCCCCCGCGTTCCTCCCCAGTCCCATCTGCCTTCTCCACCCTGCCACTCCTCCCAATAAATCCTGGATTCCAAACCTGAGAGACTGCATTTCTTTCATCATTGCCTTGTCTCCTGCTGGCCTCCGTGCCCAGAGGAACTCCATGCCTCCACCCACAAGTTTCACTGCTGCGCCCAGCTGGCGCGTGGTCATCACGGCGGCTCGCCCACTTCGGTGTGGCTTCGGGGCTTGCCGCCTGACCTGAGCAGAAGCCACACTGGAGCTTGGGTACATTTCCAGTTGTTGAAGGACAAAACCTGTAACCTGTATTTCAACAATGTGTAAAGTGAAGTATTGTAGTCAACAGTAAATGAATTTTTTCCTGCAGCTGGAGTCCTAGTCTTGCATTAGGCTTCCCACAGCCAGAGCTACATGTAGTAGCTTTGAAACACTGGTGGTACTGCAGCCTGTGGTTTTCCTATTGCAAAACTCTCCTTTTGGCTAAACTTGAGTTTATGGTAGTCATCACTAAACTACCAAAAGAGAATGCTCTGCTGTATTTCCTTTTGGAATTACTGCTGGGAAATCAGTGAAGCCCAGTCTGGTTACTTTATAGGAGATGCAGTTTTTGTACTGAAGGCTGAAGCCCATTCAACTTAATTCAGCAGTGCTGCTCTCCATTTAACGAGATCTCCCATTCTCCTGTCCTGGGATATCTTCCTCTCTGAAATTAGCAGAGTTCTCTAATAGTGGATTTATTTAGCTGGTAAAAAATATGCTACTCTTGTTTTTTTAAGAGCTCCATGTGTTAGTGTTCACTTCCTGTGTTGCTCTTGCAGAAAGTGCCATAGTCTTAAACCCTCATCTGAAAAAGTTATGAGCCTGTCACTTTTTTTTCCTCTTGATTCACATTTCAAAGAGATTTGCTTCTTTTTATCATCCTGTCTGCGTTCCCATTACAATTTTACATTATGATATTGAAGCAGCCTTTGATCGTTTTGTAGTTTGCGTAGGTCCTTGTGTAATATGTTCGCTTGCTTGTCTAGTAGCATGTTCACTTGGTTGTCTAGAAGGCTGCATGTCAGTGACACAACCTGCACAAGCCTAATCTCATCTGCCTTGGTTTTCTGAATGGCTGCTGTATTTTGTCTGATGTCCTGTATGAATTGTCTGAGTGTTTGGCTGAGCCGTTCAGATAATTAATGTATTTTTCACCAGGTATTTTTATAAAAATATTTCCTTCATCCTTACCTACTTTTTCTGAATAATAAGAATTGGATATGCACAGAATACTGTCACTGCATCTTCCCATTTGTTTCCCACCCCCTACATTGACATGATTTTACCAGAATAATAGAAAAATTAGTGTTTGTTATGCTACAGATAATTAGCGTATGATAATGAAAATTACTTTTCTGTTATCAGTAATACTCACTCTGTTTAAGCACTTGTGTTAAGTTTTGGCATCCCTGTACAGGGGACTGTTATCTTAGAGATCTTATGAAACAGAAAGCATGCTTGTTATATTGGTAGAGGTCAACTACACAAGTTATAAGTTTGACTGAAATGAAGAAACTAATGAGGGAGGAGCAAATGTGTGTGTGAGCGACAGAATCTTTTAAATTGTGTTTATGGGCAAATACCACACACTGTCTCCCCATTACAGCCATTAGACTTGAGTTTTGGAGGCTGTTGATTTGTAAAGTATATTTCTGATAAAACAGAGTGATGATTTTGGGACTGTTTTTTAATGAGGAATATATGTGAGGTGAATTTCTGTGTATTCACATGTGTATTCAGAAGGAATTTAAGAGTAATATAATTAGGTATTGCAAACTTCCAGGAAAATGTTTTTTATTTTATTTTACCTATCATATTTTTATTTTCCTTTTGTTTTTGTTTGCTTTGGTTTTGTTTGGTTTTGTTTTTGTTTTATGGTATTACCTTACAGAAAAAAGCATAGGATTTCTGCTTGCAGTGTAATACTTGGGACCAGTGATGGGAAACATGAAGCAGCCAGCAAAGTTCCTGTAGGGAGAGGAAGGAGAAGGAAAGGGACATAAACTTTCATTTTGGCTGCATTCTGCATAGCCCGAAAGCCTCAGGGAAACTTCCAAGTGTTATGGTAGGTAGGCTACAAAGTACGGATCCAGTCTGAAGATAACCAAAGCACAGCTGAGGGTGGGGAGTCTTGAAACTGATTAAAAGTAATCACAGCCCTGTGGCCCGAGGCATGCAGAAAACAGAACTATTAATGCTATCTGGGAATCCATATAATGTCCTACATAGCAATTGCCAGTAAAGGGAAAAATAAATTTCTCTAGCACTACTTCTTGAAGCCAGGGAATTTCTTCTTTCTGCCGATATGTTGAATGGGAGAATTGCCCTGAAGTGGCTCGAGTGTCAGCCCTGATGCTGGTGCGAAGGTGAGGGCTCTGTTGCACTGAGCGAGTTTTCTAAAACCAAGGGGTGCCTTGACTTTTTGAATTTCTTAACTGACAATCCAATTTATACCCGTCTTAATTTATAATCCAATAGAAGCTATACTGAGAGATAGCAACATCTTATTTTGTGCTTCATGTATTGCAATATATAGAATAACAGTGGGAGGAAATTGCTGAAAAATAATTGCAACAAGATATTTCAATAATGGCTTATACAGAACCTGCTGGGAATACCCATATACTGTTGATTTCAGTAAGAATATTTACTGTAATGAAGACAATAGAACTCTATTTTGAGTTTCATATAAAGATTTGTGTTAAAAAAAAAGAAAAAAAGGATGAATTGCATGACTCAGTTGTCTCTCTTGAATTATCTTTACCATATGTGGTTGCGCTTAGAATTAACCAATTTATTATTTTCTAAAGAGCAGCTGAGGAACTATTTAATATAAAAGCAATGTAATTACAAACAGAGGGGCAGAAGTAATATTGTTTAGTCACAGTTTAGAAACCAAGCCTCTGTTAGTTTGCTTCAGCATTTATCTCAATGGGGTGTTTTTGCCATAGCACGTTTATTCCACCTGTTGGTAAACCTATAAACCTCTTCATTCATATTTCTTCTATATTTTTTTTTCCTTTTAATATGGACCAGTTTCAACTTGCTTTAAATAAGTTCCCTATTTTCATGCACACATAAAAATAGATCAAACCACAAAGGACGCTGAGAGATTTGGAAAAGAATTTAAGAAATGTAGTAATAAAATAAAAAGATATTTGAGGAACTTTTTTTAAGGTCACATGTTTATGTATGCATTTTAAATTCTGAAATTATGTTAGTCCCTGTGAAAAATGTTTCAGTATTGGAAGATGTACATGTGTACCCTCTGAATAAGTCCCTGACTTTTGTGCTTAGTACACAAAGTAATTATGTGTGTGCTGGGTAATGATGCAACCATTGCCACTGGGTCTAATTGACCTACATAGATGCTATATATAGTACCTGCCCATGTGATTGTAAGGGTTAAAATTATAGAGAATTATATTTTTTATCATAGGTGACCATTGTTTTTAAAATTAATGGTCACAGTTTTGGAAATCAGGATATATTCACACTTAGCAGAAATAATTCTGTACAAGTGCCATAAATTGTTACTTTTTTGCATTATTTAGGGTAGCTCAGATAGGGTGCTTTGAACTAGAGGACATTTTTTCTTACTGTATTAAAAATACTGAAATTTCCTTATTTTTTCTATGTAGTACATTTTATAGTGCTTCCTTATTAAAGCCTTTGTTTTAAAAATGGGGCAGAGAGACTCCTGATCTCAGCAAATATCTTAGTGAGTATACTTTTGCTTTGGGGCAAGCACAACTTAATATTCATAAATCTTGAAATGCAGAGGCAAAACGTGAAGAGAATCAGTGTAGATTCTCAAGCAGTAGGTATTGGGGCTAAATATCTGATGTGAACAACTTATCAGAGGATTGGCAACATTATGAAAGTATCATGTAAGAGCCACACTATTTCTAAGTTTCAAAAGAACTATGGAAAGCTCCCTAGTACTAGTTGGCATTTCAATATAATATGGTTAAGAAGAAAATACCTCATATAAATAGACTGCAATGGAGTAACATGAAACAATAAAGTAGAAACCAGTGCAGTAGAAGTAATTATTTGTAATGGTGCTTGAAATCTGAAAATCAGTTAAAGTTTTTTAAACTAAGAGGCACATAATTCATAGTATAAAATACACAGCAAATCAAGTGTTGCCTGTGTGGTTAAAAAAATGTTTATTTCTGATTGGTGAAAAGTCTCAATAGGTGCCCATGTTATGCGCTACTTGCTCCATGGCCATGTTAACATTAACAGTCATTCTTTTAATTTTTACTATGAATAGAATTTGAAGGTATCTATAACAGAAAATAGTTCATACCAAAAATCCATCCCTCTGACGGAAGCTCAGAGTTGTGCTAAAGATGACCCAAGAGGAAAGCAGGCTGTGTTACATATTGATGACTAGGAAGTCAAGGCTGGGATAGATCGACAGCAAATGTCAGTTCCTGTGTCAACATACCTTTGGGAAAAGCATTCTGCCAGCAGTTCTCTCCCTTGGATACTGAGGAGAGTCTGCACTCAGCTTTGTGGATGAAATGGAAACAGGATGATATGGAGATGGTGGGGGGCAGCCTGGACACAAAAGCCTGGTCTAGAGTTGTACACACAAGACGTGATGTGGAGGTGCCTCAGCTGCTTCAGAGCTAGTGGGATTCTGATTGGAAAAGTTCTGTGATTCCCCTTAAGTGACTTTGGGAATGGGAGCTGTTTTTCAGTGCATGATGTGTGTCCCCTTCTAGGTTTCATTCAGAGAAAATATGTATTGCTTCCAAGTCATTTATGAGGCACCTGTCCTGCAAGCCTATTCGCAGGCACAGAATCCTGCTTCTTTAGCACAGTTCATGCCTGGGAACTTCCACATTTAATGACCTATGTCAACTAGCCACTTTTTTGTTGTCATTTTAAAGAATTCTTTTGAAGATGAACAGGAAGGCACAGAATCCATCTTTCACAGCTGTGATGGTTTTGCAGGTCTAGCTGCATTAAAAAACATTAAAACTTTCTTTTTTTTTTTTCCCTTACTGAAGTCAGCAGATCCCACTCAGAATGCTCAAAAGGACTGGCTCTGTGGAATAAAACCATGCTATTATTACTCAGAAATTGTACCACTTCAGGATAGAAGAGGGAAAAAAAAGACTTGAGGAGTGCAGGACTACTCCATTTTACCTGTGGCTCATTGATGTTAGCTAGTGTAGTTTGTCAAATTCGTATTCCTTTGGTGATAGTGATATTATAACCACTGGTGATATTTTCTAGAATATATGACTTTAATTTATTTTCTTTGTGCAGATATTTCCTTTTTTAAAAAAATTTATTTGATTTTTATTGAATATTATTTGAGTATGTTGATACCAAATGATAAACTGTATTTAAACTAGTAAAAACTTTAGATGACTCAAGACAAATAGGTGAAACATTGAAGTTTCTCACTGCGGGGGGATGGCAGGAGGCAGCAGCCTCACAAAATGAAGTCCCTGGGGTGTGTCTCTCCACCAAGTCTGGGCCGGGCAGCCCCCGGGGTGTGCTTAGCGTGGCATGAGGCTCCGGCCATAGAAATTCTAGCAGGAAACGTGAGGTGAGGCAAAGAAACATACTGGACGCCATCTCCGAGTCTGCCAGGGAAGTTTATTAGGGTCCTTAGGTAGGGTGCAGGGAAGGGAAAGGGGGAGGAAAGCGGTGGAAGGGAGTAAGGGCTGGCAGGCCCGAAGATGGAGACCACGGGCTTCTGCTGGCATTGGCTTATAAGGGAAGGGAAGGGGGGAGGGATTGGCTCCCCTGGAGCCTATCCCGGGAGGTCTGGAGGAAAGACAGGCGGGGGAACACACCAATAGATTTTGGGTAAGGCAGGGTGCATATTTCAAAAACAGCCAATAACATGCAGAGCAGGGGAACAAAGGAAAAGCCCTCGCTGAGCTTTGCAGGACCACGTTGCTACAAAACATGACACTAAAATGTGTAGAGAGAGCCATTTCCCAACTCTGGTAAAGGTCTGTTTGTATTTATCTCAAAGCAGGGAAAGAAAAATTTACAAAGTTTATGTCGTCATAGGACAGTTTTTGCAGCATTTTAGGAGTATGGTCATCCCAATAAACATTGAAATCACAATAATAATAACAACAATAGTTGTTGTTGTTGTTGAAACTACACCTATCTGTCTATGTGCACACAGATTTTTCAGTGTTAATTTTGGTGATGTGAAGATTTTATTTTTCTGTTATTTTTTTTGAGTAACAGAGATTTGAAATTACCTTTGCTATCTATTCTGTGAAACACATCATGCTCTAGTAGGTAAAAGACTTACATGCCTCGTATTTCCTGTACATGGTTTTATAAGTTGTTTAAACTTTTGGGGTGTACTAGTGTGGTCTCTCTGACCAGCAAAATTCGGAGCTCAATTATGGAAATATGCTTTAACTAATTCCTGGCGTTTAAGCATCAGTAAGGGAGTTATGGGCAAGCTTATGAAAAATATTAATTTTATTCTCTGCCCTTAAATCCCAGGGTGAATGTATGTTATTTAGCATACAGAAAATGTGGAAGGCTTTCAGAAGAGGGCTAGGCAGACAAGTACAGGAAAGGTTTTGGTCTGGGGAGTGCAGGAGAACATGAAGACCTGTCAGTTGACGCTGGACTGCCACCTGGTGCTCGTAGGGTAGGAGCTGCCTACCTGGGCTTTTCCTAGCCCTCACCTTCCAAATTAATTGAAGTCAACAAGAGAACTTGCCCATTTTCTTAATTGCTCATAACTTTAGAACTGCATGGTCTGAATTAATACATTTCTTAGCAATGTAATAATGTAAAATGACAAACTTTGTTAGGTTTAAATTGTATCTTTAAATTATTTAGAGGTCTTAACTATTCATTAAAAAATCACTTTTATAAAACATGTAATTGTGTTTTTATAGAAGAAACTATGTATGTTCTGAGTGTGGCAACACTGTAGAAGTTTAAATAATTAGCTGTTTCTGAAAAATCCTTTTGAAGAAATATGTGTGGGCATGGTTTTACATGGCATTAGTTGTCTCAGATTGTTTTCTACAGAAAGAATGGCCTAATGCACTGAATTCTGTAAATATTCAAGATGCTTGCTTGAGTCTGTCAGAATCCCATGGGTTGGATGGATACATCAAATATTACTCTTTTCGTACAAGTTGGGGTGCCTGTTTTTTTCACTTTAGCTGTCAAAGTGAAGCAGCTGGGATCCTATGGGCTGCAGAAGCAGAGGGGCACTCCCAGAAGGCAAGGCATCCTGCATGATATTGGCCTCCTAAGACAGAAGAAAAATTGAATCACCTCTAGAAATGGCCATTCCTCCCACTCACTGTAGCCCTAGAAGACAGATTAGAAAAGTCGAGTTAATGAGAGGAATTTCACTTACCCTGTCTTATTTGGAAATTTCTACCTTTTGATATAAAGAGCATATCTCAGCTATGAGCCATGACTGGCTGATGCTGCATAATAATTTTCAATACATTTCCCTCCATGCTATGAAATAATCATTTAATAAAGCTTTCAGGGGCAGTGTGAACCTTAGTAATATAGCTTTAATAGATCTGTTGCCTGGGAACTTAAATCAAGGCTTATGTCCAATGCCAGTATTAAGGTAAAGACTCCCAAAAGCGGCTGTGTCCCTTGTGTAGGTCTTAGACATTATGAACCAGTTTTGGTTATATTTTTCTTGGTGGGAATGTTGACAATAGTGCTCAGCACAGACCTCTGATGGAGAAAAAAAAAGCATCCCAGTCTAGAAGAGATGTAGAAAATACCAAATGATAATATTTACACTGATGAAATCCATCTTGCATGACCTGGTTGCAAATCTTAAATTATTGAAACATACTGTATTACTTACTTATAGTATATTCTATTTTTTCTCCTCCTGTTGCTTAATGCTTTTGAAAATTTTATACATTTATGTGGTATGTTTTCATACAAGAAAAACTAAAGTCTTTTTGTAAGTTATGACCTCGTTGCATTTTTTAGCCAGGGAACCAGATATTGTTATCAAAAGGGGCTGGAGACTGATAACTCTGTTGGAGCTTTAGAGAATATAGCGTGAAAACACCTGTAGCACCATTCTGGGTGTTGATACAGTGGTTTTTCTACTCTGTGCTTACCTAGTGCTAAGATGGACATTGGTGATAACATTTACTTCACTTCTCCATTTAGAGACAAGAAAAATTGTTGAATCTTTAGACTCTATGAACACCAGCAGTCCCTCTGTGTTGAGATTTTGTGCATGGTCTGCAAACAGAGTAGAAAGATTGATAGGAGCATTATTATATGATTTCCAGCATTTCTGCAGAGGAAAGTTTTAGCCAAAAGATTCATCACATATTCTTGATGAAATAAGTTCCCTCATAATGAGGTTTGAATTAGTGACTGGGTACACCTCTGCTTAGAATAATACTTTGTATTACAAGGTCATAATCATCTTCAAAATCTTTAGGTAATACGTATTTTCTGTTATGTTCTATGTAACATAAATAGCAAAAATGTACACTTCTAAGTTGGATAAATTCTGATTGGATGAGACTTCATTCTTTATTATGTATAAGCAACATACATATAAAAGTAGAAAATCTTATAAAAATTTACTATTGTAATTTTTAGTAGTGTATTTTAAAATATCTGGACAGAACATTTCCTAGTCATATGCATCTATAATAACATTACATTTGAACATGTAAACAAATGCAAGTTGAGCGCTGTGACTAGAATGCCCAGCCTAAGACTAATATATGATCAACATAATTATTCTTTTATTGTTCTTTTAACAAAATAAATTCAATAGCAGTGGGTGGAAAAGTGTATAACTTGGAAGCATTTTCCAACTGGACAAATTTCAGATTTGAGGATAACATATTAAAAGACTGTACAATTAGAGGATTAGAGGTGTAGGACTCTCTCATAGTTGACAGCCCATCAACTAGCAAATGCTTTAATGACACTTTGATCAATAACAAATAAGTTTTAAAAATCCCCATGACCTTACAGGTCTTTCAAATCTTGAGAAAAAAGGTAATCTCAATCCTTGATTTTCCTTTTGGCAGCTTCTGCAAGGGAGCTGGAAAATGTCTGTTAAAAAGGAATAGTTCAACTGACACAAATTCCTCTTGCTTTTGTCTCCAAGTGAGCTGCACTGTGAAAGGACATGAAATGTAAATGCACTGCCTCAGAGATTTACAGTAAAAGATAAGGTACAGTCTGAGGGTAACTATTAACATCTCCACTGTACAGCAAATACTCAGAATGGTCAAAAATTGTTGTTCAAGGAACAAGCAAAACAGAGCTTTAGTGTTTTTTAAAGGTTCTCTGTAGATATCTAAATTTTTCATGTGAGTTGTCTTTGTTGCTTTGTTAAGAGCTGTTATTAGAGCTGCATGAAGAAACTCCAAGTTATTCAGGTGTATGAAGACATATGCAGCAAAAATATGTGACAAGAGAGGAAAATGCCCTTACATTCATTGGTGATTTTTTTAATTACTATATTCTGATTTTAAAAGTGGTGCTTCAGTTTAGCAGGAGAGATTATTCTAACAAGCTGATTTGTGTTTGTTTATGGTTCAAACTTCCAGAAAAAAGTTTTAAGTCGTCAAATTTGTTTGAAAAATTACATGTTTGTAGTTGTGCACACAATTTTTCTATATGGGGGCCTGGATAGGGGCTTATTCCAAAGTTCATGAAAATTGATGGTAAAGTAATCCACATTGATTTCAGTGGACATTAGGTCAGGCCTTATGCACAGATATAGCTAGTTGCCAACTGGAATTAGAACATACAAGCATTCAGGTAACTAGTATTTCATTTGCCTTTATATATCCAGGCTACTGGACTGGACTCCTGAAAAATATTGAAAATCTTACTTACTTGATACCTTCATGTTGTGGTAGGTAAAAAGAAAGCTATATTGTGTATCCTAGTTAAACTCCTAAATGCTGACCCCTCTTTTGGGGTAGAGGATGAATTGAGTGACCTTTTCAGATCTTGAGTTGTTTTCTACTATTTCAATTGTGTAAGTGTAAGAATAGCTGAAAAGTGGTCTCAAAAGGATTTAAAATATATGCACTGACTTATGCTCTTTAATTTTGATTAATTCATCTCTTTTTTACATGCTTTGCTGACAACATATCTTTAAATTCTTTCATTAAGAGAGCAGATTAAGGGGAAAAAATTAAACTTCAAAACTGAATTTCTGCAGCAAACTTTTATTCTCCAGTGTAATATGCCAGAATGTACAATTACAGATGGAGTCCTACTAGGAGAAAGTTATGGCCACAGAGTAGAATTTGTTGTCACTTACACTGGACGAGTTCACTGACTTCAAAGAGGTCCATGTAAATTTAAAATATTGCACTTGAGGTGTGAATACAGACCACAAACTGGCATTTCTTGAAACTATTGATTCAAAAAGAATAATACCATTAAATTAATTAGAATTGCAGTAAAATATCAAAGGGTATATACATAATTTTATTATTTACTTCATTGAGTTGAATATGGAAATTGAATCAAAAACCCTATTCAGAACAAAGATGTTTTTATTTTCTTTTACAAAATATAAGTGTATTTTGACTGCTGAAATTTTGTGGGAGCTACATGCAAGTACAGAGAAGAGATGGGACTGAAAATTTCTGTTCCACCACTCTTCAGGACATGGTGTAAAAGTATCCTGAAAGAGATCTGCGAAATATCATCAAGGCCTGGACAAAAAGAGTTTAGAAGAGATAGTAAAAGCAACTTCTTAATCCAAGTGAAGTCTTTTTTCCCTTTCTTTTCTCTCCTTCCACTAGAACAGCGTGTGACTGAAGACTAGAATCAGGATTAATCTCACCTAGTGCTGTAGATCTATATTTGAATGAGTTACCACAACAATTTTGGGAGTACATGGAGAGAAATAGGCACTTTTGGGTAAAATTTATCTGACCTGTTTTAGAGGAATTGTGGCTCAGAGGTGACTGCTGCTCCCACTATGAAGAGAGTATGGGGTCAAAGGAGTGTGAGAAGTTATATTTCATTATTTGTTATTTTTTTCAATGGCCAGCTGGGTTTGTGACCTAAACCCACTTCTTTATTCATGGAAGAGATCTGGTTTTTGTATTAAAAAAGGATGTAAGAACCATGTGTCAGAAAGCTGGAAGGCTGCTACTCCAGTGCTTTTGGTACAGAGATTAGAAGGGTGGTAGGTCATCTTCCCTGTCTCTCTACTAATGAATGGATAGCTGGATTGCCTGGCTACATTACAACTTCTGGGGATTTTCTTTAGTCAGATTAGCTAAGAAAGGCTACTATTGTATGTATAATGTCTTCATCAGGCAACAGTCCTCTGGCAAAGGAGACTTGGAGGACAACCTCTCGGCAGACAATATGGCAGGATTTCCATATGAAAATATTTCCACCTCTTACATTTTGTTTCCTATTTGAAATTTTCCATGGGATAAATTTTCTGTGTAATTCTGACTGCAAATATATTTCAATGAATGTTTTCCAGTGTTCTACTTTTTATCCCAGTCCCAAAGGGAAAAATGGTTCCAGTTGTCCAAAATAACCACAATGAATGAAACTTTAGGCCTAATTAGGACATGAAAAAATGCTGAATTCAGCCAACATAAATGATTTTATTTTAAACATTGATTGTTTTTTACAAATATTTTGTTCAAGCAAAGCAACTCTTAGAAATAAAACTGAATAATATATTTACTCAAAACTCATTTGATGCGAAAATAAAGGCAGTTTAAAAATAACTTTATTTTCTGCTCAACAGATAAAGTTTTGACTTTTAATTGGAAAACCCAAGTATTTTAATGAAAATTGTTCTCTGTGGGGATGAGCCACATTTCCCACTTGTATGTAAATTTCTATTTTCTAAATAAGATAGCAGCCATTATACAGCTTGTAAGAAGAGTGAAAGAGTTTTCTTCTTCTTTAAGCCACTGCAGATTTCACCACTGGAAAAGTAAGTACTTTATTACATTAAGTTAATACAGATTAATCAGACTATTTTACAGTAAAAGCTGTAGAACATGTCATGTATCAGAATTACACCTCCTGGTTTCCAGAAAATTGTAACAAATTTGCAGTTGTTATTTCTCTCAGGATGAGAACTCTCTGGTCTTCCCAATTTACCATCAGGATGTAAATGTTGCACACATGACTTCAGATGACGCTCATGGCTTCAGGTGACGCTTCGTGTTTGTGTTGCCTTGTTGCCTCTGCCTGCTCTTCTCCCCAGTCCTCCTGGCTCGCAAGGCTGTGTTTCCCCACATCTGAGTTGAAGGATGAAGGTCTTTGGAGGCCTTGTGCTATTCAAGTTATTGTGTCTTTTTAGCACAAACACCGCACTTTCAGTTCCTGAGTAAATTGTCTGCTGTACTGCAGCACTGAGCAAGTGGGCAGTGGTAAAAGCACGAATTCCATTGGCCTCAGGGAGGAAGGAGAAAGGCAGATCTGTAGTGTAAGAATGAAAGACACACTGGAAATACACAAAAGACATGCTCCAGTGAGAAGGTAACCGTGGATTTCAGTTTCTTTTGGATATGGCTCAGGTAGATAACACAAGATATGCTATACAGTACATGATTTATTGTGATAAACATGTATTTTAATATAGAGAACATAAAAGAAAAATGTGTGTCATTTTCTGACTTTGGTTTAGTTTTGTTTTTTTTTCTTTTGGATGACAACAGTATTGCCCTTTTCCTTTAAAGACAACTTATAATCACTAATGCATGTATATTTTAAACAGAACTGAAATATGTATCAAATCTAGTTACACATGAAATCTAAAAATATCATGTAGTATTTTGACCATGAGGATAGGGTTTGAGGGAACTTTCTATTGTCAAAGAAGTGTGCAAGCAAACACAATTGTTAAAAAAAGCCTTTGAATAAAAATGCTGTAGAAAATGCTTTAAATTTTTAAGGAGTTTGGGGTGTTTTTTCTGTGATAGATCTATTCTTTTTGATGTTAGTGATAACATACATTCCATCGATCTGTCTCCCCAATGACTTGCTGAAGTTTGGTGGTATATCTATTAAAACATTGCTTAAGTTCAACTTCCTTGTTTTTCTACACTAAGTTATTCCTTCACAAATTATCCAGTGTTGAGAGTCAGCAGGAAAAAAATTCTGTGTCTGTGAGCAGTACTTTCCACTGGTCTTGAGAAAGCAATTAGGGAATGTTCTATTTATTCTTCCAAAGCAAATATTTATCTGTTTGGATATTTGTTATTTTTCTCTCTGAACTCATAGTATTTTTCAAATTTTGCTTATTCTTTTAAAGTAATTCTGTTCTTTCTTGTATTAGATATTTGTCACTTCCAGTGAATGCTAGACTACACATGATACTGGGACAAATCACTGGAAAAAAAAGAATCTCTGCAACATAATTTACTTTTTCACACTGTCACAATTTTTTCAGGGAATTCTTATGGGAAAGATACACCTATGAAATTACATTATTCTTTTAAAAGTTAAAGTATTATTAACCTGTTTTTACTGAAATCAATGAAACAGTTCAAGATAAACTTGTATAATCATCAAACAAAAAGGAGTACAATCTTTCTTGCATTTTTATTTTATACTTAATTGTGCTGCTGTAAGTCGTAAACCTCCAAATCTCTTTTGGAAAAATGTTTTAGAATTCAAAATACATTACTAATTCCTTCATTTTGCATTGTTCATTCCAAATACACAACCACTGACTCTCACTATGTGATATTTATATAGATTTTTACACGCTGTAAAGGTGAACACATTTATTGTATTGCAAAAGAAAAATCCCATTGCAGGTTAATCAACACTGGAAATATTGTAAAGATTCATTGCATGAAAAAGTGAATTTCCACTGTAATTTAAGCATGAACATTTACATTTTAAATTATATTTTTGTAGGTGTGAATAACTGTTCTACAAAATCCTTTTGTACAGATGTATTGCAATAGAAAATATTATAAAGAGTTAGTTACAGACTATGTATAGTCAATATTTCTTAGAAGTCATGATTATTTAAAAATCCCCCAAACATAAAATGCATACATAAGAAGCCTTTAGTATTCTAAGCATTGTAATAACTACATTCTGAAAATTCAAAGTCTCAAACAGTTCTATAACTCATCCTATTCAAACCTAATACAGTACAATGCAATTTTTACAGTGCCCTTTGTGCTAGTATCCTGGAGCACTTTAAAATGAATAAAGTTAAAATTAGCAATGTAGCACTCAATTTCCTAAAGGAGTTACTTTAGAAAAACTAAGTAAAATCAATGCCTTCAATGTTTGGATTTAAAACCTTGCCAATTGAAGCTCTTTTTATTTCAAGTAGCAAAGTATTCCAAATCTCCTGAAGAAAATGTCTGAAGGCTCTATAGGTTTAGGATATCAAAAAAGTATTTAAGAATTATGAAACCATCATCTATCAATCTCTGAGTGCATACTGATAGGCATGGAAAGTAAATGTAGTGTCTAGGTAGAGCTATGTAGCAGTCTCTGCATCAAATAGTAAGCTAGTAGTTTATTTGCATTTCTATCACACATTTCACCTGAAGATCTCAAACCAGTTCCTCTGTTAATTCCAGCAGAACAATATAAAACACTTAAAAAATTGCAAGAGTGAACTGCAGTAGTATGCTGGAAAAAGGAGTTTTGTATGAGCAGCAGGTGAGGTGCAACCCTCCAATAGACTGCAGGGTGAATTGCGCATCAGGGGGCATCACTTGTGTAATGGGTCTGTTCATAAGTGATTTTATTGAACTGTGGTTTTGAAGATGATTATTGTAGGTCCTGTGTTTACATATGGAATCATCATTTGCAAGAAACAGTTTTGTACAAAGTTGGCAATTGCACTTGTAGCAGCAAGCAGTATAGAATCAATGTCTGTGTTCTCTCCCCTCTCTTGAGGAAGCACTAAAATATATACCAGAATGACAAGGTGGAAATCCACAATAATATGAGATCCTGATAAGCCAGCAGAACTCCTGCTATTTCTGCAAACCAACTTGATTTTATCAAAAGAAAGAAATAAAATTGCTTTCAAACTGGATAAAATAGTTATATTTAATTTTGATAGTGTTTTGGGAGACATGGAACAGGAATACAATAGTCTCATACACATGACAGAAACTTGAACAGCTCATGGTGCTCAGGATGAGGAATATGGTCATAAATGAGTCCTGGAAGCAGGACTCTGGGTATTCTTCACCTTGATTGACTGCTGGTGGGCAGGAAAGCAAAGATCTGCAATGGCTGTCTATTAGCACAATTCCTTCAGTCACCTATGTTGTAAGGCAACCTGGAAGCAAGATGTAGGATGAGTGGTCACCTGCAACTTCTATTTGTAGCCATAATTTGCCTTATTTTTATATCCTCTTTTGAGTTTCCTTTCTCTTGTCTCCCCTATTGCTACAATTCGCTCTTACAAACCACTAACTTCCTCCTTGACTAGCTACCTCTGATTTCCATTGTGCCCCAGAAAGCTAATCATTCACCAGGAGGGCAGCCTGATTTACTGGATCTGCTTTGAGCAGAAGGTCAAACCAGATGACTTCTGGAACTTCCTTCTAACCCGCATGATTTTGTCATTCTACAATTAATGCTGAGTTGGGTCATTTTCTGTTATATGATTTCTGCTTTAATTTAGGATTGTAATTGAGACCAAGGTGCTGCTTAGTTATCATTTAAGTGTTGCTATCATTGTCCTCTATCTCTTTAAATAACCTGTTTCTGAACTCAGTGAGTAAATGAAAGCAGTTAGTATAAGCTTGCAGTTTTATGAGAGTATCCACATCTTTCTTTCTCTCTGTCTAGCGATACCTGCACTGATTTTGTCCATGATATGAACTGCCAAAAAGACATTTGTGCAGGCTCTGCATCCAGCTGTGGCTTAGAAGGATGCAGCTATTTTGAACAACACTTCACTGTTTTCTGAGACCAGGATTGATTTGGGAATATTAATAATTTGTAAAAACTTTTTCTTTTTGTTTTGAAGTACATTTTATGCTCTAACAATGACAGCCTACTAACATAACAGGATGGACTCTGTGTGACAGGAAACACTATAGGCACTGATTACAAAAATAATCTGCATTGTTAATGTTATCTTAAATACATATTTCTGCTTTCATGAGAAGCCTTTCTTAATTTGTTACATGTGGCTAGCACAGGTCTTTCTCGTGAGAACATTTTGCTACATTTCATAAACAAAGATAAAGTTTGGATGTTTTGCAAACAACGTCTCCGGATTAGGTCAGTTCTGGCTTGGCCAATTGGGCCTAGGGGGAGGTCTCAGGCTGACCAATCTGGGTGACCTCTGTAAGCTCTATATATATGGAAATCAAAATAATAAAGACACCTTTTCTCCTTCCTTGTCTGAGAACTTGGGTCATTCCTCAGCTAGTGGCTCAACAGCGACAGTTACATGATAAAAACCTGCTAAAATCTTGAAAATCTGAAAAGAAATATATGAAACCCTTTGCTGATGGATCTTTGCCATGGAGGAGCAGGAGGGCATGGGAGGTGTAGAGAAAGGTGTTGTCTTTGCATTGGAATGAAATGTTGTGTCAGGACATGTCTTGTCTCATAAGGAATGAAAAAATACATTGGTGCTGGGAAAGTTACAGGTGCAGAAATTAGAATCTACAGGTGTAACCAGAGGCTGCAGAGGAACTCTTGGGCTGTTAAAGTTCACGGAAGTCTTGCACTTGCTGCTGTGTGACTCAAGATCTCCATACGTCTTTGAGGTACAAGAAAGTGTTTGAAATTTGGTATCTTTTGCCATATTCTGAATGACCAGAAAAAACCCCAATGAAATAGCTGGCAGAAAAGCAGCTGCCTCCATGGCAAGAAGAGGATTTTGAGAAGAGGGCCTTATTAGATGGCCCAACCAAAAAGAAGCAATTCTATTACAATACTAGTACAATAGTATTTCTCCCTACCTTCCTTGCCCGGCTTGAGTCTACAGAAAGGTGGCCTGGAGGAGGAAGAAACAAACATAGTCTCTGTTACTAACAGTGTCTCTAGTGAATAACTAGTTGCTCATCACCACACTTCCCTCTCCAAGGGTATTTTGGTGCTGTGGGTATTTTTTAAAGTTTCTATATTACGTTAAAGTAACACAAATGTTGTCCTATAAGTTTCTGCTACATCTAGCAGAAGCAAACATATTAGCTTAACAAGAGAGTAAGCATGGGCACTTTAAAACATTCATCCCAGCCAGGGATTCCAATTATTGTTTAAAATTTTAGTTTTTTTCCTGTTCTATCTGTCCACAGTGTGACATCTTTACAATGCAAACCCTCTGTCATGTCGCTGTTGAGCCGCTAACAGAGAAGGAAAGCCCAGATTCTCAGCGTGGCATAGAAAAAGCGCTTTATTGTTTGAATCCAATATATATATAGACTTTTCAGAGGTCACCCAGATTGGTCAGTCAGAAACCTCCCCCTAGGCCTGATTGGCCAGGCCTGAACTGTCCAAATCTCGAGACACTGTTCCCAATAACATCCAAACTTTATCTTTGTTTATAAAACACAAAAGAGATTCCCATGGGAAAGACCTGTGCTAGCCACACTGTCACTATAAAATTAATGTTTAAGGTGATTTTGCATGTCAGGTTGTGTGGGTTTTGGCTCATGAGAAGAGGCTACTTATACTTCTCCGTATAGGCAATGATGCAGAATGCTCATAAAAAAGGATAAAAGGATTGAGAAGTGAAAAAAGTTACTAATATTTCCTGGCAAATGGGCTTTCAAAACTGATGTATTTGCTGACAGGAAGAATTTTCTGACATTGCCGTTTTTTCTTCCTGATTCTTGAGTTTTCTTTATTGATTGCTGCTCTTTTGCATAGTTCACCCTCTTTTCTGAATCATGCATAAGACAGCCATCAAGTTTGCATGGTATGGTCGGCCACATGTGCTCCCACCCTTGGAAGGTGTGCACATACACTGTCCCTTGTCCAGAATGTCCTGGTAATGCAGGTCTGAATATAAAGCTCCTAGCTAGGAGGAAAACTCAGTTATTATCTCTGCTGACTTCGATGGGATTTCAAACATGCTTAACATTAAGTGTAGGCTTTATATTTTCCAGGGTGAAGAAATCAAGAAAGAAAACGAAGAAAAAAAGTTCAAATTCTAAATGCCATATACAATTAAACAACTGTTTTCCAAGAAACAAGGACTGGATAATTAGTTCCTTGATGAGCTTTTGTGTGCTTTTTCTAGCAAGGTGGAGATTGAAGAACAATGACAGAAAACTATGAAGTACTTGACAGATGCTTTTAAAGTGATAATAATAGCTACAATGTAAGATTGTATATTGCTCAGGGACGTTTACTGAACTACCAGGTATTCATTTGGCTATAGGCAAACACAGATCAATGGCAACAGACTGAAAAGGAGTAGGGGTAACATTTTTTTTCCTCAGCAGTTCTTCTAAAATAAGTCTCTTTAAATTTGTGACACAGTCGGTCATGTGCATCATATTATGGCAGGTTACATCACATGATTTTATGTAGCCTGCTGGTAACATCACTTTGCATTATACCTTTAAAGAAATAGCACTTCTTTTCACGTAGGGTAGAAGACAGTAATAAACTGACAAGTATTCTCCTGCTACCCATGAGAAGAAGCCAAGTATCAGATCTAATACTTTCCACCCCCAACAAATAATTTTCTATAAACGCTTGTGCATGACAGAATGCCAGCAGATAGTGGGTATTTCACAGCTGGTGACTCTCTTATTGTTTAACTGTGATGTCTGCATCTTATTACACTGTGCAAATTATTTAGCAACTGCCATATTATTTATAGGTATGAATTGCACAAATTAATCTCATAAATAATTCATTTTTTTGCTGTGAATTAACATTCTGCCACAGTTAAAAATCTAATTTTTTTGAAACAGTATCAATTGCTATGGGCACGTTGAGATTTTTCAAGCCAGTGGATTTTGAAAAACAAGTTGGAGTGAAAAGAATGAGAAGGGTTTTTTCTTGAACTTTACACACACTAGGAGGAAGACTTCAGATTGTGAAAAGTACCGCCATGGTCTTTAAGAAAAATTATGTCATGTTCAGGCATTTACAAGACAAGGAAAAACACTGGATTTCATCCTAACAGTATGGCAGTCAGTCATGATGTGACACCAATTTGTAAACAAAAAACTAACTTAAATGAATAATGATCCATTTATATAACTGAAACAAAAAAGGAATAACATTCTTTTTCTTTCCCCAGTAAGACATAAGAATGTCATTGTGGACCTAACAGAAAGACAGTCGCAAGTTTGTTTGCTAGTAGACTCCTAGGGAGCTGAACACAAAAATCCAATAAATAATTAGCTCTCCTGTGACAGGCTTCTGAATTACTGTGATACATTAATTGGACAAAATTAGCATGAATTAAGGCAAATAAGTATAACATGTAATTTATTACTTACTAAGCACGGTGCTGCAGTGGAAGCCTCAGATTTCCCTTAAGATTGCTTTAACAGCTATAATGCATTCCTTAATTTACTCTGTGGAAAATCAATTTTTTCAGAGTTCATTAAGCACCAATATGTTACAATGCAAGTCCCTAGAGCACAGAACTACAATACGTTATGCAAATTCATACCAGTGTGTTACCAATATGTAAATAGCAATAATACTATTGTCAGCTTTCTATTGATAGACATGCTGAAAAGGATAATGCTTAAAACTTCTTCAACTCTTTTGACTTTTTTCTGATATTTATCACTACTCCTTTTAAATGCCATTTCTTAGGAGAGCTATTATTTTAAAAAATCTTTTTCACTTATGTTTCATTAATGAGAGTGTTCTGAGGTCTCTGTTTGCAAAGAAGTGGCAGATTAAGCTTTCTAACCTGTTCATAAGCATCATGCTATCCACAACGAGAACTCAATATTTCCAGTAGATGCATAAATGGGCAATGCTTACTGATAGTTATGACAAATGTGTACAATTCAATAAATGAAAAGAAGGCATTCCTAAACTACAAACTCTTTAAATACATAAATTTATTTAAAATATTTTTTTTCCTTTTTTTTTAGCATAAAAATGAAAATAAAATCACACATAATATTAATTCCAGCTCTTGTACTTTAAACCAGTAGGTAGCTCAACAGCACACAGACACTCTCTACCTCCTCCTCTCCTTTAAGCACAGTGTCGTAAAGTCTGAAATATCCCTTTGGCCAGTTTGGGTCATCTGTCCCAGCTGTGTCCCTTCCCAGCTTCTTTTCGTCCCTCCCCCCCACCTCCTTACTGATGGGGTGTTGTAAGCAGCAGATAAGTCCTTGATTTAGTGTAAATACTGCTTAGCAACAACTAAAATATCAGTATATTATCAACATTGTTCTTGTTCTAAAGCCAAAACACAGCACTGTACCAGTTACTAGGAAGCAAATTAAATCTATCCCAGCTGAAACCAGGGCACCAGACAGTCAAATGTGAGCCACTGGCATTAAGAAAATGAAGTCCCAGATTGTTCGATATTCACCTAGTCATATGACAGACTCCAAAGCTATCACAATAACTGCCTCCGGAGCTCTTTGGGGAGACAGATGTCACCAGTGGAAAGATGATTTCCATGTCTTGGCACTCTGCAATTGTCAAACTGAGGGAGGGAAAAGGAGAGGAGGATTCTGCTAGTGAGGAAGCATCCTTTGTGGAAGGAGGAGCCACGTCTCACTCCTGTCATTCTCCCTTTTATCAGATTTGTTTTGAATAAAATCTTTTCTGCCTAAATCTCACTCTGAGAAGCAAAGAATGGCTTTGAACTAAACTATAAATACCTGCATTTAAATCCACAGTTTGGCCCTGATCTGTAACAACCAGGGCCAGGTCAGAAGAGTTGGCTTGAAGAGTTTGGCCCTGTGAAGGCAGGAAGGGATTTTTGAGCATTTTAAACTGATCCTTTGAGTTATGTTGGTAGAAGAACAAGACATTTGGTCATGATCTTTTCAGCCTCAGATGAATCAGCAATTGATAAACCAATTAGACCTCTAACTATTTTAGAATTTGGCCCACAGTAGAACACTTGTTTGAAGAGTTGTTGTGGTTGTCTAGGTGCAGTGAACCATGAAAGATTTAATTTGTTGGACCTCTTTGTTTATGTAAACAACAAAGTGAGGCTTGTATGTAATTTTGTTTAGTGCCATGTTTGTAGTTTTTCTTACTAAAATACAGGAAATACTGCACTAGAGAAAAGTAATATGGTCTAATAAATCCCCACTAATACACAGTTATATAGTCAGGACTTTCCTCAGTCCAACATTTCATGTATTCTGATTATGGCTTCCCATGCCTTGCAACTATAATCAGACGGATGACTGATCCTCTCCACATGCCCATCCACTGAATGGCACTACTGTATTCTTCAGAAGACAGATAAAGCAAAACCAATGCATCCTAGATGTTTTCAGTGTGTTTTATGTACTCTGGAACTATTTTTAAAATAAATATGTATTTAAACCTGAGCATATATTAGAGATGAACTCAGTCTGCAAACTGAGATTTGCTTCAGGCTTAAACCACACCCTTGACATCCTCAGCCGTTCAACATATTGCAGTGCTCGTACTTGATGCTGTAGTTGTGTGCTAGTGGAAACCAGATCCCTCTGGAACTGAATCAGGTACTCACGGACTCTGATCCTCTAAGGGTAGAAGAGGTATGGAGTAATTTGAAAATATTTACCTTTTGTTTATGTTAATGACAACTTTAAATAAGGAGCAGGTAGCAATGTCTGGCTCCATCAATGCAGGGGTTTTGTATGCAACAGACATTTTGAATTTGTGCTTTCACAATCCCTGTGATCACTCAAAACAGTATTATATATGTTCTGGTGAAAACTTTTCAAATAGCTTTATGTACCAAAGTAAGTGGATATTTTTGAATTCAGATCAGTGGATTTGTATTTTCTATGGATGATTAAATAGCATGCTTAAAACTAGTCCCTCAGAGACCCTTAAAGAATCTGGAATGGGTATGAAAGGTGAAAAAGCTGTGGAAATTCTATTATTCTTATTGTCCATGTAAACTGAGTAGCAGATTACACATGCAGAGAAATTTTGTGGTCTATATTTGCCACATGTATCTATATGAGATATATATATATATAGATATAGATATATATTTCACTTTCTTTTAAATTGAGATGGAGTACAATATTGTAAGACAATTTAAAAAGAAACCTGATGAAGTAAAATCTGTGATTAAAAAATAGTACAAAAAAGATAGTTTTTTCTCATATGAAAAAACATGGATGTTTAGCTGTGGGTTTTTTCCTTTTAATCAAGAACCTGCTAAATGCACAGGGCACATGTGTTTACAGATAGTATAAGAAAGGCAGCAGCTGCAGTGTCTGCTGGTTCAGAGTCAGACCAAGTCACGGAAGTGTGAGAGTTTAAACCTTGGAGGGCTTGCCTTGCCTTGCCTTGCTGCTGTACTTCACCTCTCGTTTCAAGTCTCCTGGAGGCCTGCCCTGACTCACTAGCGTGTGCTGAGGAGTGGAGCAGTAATGTTTGTGACATCTTCTGATTGGGTTTGGAAGTTCATTTTAACGCATTTCATAGGGGCAGCAGTGGCTCAAAAATAATGTGTGTCAAGGATTATTACCACTGTACTGACTATGAGTCTGTGCAAAGTCTTCCACATTTTACTTACAATGCCCCAATTAGTGCTAGAAATATTTCTGTCAAAACGAGTTCTCAGATGCCATGGCGTTTTTTCTATTCTGTTCGTTCTTAACTACCTCCATATTCTTGTCTAGAGTTGAGAGTTAAGGTATTTTTTTTGCCATCCTGTTGTTTATCAATTGAAAATGAAAATAAAAAAATAATGTACAGATAGCATACTGAAATTTTATCTAACTTTATACAATTTAAAAGCTTTTAATTACCAAATACTATGACTTTATAATGCAATAAAATTATTTTTTCAGAAGAATTTGTCCCTAACTCTAGGCATTAATATGTCAGGTGTTGGTTTCTATCATCACTCATGACTCAATATTAAAAAAAGTCAGTTTGACTAATTTTCTAATCATATACATTTTTTTCTGTCATTGTCTATCTTGCAGAATATTTAAAGCTACAAGAATGGGCATTATATTTTCTGTCTTTATCCTTAGTATGTCTTATAAATAATTTTTTTAAATGTTTCAAATCATTAGGAAGTAGACTCTACCTATCTATCCACAGAAGGACTGCCCCTATCTGCACCTATCCACAAACTCTCAATTCTGTGTTGTCTTTTGACCTCAAGACTTTTTCCCTTCTGACTACACAATGGCCCAGCCTGGAAAGAAAGGTTAGAGAGAATCTTCTCATTGAGCCCTTTTACTCTTGCAGTTAGCTCTAGTTGATCATAGGACACTCTTGTTGTGAATGGCATTTTGGGGGTAAAATGTCCTTAGGCTGAGGAGAATCTGGTCTTCTCTAAGTGTTTTGGTCATTAAGATATTTTGCAAAAACCCATTGATGAGGTCTGGGGCTGAAGCCTCAAGGCAGAGCCACACCTGAGCTTTTGCAAGGGGCCAAAGTTCAGACACAGACCTGATTTTGGCCACCTCTAGCCAACCCTGGGTTATTTTGATCTCTCTTCTGAGTAGCTTCACTCTGTCTGATGATTGTAGAGCATTTTGGTGCTAAGGTAATACATTCTGGATCTCCTGATTGGGGTCAGTTACCTGATTTTGTAGCACTGTAAGTGCTAATGTAAAGTCTTCACATTAAGTCATTGCCATCTGGATTAGTCCAGTTCTTATTGGCTGTAGCAGGCGTGTCAAGAAACTACCAAAAAACCAAAATACTTCCTTTTCATGTAGTACTAATTTGTCCCTTCTCTTGTTGAGCCCAGGTATTTAACAACTGGCTACAGCGATAGGAAATCTGACAGAACTATGCCAGGAATTTATTCAGTGTATGGCTTCATGTGGAAATCAAAAGAGAGGAATGGGGAGAAGTACCCCTAATGGCTGTAGAAGGTCTGATTCTTTTTTGCTCCCTGTTGGAATTACAGGTCATTATTTTCCTGCTTTCTTCTAGCATTGAGAGAATAGTGACACATACCTGAATTTATCCTTTAACTTTCAATCACATTCTCTCCAAATATAACAATTCCTTTCTGATGTTTGTTGTTACTAAAAGTGCTATAATATGTCTGCCCATATGTGCTCCTTATGGTCCCTCACTTAAGCTGCATCTCTAAAACCAACTCACTAATATGTTTGTGCTAAGAGATAAATGTCACCCGCATTCTTCTCAACAAATTTGAAACCAGTGAGACATAAGGCAAACAATTCAAATGCTACTGAACAATGGGGGAAGTTGGCTAACCACAGGTATGGCAGGGTAATTATCTATCTGCTCACAATCTGTCCACAGTTGGAAATTGAGTTAATTTTATTTACTCTTCCAAAGAAAAATGGAACAGAAGATTCTCATAAGCTTCTACAAATGATTAGAATTAAGACCCTGTTTCAGAGTTCTCTGTCTTTATTATGCTATATATTGCTCTGCATCTAACTCATTAGGTCATGACCATTTACATTTGCTGGAGAAATAACCTATGTCCAGAGGCATCAACCCAATTTCTGAAACCTGTCTTTCCCTTTAAGAACTCTGCTTAAAGATATTTCAATAGCATTAAGTAGGTGGAATAAAAAGAATAAAGGTATCTTGTGTTGGCAGTTTTGTTAGGAAAATGTTTCCCTAGTGCTTTTGGGGAGAAAATTTTTTTTGGGCTCTTTGAAAATATTTCTGGTAATTCATTGTAGATGTCAAGTGCCATTTTATATGTTCTAAGGTAATCTGCTTGACTTCAAGGTTAGGAGTCGTCTGACAGAAGTAGATATATTGTCCCAGATACTGTAAAGCATTGCCAGTAGTTAGGGCAGCTATGTTGCCTTTAAAAACTGTTTTGTTGCAGTTATCTGTGTTTTCTGCCTTTGCACATGGAAAAGATCAAATCTAAGCAAAATGAAAAGTTGTTCCTTGTATTACTTTGTTGCTCTAGTACATGTGCTTGCCATGCAAGTGATAGTCATTAAGCTCCCTTGGACTCCATCCTCCAATATTTTCATCATTCCCTTAGGCCTATGTAATTCTGCTTCTAAACAGCTACTGTCATTAACATGTATTTGGCCATTTTATGTGTTTTGCTGATGAATTCAGACTTCATGCCACAGTTTACCACTGTTATGGAATACTTTTGTTTTGGCAAAGTATTAGCATCTCTGCATTTGCAGTGAGATACCTATAAGAAATCTCTGTGTGGAGAGGCAGCTGGAAGCTGTTTTTGCACGAGGTTAACACTTAAAATTTTTGTAGGTTGATCTCTGCAAAAATTGGTATTGGTTTGATTTGAAGATGACTTTTAAGTTTAGGGAAGAAAACAAGGTGCAAAATACTGTGTAATCATATCCAACCATATTTTAAATCTGTAAGACACACCCCCACACACCCACACGCACACCCACACGCACACCCGTGTTTCAACTTTGTTGTTAAACTGTTCATCATTGCCAGGAATGTTTTGTTTCTGAATAAATTTCATTCAGTCGCTTGTTCCTCCTGCTCTGGCCAATCTTATTTTCTCATCTATCCCTGTTTGTAACCAATATTTGTAACCAAAAGGAAATGCTTTTGCCTGCTTGCCCTTCCTGAAGGCTGATATGGAGGTGGTGGCAAGCTCTAAGGAGCTAGGGACAATGTTATTTGTTAACACTGTCAATCTCTTTACTCTTTTGTCTTTCAGATCTTGTTCCCCTTGTTTCTGATCATTGCATTTGAGTATTTCTGATGACTGATTGTGCTTATGTTCCTTCTCTTGGATTGTAAATATTTTTGAGCAAGGATTTGGGTGTTTGGTGCTCTGTACTCCATTTCTCCCTTTTAGGTAAAAACCTAACATAGAAAATACCTCTAAGGCTGCCAAAAAGGTTTGCAAGTTCTGAATGTCAGTTGCTTTCATTCCCTTTTTTTTTTTTAAATGGGGCATTTCTGTTCCAAATAGACTGTCATTATAGAAGTAACTTTAATGCTTCATAAAGCACAAATCCTCTTCTTTGACTTCTCTGCATGGTCTCCAATATCAAACGCTTCCTTTCTTGTACTTTTGTCCCCAAAAGGTCTTTAAGAATGAGACCTGTCTGGATCCCACATGAATTTCTTTTTTTCAACACCCAGAGTTGGTTAATAACCTGGTCAAGTCTTTCTTTTGTGACTACTGTTTATTTGCTCCCACATATTCTATATATTGATGGGAACCTCAATATAATTCAGGCTGTGCAGCATCTGATTGTAACAGATTGGTTTTCACTCCCAGAAAGCAACACATCAAAGCAGACACAGATCAATAATACTTTCCCCTTCCTATCTGTGGGTAGTGTTGCAGGTTTCTGTTCAACAGCCATAAGAAAATGCCTACAAAAATCCAGATAGTGATCACTAAGTAGTAAATACAGAATCAAACAACTGGCACAGTACCTGGCACATGAAGTATCACTTGAAGTGCAAGTTGCTGGTTCTTACTAAAAGAAACCTGAAGTGTATATCCTTAAGAGCCTTTTTTCCCCCCCTTCTCATTTCTTCCCTTTTACTTGGGCTCCTTCACACAGTGCTATTCTCCCTTTTTATACTGTAGCTCTGAGAGTGAATGCTTCCAGTCCCAGCTAGTCATCACAGGATGCAAACATTAAATGAAAACTTTTTCAATTAAATTTTACATTCGTTGATCAGCCAGAAGTGGGAAATATTTAGGTGAATGTGAGTAGAGGGTATCTGGATGGCAATTAGTGTCAACTTCCAATACCCTGAGGCAGGGACTCAAATATTTCACCTGTGGAGGAGGGGGTCAGGGCTTTTTCATCCATTCTTTTCTTTGCCTTTTAATTCCCTAACTCCCATAATCTGGCAATGTATTATGCAGCGCAGACCAGGAAGGTGGGCTGCAGTAAATGCTGCTTTATGGATCAAGCAGTAGGAAGTGCTATACTCTTCCCCCCAGAGACTGAAAGCTTTACATCAATCAGCATACTGACAATGACTGCTTTTGAACTTACCTGTAGTATAACAGTACGGAAAATCATTATCCAGCATTCAATTTTTTAAAGAACACACATAATTTGAACACTGAAGCACCATACGGCCATTTTGTCTGACTCTGGGCACCTTTTTGATTGATCGCCTCTCTCTGTGCCACAAGGAGGAGACAGGATGTATTCTTTGCCTTTTGCGTATGGTGTCCAAATAATCTCACATACTATAATGAAGTGTGAGAAAATCTATGCCATCAACACTTGTGTAAATTTAAATACAGCACAAAATGTTCCAATTCTGTTAAGCATGAAACAGTGAATTTGGGTACTCTGTAACATGCAAACACAATGGGTGGCAAATACTAAATGCAGTGCTGTGGAATGAATTCAGATCTTAATCTTGTTTTGCTGTGAATGATGTGATGGGATATGGTCTTGAGAATGATGCAAGGGTACAAATATGGAACCTAGCACTTATTAATCAGAATCTTTCATAATATATATTTAGTTGTAGATCCAATAGTATTCTTTGTCTGTGTCTGAACTCATTTCACTGCAGGATCAAGACTGTCATAAATAGGATCAATAGCATAGAGAAGTCTGTTTAGCTTCAGTTTCTTCATGTGAAATAACTACTGCATGGATAGAAACCAATGGCAAGAATCCAAAGGCAATTACACACTGTTCTGATTAGGGAAAATCCAGTTTCAATCTTCATAGCAAGTAGGCAGCTTCATCTTCTTTGAAAAACAGATTATTTCACATTTACTCTTTAGAACAGATTCTCTCTTGCTAGTCACTGGATCTGTATTCTAGATAATGGAAGTGCTGGCTGTATGCACTCTTGGTCCTCATCCAGATCAAGAAAAGAAAAAGGGCTTTTAATTTCATATATTCTTGTCAGGGTGACCATTTAATTTCCTGTTATATTGATTTTTTGTTTGTTTGTTTGTTTTAAAGCATCTGTTAATATGGCTCTGTATTGTTGAATTTCTCTATATTTCCCTAGTTAATTCAGTACTCAGGTCCTACAAAGTTTGACTCTTTATGGGTGGACTTGAATGTGAATAGAGAAGAAATGCTAATGCTTACATTTGAAAAATAAAAGACTACCTGGAAGCCTTTTTCTTTATTAATTTCATTTATTTTTACGGTCAGAGTTAATTTTTTTTCAAAAACTGTCACTCTAATAGTCTAGGTCTATGCCATACTCTTAGTATTTTGTGTATCTCTGATCTTAAGATGTACGTTAAACAAGACATTATTTCTGAGACAAATCTTCTAGTGGCAAATCTACTAACAAATCTTCTAGTGGTCTGCATTGTTCTTCGAAATTCACCTAGGCAACTGTTCAGATTAAACTCCAAAGCCTACCTCATTACTGATACTTGCTCCACTCACCCTGTAATTATTTCTTGATTCCGCTAGAAATAGGAAGGCCAAGGGAAAAAACTGAAAAGAAAGGAAAGAAAGTTTGAAATATTTCAGGGTAGTGAGTTGTGAACCATTTGTGTCTTAGAAGGTGTTTTCTGTAAATTTTTGCATTGTATTTCAATCCTATAGATGCAAGCTTCATAGGCTAAGATTTCCCTGATTCAGAAGAGGCTCCTGGAGGAACCAGTTCCATGGAGTCCTGCAAGCACCCTTAAAGATCTACTACTCAGTGGTCCTCCTTTTGACTGAGGAGACCTGGAAATTGCTATTTTGCACTTGTCTGTCAACATTGTTTTGTGTTTCAGCCAGAAGGCATCATCCCAGAGTGACAATAGACTTTGTCTATTTGAAGTCTTCTTCTTTTGTCTTCTTTGAAGTCAGTGGCACACTGTCTGCCTAAGGATTGCAGAATTTTGCATTCCCAAAGTCTGTGAGCATTACTGAGTTTTAACTGTTTTTATCACATTAGATCAAAACTCTGATCAAATGCAAAGTGCCAGAAAATATCAGATATGCTTTCTACATACGTGGAAGACTCCTGGTTGACATGTAAAAGTTAGGTGTTATGTCTTTCTGTTCTCATGGTAATGCTTTTACCCCAGAGCTGAATGCGTGCACAGCTGACATCAGTATGTATCCTCTTCTGTCCCAACCTAACAGAATAATGACAAGAGTTTTATTTAGTGTTTTTCACTTTGTACTCAGTAATGCTGAGAAACTAAAATAACAGAAATTTCAGAACAAATGCCTTTCTCTGAAATGTCAGACGTGATTGTTCCCTTCTCATTTTGCTGTGAAGAATTCCAACTTTTTCCAAGGCATTTGTATTCTGTGGGTGTTGCTCTGTGACTTAATATCGTTTGGCTTCATTTGAATGTGTGAGCACCGAACATACAGGAAACAGAAGACACACTATTCTGCCCTTAAACTTCTTTCTTTTTAGTATATGTAGAAGGACATCTTATTGTTTCTTGAATGACCTCCAGGGTCTTTGTGGAATGAGATTGTTGTCTTCTGTGTACAGAAGAGCATCCACACTCTATTCGTTTATTGTAACTTAATTATAAGATGCATGTAAGGATTTAGAGACAGTCAATGAATTTGCCTCTCACGCAAGTCATCACAGGACTCTGGGAAATAGATGCACATGTTCATTTATTGTAAAATACTCAGATTAATTATTTCACCTGATATCTGTGCTTGTAACCTGCCAGCTGAAGCTGAGGATGACAACGAGCCATGGATGGCATATATTAGGTATGGTCTAACACTCTGATAAAGGCATTTTGATATTACATGAGTGGAAGCAGTGTAGAGCAGTTAGAATTAAAGCACACTTTATGCATGGCAGTTATTGTGTTCCTCTTTTCCACGGTACATCAAACTACTTTTTTTAAGTTGCTTTTGGTCACAAGTGACAACATACACTCTACAGTATTTCTCTCAAGCTCCTCCCTGTAACTGTAGTTTGGTGACATAAAAGAGATGTGTTGGTGTCTTTACAATAGTTTAATTTCATTTCAAAAGTATGTATTCTGTCATTTGTTATTTTCTCTGAAAAGCATGATTGGCTCCACATTTTTATGAACTATTAGTAATGTAATCTTGCTCCACTGGAAGCAGTCAGGAATGTGTCACTGCTTTCAACAGGTGCAATCTTGCCTTCATGCAAAATGACTGTGTTATGGAGCAGTGAGGGGTCTGCTGAAGGACCCTTTGCTTCTGAGTATTTGCAGTGCTTGAAATTACTGAAGGCTGGGCGTGCTAGATTTTAACAGGTGTTTTATTTGTGAATTGTGTAAGAGTTGTACATGGTTTATATATTATTTAGTCTTCAAAGGGTATTAAATTTAAGTATCTCTTTAGTGTCTCTTTAAATGCAATTTGATTACTTTTTAAAACTCAAAGTAATATTTAATAACTGTTAGTTTTCTTTTAGAGAGTTCTTACCAAGGAAACAGGAGTTCTTACAGCTACATGGATAATTAACTTGAAGCTTGTCTGTCTCTTGGGGGACATCAGTTATGTAAATGAGGAACTTAAGTCTGAACAAGACATGCCAGGGAATCACTAAAAGTTTTATTACACTGAAGCATTGGTATTAAAATCCTAAATGTTATAATATACTATTATAAACCACTGCATTTTAAAGAGCAAATATGTGTGGGGATTTTATTAAAATTTGCAATACGAAATCATAACAGTGTGTACCTTTCACATTTTTAGGACATTCAGTGAAATTTTGAAGTCTTCAGTAGAAAGAATGGATTGCTATGGAAAAAATATATATTATAATAATACTTTTTTTCAGTATCAAAATTTTAAAGAAATAAATGTCGATAACAAGCAAAACTTCCTCTCCCCAGTTTCAGCACTGAAGCTAATTGTACTTCAATCTATCACACAATATGTTGTGCCATACTGAGAGTTATCCAGGTGAGAAAACTTTCCACACCACTGCACTGCTGAGAGCAAAACTAAGCCTAATGTTAGTCAGAAGAATTTTTTTATACCCTTTCAAAAATTGCTTATTTATTACCAAGCAAATTAAACGTGCATCCAACCAAAACATAAAGAATTTCTCGATAAAACTTTTGCAGAAAAGCACTTTTCCCTAGAGTTTGTTAGTGTTCCTATTAACAATGTCATCAGAGTCAGTGTCAGAGACTAAGCAGTCAGTGGGTATAAAGATCACCTGGCCTTTCACCTCTTGAGGAGTGGCCTCTTTTGGACTAAAGACACAACTGGCATAGAGAACTTCTATGATTTTCATTACTACAAATCCTCTCTAGAAATAGAGAGCATCCACTTTGAATGACTTGAATGTAATGCCTCTTGTATATGCAATTCATAAAAAATGCATATTCCAGAATTTAGGTAAATACTTGCATACTAATAAGTTATTTTGGTTTTGGTGACCTGGTTAAACTATGCATCTGCAAAACAAGTGTGCAAACATACAAATAATATTATTTCTTTAGTGGGACTATTTGTGTGTTTAAAATTATATTCAGCAATTCTTATTTGAACTAAGGCCAATGTAGGAGGAAAGCAAATGTTCTAGTAGAGAAGTCATCTCTCCGATCTACTGATCAAACACCACTGTTTAAATCAGCAGAGGATGAAAGAGTCAAAACCAAATTAAATGAAATGGGGGGGGAAGAAAGCCTCCCAGTTTTTATGTAATGAATTAATTTTAATCTCAACCTATTTCCTATCAGATTTTATCTGTATTCAGATCAAAGTGACCATGTCTGCTTTTTGCAGACATCTTGGTATAGTAATATCTCTATTGCCTATCTCTACTTCAAATGCAGGTTTAAATGTTCTTAAATTTTGCTTAATGTGCTAATTTCACATTCTTACCAAGAGGTATCTATTTTTCTTTGCTATTTTTTGTTATTTATTCCAGCTAATGGAGTTTAATAAGATTAGAAGACATGTTAGTTTTATATGCTAGAGACCCATTAGGAACTCTTCATATTCAACAGCATTTAAATTCAGTGGGAAGAAAGAAATTATGACATGTTTGACAGTTCTAGTTTGGACTGAGATTTGGATGAGATTTGCAAATAAGCACAGATTACTAATTTGAGGATGAAGTGTCACTTTCTGACTAGCTCTCCAAAACTTTTAGTCTAGACTTTTTCTGGAAACATTAGGTCTATGTATGAAAATTATGTGCAATGAGTTTGGGAACCCTTGAAGCAAAACATGCAATGATTATAAATTGTTTTCAATGCTGGTAAATTCCAGGTGCACTCTGTATAAAATGTGCACAAATTTCTTTGCAGGGTGTGTGAATTTTGCCAGTGGAATTCAAGAAAGAAAACTATTTGTTGCATGAAAATGTACATACTAAAAATAGATTCGTATAGAGTTGAAATGCAAGATGCAAGAGCCATAATGTGTATCATTCATTTAATCTTGTATTCAGTTAATTTATATTAACCTTCTCCAAACATGAAAAAGACTGTAGCAATTAAAATAGAAATTAACTCAAGCAACCCATTTATTTTTGATGCGTCTTGTTTGTAATGCTGTCAATGAAAAATATTAATAAAATAAAATGTTGAATATGTTAATATTAATAATAAACTAAAAAAAATCAAGTGCAGGGCTATATATTACTTTTATGCTTGCTGGCATTTTGTAAAATGTATTTATGATACATATTTTCAATCACTTAAGCTCTTCTAATGTAATGTGACTTAACTCTGAATATGTTCTTTAAATTTGGGTTTAAAGCTTGGGGTTTTTTATGTGAGAACACACTACCTTTGATTTAATTTTTTCTGACACTGTGCCCACTGCACAGTAGAAAAAAAAGTGTAATTGTAGTTTTGTCCTTAACAGCACAGGACAAATAAATGTCAAAATCAAATGGTGGTGTCCCCCAAGGGAAAATATACTTCAGTTATGAAATATTCTTCCCCAGCTCCCATTGCTATTCCCATGAACACCTAGGTGAAGCTGCCTCAGGACCTAATCAGATGCTTCTCATTTGCATATAATAAAAAATCGTGCAATGAGGTTTTAGCCCATTCTGAGGAAAAGTGCATAATATATCTTTAAAAGGTTCTGTCTTAAAAACTGGTGCAACTCCAGCTCTGGATGAATGGTTTGGATGGAGAGGCCTGGTGAGAAATGAGCATCTGCTTGTATTGTTGGTGTCTTGTTGGCTTTGCACAATATTTAATAAATCTGTTTGGAGGGGGAGTGGTGCTATTTCTTGACATATATCTTAAAAAGACAGCGGTATTGATAAAATTTCAGACTGTCTCAGGAATAATAATAATAATCAAATCTAAAAAAGACATTAAGGGAGCTTTAAAACAAGATGGTTTCAAGGGAAAGACCCTCCTTAGGCTTTATTAGCCCTTTTAATTACATTATCACTGAGAGCAAGTGAAACCTGTCACTGTTTGTTTATAAATATGTTGTGCTCCTTTGTGATATAAAATCCTGCACAGCTTTAAACTGTGAATTGTCCTCAACTACTTTTATATTTAAGAGACTTGATAGTCCCTGGAGTTGAATGAAGCCTTTTTAGTTTATCCCAAAACGAGTGGTGTCATAACTAGACAGGTTGGATTTCAGTTCACTTTTAAATTTTTTAGGAAAGTAAATGTTGAGAAAGATTGTGGGCCAAATAAAAACATATATGGATAAACATAAACAGACAGCCAGACTTGTAGACAGACAGACAGACAAATGCTTTCATGTCATAACAAAGTTTAGATCATTTTCTTATAAGAATACAGGCTGATGGATAGTGCGGAAAACTTTTTGAAATGGTGGAGCTACCTTTTTCTCTTTGTCAACTGAGCAATTATTTACTTTCAAGCAGTTTTTTTTTGAAATTTAATTATATTTTCTGCAGAAATAGATAAAATTTTTTTAAAAAAGATATTTCAAATTATTTCAACATTATATTACAAAATATATACAACAAATTCTTTGTATTATTACAACATATATATTACAACAAATTCTTTGTAATGATACTTAGGGAGAAAGTTGAAAGCTCTTTTTTTCTGCCTTAGTTTTCATTGAGGTTTTCTGGTTTTTTGGTTTTGGTTTGTTTTTTTTTTAATATTTTAGTATTTCAAATGCCATTGTTTTCCTGGGACATGTAATCTGTTTTCTGGCCAGATCTAATTCTGAAAGTAAGTAATTCTCAAAATTGCACCAGCCTGCATATTTTACCCTTGAGAATTGTGAGTGTGAATAGTTTGAGCAGACAGAGTGTGAGTAAACGCACAGGAGAAAAGGTTAATTCTCCTCCTGCAAAACCACAAGCTGTGTGTGGTGGAGCCTCTGGGAAGGATGAGATGGGAGCATGTTGTACTGAGATGAAGAAGGGAGCCTATAGACCTTCAGCTCTTCTGGGAATCTAGTTGTACTCCCTCTCCCCTTCTTGCAGTCCGTGTGCTGTCTTCAGGTGAGCAGATCATTTGCCTTTTCTGAGGAGGCTGCTGAGGAGCTCTTCTGAGAGGAAGCTAAACCTGACAGTCCAACACCTAAATACCTGTCAAGCCCAGTTCTCCATCTGTTTCCAGCCTTAGGCATTGCATCCATTTACAGTCTGTTAGCAATTGCAGGTTTACTTCACAACTATAAAAGGAAGAAACAATGTTTTTCTTTTCATGGAGAAGATTTTATATGAAAGTTTAGAATACAGAGAATTTCAATGTAACACATGGGTTCTAGGAGTATATGAAGTAAATAAATTTGGCCTATTGCCTTAAAGCTCAACTGGTCCTTTGACACCATTAGATGACAAGCAATGGTGTAAATCACAAAATCTGCCAGCAGTTGAGTCATCATCTACAATGTATGTTAAATGAGAAACGTAAAATTTGATTATGTATTTCTAAAATCACAATTTTCTTCACTGAAAGGGTGGTCAGACATTGGAACAAGCTTGTCAGGGGGTGGTGGAATCACCATTCCTGGAAGTGTTCAAAAACATCTAGATGTGGCCCTTGGGGACATGATTTGGTGGTGAAGATTGAAGTGTTACGTTAACAGTTGAACCTGGTGATCTTACAGGTCTTTTCCAACCCTGAAAATTCTATGTTATTATGATTTATTTAGTTGCAGAAGAAATGGGATAGAGGGGATGGATGGATGGATGGATGGATGGATGGATGGATGGAAACCTTGCTCCTGAAAAGGAGAGTATTCTGACTATGCATGCCTGTGAACACAGTCTAAAGACTGAAGTAAAATAATTTAGGAGCTGCTGAACCATAGAAGAGTAGTAGAGGCAGAATTACATAGGTGATTATATTGTCGTGGCCCTGTTTTTTCCAACTTATTGTTACCACAAGTTTTCTGATTTTCTTGCTGTTGATCTGAGTGAAGGAAGGTTGCATTTGCTGTTGTTGCTCAGAAGATATGTATAACTTGCAGAAAGTTAAAGCTTGCTTGGAGGAGGCACCATGCCTTATCACACTTGCAGTATTTATCTCAGGTAGGTAAGCCACAGATACAGTGGCTGAGCCCTTCAGCCTTCCATGTTTCAGCTCCTGTAGTACTACTGAGACAAAGGGAGATATTGTTGTGCCTTTTTTACAGTGCAGACAGAATGGCTGTGACAACAGAGGCATCCCTCTGCCTCAGTTCTGGTAGGCGCAGCTGAAGTGAGTGGGGACTTGTTTCACAGCAACAGCACATGTCTGGGGCAGAGGCTAGCTTCACTGTTTGCCCAGCATCTGCTCTACGCAGATGTTCCCTCTACATCTGTTTGATGTAGACTACAAAGTCACATATATAGCCTAGAAAATACCTAGCGCTGAAGTGAATATAGTCAAATCCAAGATTAATTTAGTTCTATGGGGCAAGTTCTATTTCCTGAGGGGTATCCATGTGCTACATAATTATTTAATTCCATTTTTAATGAGAGGAGCATTGGAGGGGCAAATTTTCAGATATTGCAGATGGTCTTTTTCCCCTTGGCCGCTATGAACCAGCAACAGTGAAAACTTGCTGAAAACTGTCCCTGATTAATGAGCACATAGTGTTGGTTATGGTGATGCCAACTCTCAGTACTCCCGCTCTGTAGGACTGATTTCAGAGCTAATCCTTGCACCTGTGTGGGCCAGCAGCCTCACAAGCTCATTAGTTCCAGTGTGGGCTGGGCTGCCCAGCTGGGGAGGGGGGTCAGGACTTTCCCTGCAAGCTTGGTGCTGTTTGCTTGCAGTGAGTCATCCCTGAGCCCTTCAGTCACGACTGCTATGCTTTGGCAGCCAATATCCTTGTTCCTATCTCCTGTACTTAAGAGGCAAATAAAATCAATCCTGCTTTATTTTGTAACGTTTAGGAAATGTTTCCATAAACGAAGAGGGTGTTGGAAAAACAAGTGCATGTTTTCTGACTTTGTCACATGCAGGCTCATTTCTCAAAGGAACTGCTATAATGGTGAGAAGTTGACAAAGGCAAATTTATTGAAAGTCATACATATAAATTCTAGGTCAGTTCTTTTCATGAGTAGAGACTATGTGGTTCTCTTCCTCCTGAAAAATCCATTTTTTCTGAAAGCTTCCATTGTGCTAGATGAAGCAGAGATTAAAAACACTAGCTGCTTTATTCAAAACATGTTTGACTTAAATTACAATAAACTACTTTGCAGCCAGACATCTGAAAGCCATGTGCTAAATAAACTGTACATTATGTAGAAAAGGGTGTTAAAAATCCCCTGAAGTTGTAGAAATACGGGAGGCAAAGAAGAAGAATATGGTTTTGGCAATTGTAGTCAATCCATTGAGGCTGAACTGAGCTTTGCTTACATGGTCCTTCTAGGAAGAAAGACATATGTCTTGAACGTGGCTCGAGTACATTGCAAATGTAATCTGATTCAGAGGTCATTGCTGTTGGCAGACGGTGCTGCAGAGCCAGGCATAAGTTTCAGATAGGGAGCTGGAATCTGCTTACTCTATATGCACATATGTTCTGGTACATTTTAAAATCATTTACCTGCTGAGCTTTAGTGATTCCTCTGGCAACTCCACAGAAATATGCTGGAAGCAGCAAATGACAGAGTCACTGTACCCATTTTGCTCCAGTGAATTCTGTTTTAAGCACTTTGTAGAAACCTGCAAAGGTATAGGGCAATGCTGCTGCTGTTGGAACAATAAGCTGGCATCAAATTGAAATGTGCTTCTTTTGTTAACTTCCTAGCTGATTAATATTTATATTAATTTAATTAATATGCCTAATGTTCGCAACTGTATTATTTATCCAGGAAATAGAGAGCTCCTCCATCAGCCCGAGTGAAATGATTTTTACCACAGAAAATAATGCTGCGAGGTGGTGCACATGTTTAGGGAAACAGTGTGACATGGCCAATTATGCACAGAGTACTCTAATTTCTAAAAAGGGTCTCGGTTTTCAAGCACTTTACTTGAACAAGAAGATTTAATTTATTTGTTATTTTATGAAGCATTTTTATGTGTAGAAAAAGTGCTACTTGTTTGCACATGCTGGTTATGTGGCATTCTTACATGATTTCATGCTTTGCTGATGGAAAATTAGACCCTTGTGTATTATAAAAGAATAGAAGATAGCTATAGAATCAGGATGCGATTGCCTCAGGACATTCTGTTGACAGCTAGAAATATATACAGACAAAGCAATGTCACTGGATGCTAATGTGAACTATACAAGTTGATGAGTACTGTAAATCCCTGTAAAAAGAGAAATCTATACCCTTTTATTTTTCAGGTTTTTGGCTTTAAAATTACTACTAATAACACTTATGTAATTGTGTTACATATAATCATTATTTAGGTTTTATAATTATGAACATGATAAAGCACAGATATGTGGTTTTTATAATGTATCTATAGTCAGGAAAAAATAGCCTTCCCTTGTTTACTAAACCTTTGCTTCACATTTAGTTGAAGCTGTTATTAATTTAAGGGGGAAATTTGAGTGTATACGGAATGCCAGACTGATCCAGTATTGAGTTAGAGAAACAGTGCTCAGTTTTGAAACTAAAGAAAGATACATTAAATTAGCCCTAGTATTACAGGGGCCTTTCTGGCCTTTTGATGTTCCCTAGATCATGCCCTATAATAAGCCCAGATGTTCCAAATAGATGAGATCTCAGTAAAAAACTAGGAATTTGTTTCTACTGAGCCTAATATACCATCATTACCAACAGAATGCAATACTGTATCATTCCCGAGGTGTAACTATTTGGTTTGCTGCTTCCATTTTCTAAAAGACTCTCTTAACAACTCAGCTCAAGTAAAGCTGTTTTGATATTACCTGCTCCTGTCCATCTTTCTTTGTTTTTATTTGTTTAATCTTAGAAACACAGCAGATGTGTCAGACTGCAACGATATCCTACCTATGTACAAATCTCTGTCTTCCCCACCTATACTAGCATGATAGCACTTTGGACATCAAATATTTATCCTAATTACAATTCTGCTCTAATCTGAATATGTTTTATATGTCAGCAACACTGTGTCTGAGAGAAGAAAAAAATGTTTTGTTCTCAGATACATTGCTGGTGAGGCAGAATGACTCTGGACGCTGTCCCTGGGAACAAGTGGGCAACGGTGGGGTCTAACCATAAATTTTTCTTTTGAACCGGTAACCTGAATTTATTTTTATGTTTATTATTTATTAGTTTAATTGTTCATGAATATTATATTTGCTTGCTAGGTAAGTATTTACTCATTCTAGCCATTTTATTCAAACTACCTTTGTTCCATATGTGGAACCTGTTGTCTCCGCTTACAAAAAGTGCAACACCTTGAAGACCTGAAGTTGTCATATGTGTAAATGCCTTGCCCTGTATCTGGAGGAGTCTTTTAAATCTGGAAAGAGTTTTATTATGAACTGGCCAAGTGGCTAGCACTTATTTTGTCTTCTTTCCTTGTTAGGAAGCAATTATGGGACTAAAATTTGAAATGCATCAAAAGTTGAATTTGTATTTAGAAAAATAATTAAAGGCCAGCAAAAGTTTCATGAGCTTAGTTAGTTGGCACAATGTAGAAAAGAGTACCAAAGTCACCTGAGGATAGTAAGCAGGTTCTAGTAGGGCAAGCTTTACAAAGCAAAAACTCATAGATTTTTCAAAAGGAGAACAATTTTTTTACATTCTAAATTCTGTATTTAAAAAGGCCCTTACAAGCCTTCCTTGAGCAGACTATTAAAATCTCAAAGTAGTTGTTGGATAACAGACAAGAACTACTTCAGGAAAAAAGGCCTTCAAGACAAGGAAAAGGAACAGGAAGAAATTTTTTTTCCATAAGAAAGGCTAGCAATTGTTCATGGATTAATATGTGGTCCTGTATTATGTAATATAGTTATTAATAAATTACATTTGAAAATATATTATAAATGAACAGAAGATTGCTATAGAATCAGGATGTGATTGCCTCAGGGGTAGAGTAAAGCAAGTAATCAAACTTTGCAGAAAATTAATAAAGCTTGTGAGGAATTTCAAGAGGGCCTATTTAAAGTACATGATAGGAAACACCATAACAAACAAAACTCAACAAACATAATTTCAGAAACCTTGAAAACTTTATGGGCAGTTCAGGGAAGTTATGTGCTCAGTGTATGATTGTTGTTAAAAAGGGAATTAAATATGCACATGTTAACAAGATGGAGAAAGAATTGAAAACTTTTGACTGTCAAGATATGAAATGAAGGTATGATTTCATATAAGATATGGTGAAGGATCATTGTTGCCCTTTGAAAGATGTGGGGGAAAGCACCGAGAAACAAGAATGGCATCTTGAAATTGTGCACTGGGAATTTAGTGTTCTTTGCTTTAGAGAAGGGAATAACAAAGATCAACTTAGAAGCAGATAAAAGAAAAAGAGATGCTGATGGTCTGTTCTTGTCTTGCAAAGCAGAAGGATGGTCAAAACTGATGGACCGTGAATCCAAATCTTGCAAATAGAAATATATCTTCAAACATAGATTAAGCCAAGGAACTGGTGCCAGGGAGGTCACAAGTTTGACAGAAATCCAGTAGGGGATGGAAATTGATCAAATTAACAAATGTATCCAGATAATCCTAAAAGAACTCAAAAAACCCCTGAAACACAGAACCTCACTCATCAGAAGGAAACCCAATCTTGGAAAGAACATAAATTCTTCAGATTCATATTTGGTACCAAACTTTAGCCACCAGGAATAGAGAGGCCATTTTCCTGGGGGCAGATGGTTTGCTTTCTGACTAGCGTGGAGTTTCTTGCCCCACTTTCTAAGGAGACATGTAGTGTTGCCAAGTAGGTAGGGTAGCACTTGCTACGATAAATGAAGGGAGTTTTTTTCCGCACTATTAGCTAGTAAGATATTTTCTGTGTTCCTGCTGAATTCTTTCTATTTGACAAGCCCTCTTTGGGCTCCTCGGAGTAAGGTTATCCTGGCTAGCCAGTACTAGACATTACTAGCCACTCCTAAGCCTACCTACCCCCTGCTGATCTGGGCTCTAACTACAGAGGAGGAGGGAAAATCTGGGCAAGTGTAGCCATGGTTACCAGTCCAGGGAGTGAACAGATTTGAAATATGCTAATACCCACTGATGCTTTTATGCAGAAAGTACTGAAAAATCTTTTGGGCAAATGCATTCTAATATCCAGTTCTCCCAAGATGGTAGTCACCTATCCATTGAGAGTGACTTGCATGTACCTCAAGTTATGCTGTGTCATACCAGTATTATCATCCCTCTATGGAAGGTCCACACTGTGGATAAGGACTTGAACAAACTGAATATGTAGAAGTGCATTAATAAATAAATTTCACTGGTACTGCATTTATTTTCCGTAGTACTTCATTAAGACAAACCATGTTTTTTCCCAAATTCCCACCTCCTGATATTCCTTCTTCATTCCATGCTTTCTATCCTGTAATTCATCAGCACAAGCTTCATGATACTGTTATGAATAATTTACTGTGGTGTGGAACCAAGATATTTTATACCATACACAATATTTCTGTATTAAAATGGTTATAATCCATAAATAAAACTCAGATTAGACAGTAGCAGAATTAAGATTGACTCTGCATACATAAACATCATATAACCTTTTCTATAGCTTCAGATAAACTGGAAACCCCTAAACAGTATTGCCCCAAATTAGTCTGATTCAGGTTGGTATCCCTTGCACACTCAGGTTCCCATTTAATGAATGAAGAATTAATCGAAAATGTGGAGTAAGAGTTTGGAAACAAAACTTTATTTTCTGAACGCAGATATATTGACAGGGGTCAGTATGTATATGCTAGTACCTCTAGTGTTAGACAATACTAGGAATGCTTTCAGGAACCGTCAGATAGTAATTTTTATCTGCAATTTTTAAAATAACAGCTCTAAGTACAAAGCAGCTAAAGTTTACTTCTTCTTTACTGTTTTAATATCTTACTCTTTTCATTTAATCGTAAGGGAGTAGCCACAACTCTCACCTTCAACCCATCACATTTCCAAAGTTATTTTAGAAATCCCTTCAAATTTATTATATAAAAAGTGTCATCTGAAAATATTGTAAAATTGGCCAAAATTACTCGCTTAATGTTATTTTGTTGCATCCATATGTAACTTTTTAAATGTTTTCTGTTATAATTTTTAAATGACCTTGTAATTAGTATCACTGCTTTTTGAAACATTAGATTCTTTCTTATACGTCTATTGACCTCAAGGAAAAGTATCAGAAATACATATTCTAATTTAATTTCCCCTTTTTGGAAATAACTTGAATATAATATAGTTATATACATATATTTATATAAAATCTTTTTATATATAGTGCCTTGAACATACCATTCTGCATTAAGAAACAAATTTCTTGTTGGAAGAGAAACTAGCCATATTTCAGAGAAAAAAAAAAAAATAAATATATGAAAACCTTGTACCACTATATGATTAAAATCTAAAGGCAAAATGGTGGAGTTCAAACAGTTGTTGGAAGAAGCAAAATTTTATGCATCTTTGTGTAGTGAGAGCACTGTGTCAAATCAAATATTGGAAGATAGAAGCCTAGTGGAATTTTTTCTTTTCATCCAGGATACTGACAGTGTTCCTAGCCCTGCCTCTTAAATCTGGAAGATGTGGTGACAACGACCTATTTAAATTAAACAGTTGAATTTGTGACTTGCTCATGTTAGGTGAAAAGTGTTACCTATATTCATAAATGGCCCAGGGCCAAATTCAGCCCATACATATGCCCCTTTCCAGACCATTGAATGGCTCTAAAATCAGAACATGGCCATCACACTTGATAAATTGTAAATGGATGCAAACATTCATATTCTGTGTGCAGTTATGCATTCTTAAAGCACAAAATGAGCAGAGTACTGGACAGAGCATACACCCCTGGAGCCACTCAGAAGACATATGGCATAATCCAAGGCAGGTGTTTGTAAATCCAAAAGATCACATTAGACCCCTTAGGCTACAATCTGAATGACAGCAGTGGGATTTTGTAGTTTATCTAGGACCCTAAATTAAGTTGTCACCCTTAATTTGTGGGATAACATCTACCAGGGGCAAAAACAAGTTAGAAACTTTTTCTTCTTTTGCAGGTTCAAGTATTTTCCAGTTGCTGAACTCTCTTGTAATGTATGTGTTTAAATCATCATTTAACTGTTAGTTAAGCAACTTTGTTGTCTTTTTTTTCTTTTATTTTTTTTTAATTTCTGAGAAAAAAAAACATGTGTCCAGTGAACAGTCAATAACTACAAGATTGTCTGGGACATGCAGTTCTTTTCCAGCTGGATCAGTCGAACACATACTGAATTATGGAAACTCCCTTTGATTGATGAGTTCGGATCAGCTTTGGCAGATGCACATTAAAAAGGAGTAGATGAATACATATAAACCACTGAACTTAGCAGAAAGTACTGCTCAACATTGTAAACTGCCAACTTTATCACCTTTAAGTAAAAAATACAGTTTTTCTTCCCAACAAAGACTTTTTATAAAAGCAATAAGGTAACTGCATGAAGTGTGCTTATCATGATATAATCACACCCCAGGGGGAATGAGAGGTGCTCGGCTGCACCTCATGCTTTGTAATGACCCAGGGGTGTGATTATCTTATGATAACCACACTCCCTGTCATGCCTTATTGCTTATATATTCCACATGTCATAATGAATCCTGAAGCACTTTCTAGGCCTCGTAGCAAAGGCAATGACTTTGAAGTATAGGAAGTAGTCAGATTTTCTAGGTACATACAGATTAATATTGTATACATTAGGAGGAATTATGAATGACTACTTATCTGTACTAGCCAGGCCATAGTTTTTTAACTGTTTCTAGGTTCTGTAGGTTTCATGTGGTATTTTATGGGAATGTGCTTGAATTGTTCTCTGGAAGTGCACAACAAGTATGAAAGCTTGACCACTATACCTCAGGACTGTGGGGAAAGATAGCAGCAGTGACACTGCCACCTTTGCACTTTCCTGTTGGGATGATTCTATGAAGTCATATAGAACTATAATAATCTGATTTTACCACAGAAATCTTTGTATGTTTACAAGCTATTTAATTGAATATTGAAGTAACTAAGTAAAAATATCTGAACTTTTATATGCAAAATTTTCTCAGAGGGAGGAAAAGAGCTTGAGAGACCTGTATTTACAATGCTGACTGAATATCTCATCAATTTCTCTATTATTGAAGCAATAGGAAGGAGTTGTGGGTTATTTGGAAACATTACTTAAAAAAAAATCTGTTCTTTACTAATAAAAATAGTAATAAATCCTAATGAAAATGATTGGGGTTAATAACAGGTCCATAAGGAACTGGGAGATCAAGAGGCTTCTGAATTCACAATTAAGGGTTGACATAAAAGACAACAGGATAATAAACTAAGCAATTATGTTTGATATACCTTATGGTATAATAGCACCACAGGGTGAATCAGCACCTCAGGGAATGGGATTCTCAGTAACTTTGCAACCTTGTTAATCTGATGTATGTAGCAGTCAACATTTAAATACTGCTCCACTTGTCAGGAAAATCTACAGTACTGTTTTCTGCCTGTCATCATAAAGGGGTTGATAAAGATGATGGCATATCATTATGGCCATTGATTCTTTACAGGCATCAGCTCTGAGATCAGCTAAGTTAACTGCAGGCCACCACAAAGAACTCTGAGTGTCTAAAATAAAGCTTATTTAGTTCTATAGTGTGCAAATGGAGTATTACTGATTACCATAAAGGTCAGACATGCACGTTTTAACTGGTGGTAATAAGTAGTTTTAAAGATGTTTGAGTCTTTTCTTAATCTTGCCATGTCACAAACCTTCTATTGTTATGCACCAGAGAATGTGCCTTTAATTGTACCATTTGCCCTATTTCATCTTGATCATAGAGTGGGTTGTGTGATGTCAGTGGTGAAAAACGCCTACCACATGTCCTAATAATTACTAGCCTTCAATATATTGCATAGTGAAGTAACACGAAGTTTGTCTGTAAAACAAAAGGCTCCAAAATGTTGAATGCAATATTTAAATAGTTTTGTGTGCTGTACCAAACTGCTCTAAATGTGAGCTCTCTGAAAACGAAGAGCAAAAAATAAATAACTTTCAATGCTGATTAATAAAAATGCGGTCTCTCACAGTTTCATATGTAACAGTTCTGAGCAACTGGTTCCTCATATATTTCATAAGAAAGAGCTGTGTTAAAAAATGGTGAGGTCAAATAGTTCAGAATGGTAGTAACCACAAATATTTAAACAGTTGCATAAAATACTATTTGTGTGTGTATATGTGTATTTAGAAGTAAATGAGAAGAAATCTACTAGTTCTCAAAGTCTGAGTGTGACCAAATCAGTATCACTTCAAATTTAACCTCCCTCCTCTTCATTTTTCAAGGCTATGTCTTTAATGTAGAGTTATTTATAATATCCTGAAATAATACATTTCCAATTCCCTTCTCTCCTGATCAGATAAAAACCAAACAATGTCATCAGTGGCTCCACAGAGGTGAGAAGTTTCACAAGCTAATGTAAATTACAAGATCAGTGTGGTGTTCTACTGTATAATTTTTGAGTTGTTCAGTTTCAAATACCAATGAAAAGCTCCTCAACAAAGTAGAGCGCTCCCTTGTCTTTGCATTTTTTATTTTAAAAGGGTTCCAAAATATTGATGTTACCACCACAGGGGTTATCCAATTTTTTTTTATCATTATTCTCAGCAGTTTCTTCTTTTTAATTTTCCTTTTTTTTTTTTCCAGAGAGGGGGCTTATATTTGCCAAATTTTACTTTTCTTTAACTCCTTGTAAGTCTTTTGTAGCATTCCAGTCAAACAATAGGCAAAAATGCAAACCTAAGTGGAACAAATGAAACTTTTCTGAAATCTTTCACAAGCAAAAATTCTCTAAGATGAAACCGTCTGGGTTCATATACCTCTACCTGATATATAAATGTCCTGAAACCAAATAAGAAAAAAGGAAAAATGGGTTGACTTGTTTTTTGTTGGATTGCGGTTTTTATGCATATCAAAGTCAAATGAACAGCAAATTGAGAAGAATTCACTTATGGTTAGAAATGCAGTGATACTCGTAACTACATAATTGTGTAAATCTGTCCTTATTTATGTGAACTTCTTGTAAGATTTACTTCAGGGTATAACCTGTGAAGTGTTAATGATCTTACACTTGCAGTCCTGACTGTCATATCAAATTATAGTACTGTTGGGTTTATTTTTCAAGTAGTTGCAACATGGATTAAACTTTGTTATATCTACTGCTAAGCAATTCATTAAATAGGTTAGAATCATTGCTGATTATTAAAACTGGTAATCTGATATCAGTGGCTGAAGTATACGATTCTGCTGCCAATACATAAATGCATGGTTTTTGATATCATTATGGGTAAAAAAGGTTTTTCATTAGGTTATACTGTGATTCAAGTAATTTTATGTTATCCCTTAATTTAACAAAAAATCTGTATCCTAAAATTGGTAATAAATATAAGAAACTATCTGCTATTTATCGTCCTCAGGAAAGAAGATTTTTTTAGACAGTTTAGCTTATAAAAATGTATGCTTTCATATATGCCCTTAATAGAAGCATGTTGCAATGCAAAAAATGACAGATTTTTAATCCAAATTATTACAGTTTATGACTCTGATTCTATTACCCTAGAATATTTCTGTTCAATGTCTGTGTTATAGGTGTTCCCCATGTACTCTAGTGAGAGAAGCATCAACCTTTATGACATGTCAGTACAGCTGGAAAATTGTTAATTGGGTTATTTATGACTCTTGAAATGTAAGATTGTATTGATTTTTGTTTATTTTGGTTTTTTAGATTGATTGTGCACCAGGAAAATTTTCCACAAAAAACATATTCTTTAGGACAGGAAAAGCAAGCTTACTAAGTGAAACAATTTCTGGTACTTTCAGTTTTTTCAAGGGAAGAGGTGTTCTCACTATTGTAAGCAGTCTCCTACAGAAATCATTGAGAGAGTAATAAAGGTATAAGAGCTGAGATATTGACATACTATTAATTTTTCTAAAACTTTTTTGCATGCTTTTCCTCTCCTCTTCCAAGAGCCCATGTCACTCTCTTCAAGCACTCCCAAACCAGTAATCTCTGGTTTTGTAAGAGGACTGAATCCCCCCCTTTCTTGCTTTTTTTCAGATGTCTGCCTGGAAAAATCTGGGTAAACTATAACATTGCTAGAAAAAGCCTTCACCACTTTGTAGATTCACAGGAAAAGGGAAACAGCTTCTGATTTTTAATGAGAAATTATTTGTGAAATTACCAATACATTTGTAATTTCCTATGACAGAAAATTAAGATTTTTTGAGGGAAATCATCCTAAACAATGGTCTCAGATCCCAGATAGATGCACTTTGCTTATTTCTTCAGCCTTTGGGATGTTCATAGTAGTCCATCTCAGCATTTCCACTCTTCTGAAGTTTTGTACAGCTTCTCCATTCAAACCAGTTCAACCTTTGCAAATGAAGGCCATGAAGCACTTACACTGTATTGTGTTCTTTCTGCATGGACATGGCGCAAGAACCCAAGTGTGTATAATTGTCATGTCAGCTAAACACAACCTTCTAGAGATGATTTTGTAAAGATGAAGAGGTTATTTATGATTTCCAAGTAACACAGATTCATAGCTTTGAAGTTGCACTGCAAAGCCGTCTTTCTTTGCTGTTTTAGTTGATTTTAAGGCCTGTTAAGGTTCAGGTATAACAGAGGTTGGTGACTGCTATGCAGAGTAATTCTAATGATTTTTATATATTATAATTAAAAATTTTCTCTATCTTTTATATGCCACTATATATTGTTGAAACATAAAGGCACTCAGTATATATGAGCATCCCATCATCCAGGAAGGACAAAAGAACAAATAAAAGAGAATTATTCTTCTTTACCTCAAGTAGCAGTATCTATATGCTCTTGTAGCCAACTTACTTGGAATTTATTCCCACCAAGGACCCATGTGTGTATATATGTATATACTGATTGGCAGCTGACCTTTGGATAAGAACTTTTGTGAAACTTAGATGACAGTGGGAAGGGAGTTTCTGGTTCTCTGTGTGTGTACTCATATTGCCCCAAGTGAATGAGTGTCCACAGAGAAGGCAGGCAGTTATTAATGATGATAGGAAATTCTTCCTTAGCTCTTACAGTATGTATTAATCACCATTTTAGTTTCTGTTCAATCAGAAATTAATATGGTGGATAACTGCCTTTTTACATTTTTTAAAATCCTGATAGTCTACGCCCATAGCTGAAAATCAAATACCTCTCTGCATACTGCTTGGATCTCTTTTGGAGGACAACTTTTAAAAAGGGAATTACTATGAAATTATATGTAAGAGGTGTTCAAGCTTTTTGCTGTCACAACATAGGCAGGAGGTACCATAAAGGTGAGCTTTTATTAAGGTTAGGAGAAAGTCAATCCCATGGGGATGGTATCCTATTGAATACATGGGATCCGTTTAGATGTTTGATGATGCAAGTATAGAGATTAGGTTTAATAGAAATACATGGCTAGAGATGGATGTCCCTAAAGTAGAAGGCTTACTTTTTTTATTGATTTCTAGAGACACCTGGAAGAGAAAGAAACAAACAATTCCAGCCTAATACTTACTGTGATTTTGCAGTGCAGCGGATGGCAGTCCTCTGGGACATAGCACAGCAGATGAGCCCAAGCCCTGTGCCTCACACCGAGGGTGTGCAAGGGACCCAGGAAGCCATGGCTGGAGTGGTCACTGCTGTGTCTGCAACTCCAATCCACACAACTTGTATACTGACAAGGCAATTATTATTGTAATTCCTTTATGAACCCCATATGAATAAGAGAGTTTTGCTTTTGTGCATATGCAGAAGTGCAATTCCAGCATCCTTCTCCTTCACCTACCTATTTGTGAGCACTGGGCACAGGTAATGTGCCCTCATAACAGCTCACAGAATCTGCCAAGTTTCAGTGCACAATGTTTTTAATTCTTTTGATGTTTTTCAACGGTACAATGACAATTATTACTGGTTAAAAGTAAATGTGTTCTTTACAATTCTCTTTTAACCACATTGTAAATCATTATTTTAATATATTTTGTTAAATGTGGCGAGATCTAAGTCTGCAGTGTTAAAAATATTTTACTGCTCTTTGTGCTCGAGGCATTTCTAGCAAGCTAAGAGATCTTTACAGGCATTGACAAGTTGTACTGTGTCTGTGGAGAAATGATTTAGAATAAAGGAAATATATTTTTAATATAAAATAATAAACAAAGATTTTTGCTGTGAATTAATAGAATTAATATTTAATAAAATCTCTGCCTTATTTTGTTTATGCAGCTCCTGTCTCTGTCAGTTTTGTCCATTGCTCAGTGCTATTGCCAGTCAAAGAGCATAAAAGTGATTTTTTTTTCTTAGAAAACCTGCAATTGATCAAAGTGCACATCTTTTACAAACCTCTCAAAATTCATAATACTGGTGGTAAGATGTGGTGCATGGGTTTTTTTAAAGCCAATTTTAATTTTAATGTTTTATCAGTCCTTTTGTGTCACTGTACAAAATGATACAGGGTGTCTGACATCAAAATCAGCAATACAGATTGCCTTTAAAAATAAAGAGTGTGTTGCCTCTGTCTGAGACCTAGTTATGTCTCATATATAACAGAAGGCACCTTTTGTTCTTTAGTTAATTAGCTCATTATACTGTAGGTACATAATTCTTTAAGCAAATTCATTTGAACAGGAATCAGAAAAAAGTTATGGATGATAAATTCAGACAGTGCAAAAATGTTAAAGATGTTGACTTTCCATGAAAAATGCATGTGGTAGCATGAAAGAATTTAAGCTTGTGGAACAAATGCTCCTGTAATGTTTTAATTCCTATCAGCAGAAAGACTTTCTATTGTTTGTAAATAAAAAGGAAATATTTCACTGTGGCACTTCCATCTGTTACCTTAACAATAAGTGAAGTCATGCAGTTAATCACAGCATTTTCTAAAAAAGGATTTAAACTCAAAGCTCTTCTCTTATATCCCCATGCAGTTATAAAACACTTACCCACCAAGAACAACTGATTCTGACTGTTAGTGTTGTGTTTTAATTCCAGTATGGTCTAGTTCAGAGCTCAAAGACATGGGTTTCCTACTGAGTGCTGAGGTATACTGCCAGGGATGGCTTCTGTCCAAGGAAATGTGCTACCTTTTCAAGATAAATGATCCTGGGTGAAAGAACGCCTGGACTGCCAAATGTGTTTGCTCTCAACATATTTAGTGAAATGTAATCTTCTAAGTATTTAATTTAAGCATGCTATCAAACATAAAAATAAAGGGGAAAGAAAAATCTTGAAGCTAGCTTCATGGCTCAGACATCTAATCCTTTCTAGCGCTCATGGTTTGCTCTTCTGAGGGCTGTGATTCCCATCAATGTGAGGCTCTCAGAGCTCACAGTCAGGCTATCAGGGCCAGCACTGCCAGGCAAATTTTCATTTAGGCTGCTAAATAAAAGCTGCTTTTACAAATTTCAACTTTGACTGGTTTTTTTTTGTTTTTTTTTTTTTTTTAAATTAAAGACATTGATCTTCCCTAGGGAAGGGAATCTGGGGTAATAGTGGCACATACTGGGAAGTCTAAGGTCATTGTATTTATCTGTGCAGCTTACCTTGAGCTAGACAATATGCTATTTTGGAGAACTTATCGCTTTGGGGATTTTTTGATGGTGAGTTTACTCAGTCACCTGGTCTAAGCATCCCTAGTGGTGAGGTAGAGACAGTAAAGTGTTATATTCATTATAGAGAATTCCTGAGGAAATCTGAAAAAATTGTTCAAAGGCAAACAGCAGTTTAAAGATTGTCAGTGACACTTCATATTGCTCCTCAGAGTGGGAGCTGCTGCAGTGAAAACATAGCCTAGATGAAGCTTAACTTTTTAAGTGAGGGAAATTGTTTCTGCTAAAAAACCAAAAAAGTCACATGCAAACTATGCAATCTTTACCTTGTGACACAATACACATAGATTTGGGAAAGGCAGTGTATTTTAAAATATGCATATAATTGACTCTGCAACCACCTTATGTTTGAAATGCCCCATTTTTCCAAAGAAACGAAGGGTATCTGTTGTAGGGGCAAATATGTTAGCAAATGAAAGATAGGCAAAGGCTTTCTTTTGCTTCTGTGCCTGAGATCCACTCCTGTTCCAGCCCTAAAATGGAAGCACCCTCTGCTGGCTCCTATGGTATATGATTTTATACCTTTACACTGTGGTACCTTCAAGATGCTGGTTAAATTGCTCTGACTTAGGTTCCAGCTGATAATTTCTGATCTGCAGGGTTCAGTTTGCTACTCCAAGTAGTACCCATAGAGCTAATTGCACAGAAGTTCCTTCTCTTTCTTATGCTTTATGGTAACGATGCCACTGTAAAGCCAGAATCAAAGACTAGATGAATTATCTTTAAGTTAGTCTTAGTGAACAGATAGAGCAACTTATACACACATTCCTTGCTGAAAGGGTTTTGTTGATTTGTAAAATATGTTACCTTGATCAGAAGTACAGGAAGGAATTTGGAAACTTTTCTAAACAAAAAGGCACAACAAATGAGTAAGCAAAACCATGTTTTCAACAGATCATAGTTGAGTGAGTAGGTTATTTCAGTTTTTTGAGTGAACGAGTTAATTTTTTATTTTGCATTGTTCATGTTTGCTTGTTTTTCTGCCAAAAGTGAAAGTACAACATGACTGTCCATATGTTTTCATCAGGTTTGGCTATCAGCATTTTCATATTTTCTTCCCTAATTTTTTTGAAATAAAATTTAAAATCCCCAAACCAAGGACCCAATCAAGTGATTTTCATATGTATTCCATATGAAATGCTGCATTGGTTTGCACTAGTCATATCAAAGGAAACCAAAGGAATATGTTTGAAAGTGTCTTAGAAACAAGTATATTTCAGTCTAAAATATAAAATGGATGGGACAGGATAATACAAAGGCTATTCTATTCTTTTCTAGTTGCATTTTTTGCCAGCAATGACTTTCTCTTGCCTTAGCCCTCTCAAATAGAGCTGAATTATATAACACTGCATGGTGGCATATATTTTCAAATTTTGTCCTAAATGAGGAATGAAAGGGTTTGATCCAGGATGGCATTGGAGCACATGCCTACGAACTGAATGTGCATGGCTATGTGCTCTGATGGACTGAGCTCTTGAGCACTAGTATTTCCTCAACCCAGTTTCCAAAGAGATTTCATCTGTTCGACACAGCTTTGAATATTATAGAGTACATTTTAAAATAGTGGTAGCAGGGCTTTTTGAGTTCCCCCAATGTCGCTGTTGAGCCGCTAGCTGAGAGAAAACCCAGGTTCTCAGACAAGAAAAGAGAAAAGTGCGTTTATTATTTTGATTTCCATATATATAAAGTTTTCAGAGGTCACCCAGATTGGTCAGCCAGAAACCTCCCCCCAGGCCTAATTGGCCAGGCCCGGACTGCCCAAATCTGGAGACGCTGTTTGCAAAACATCCAAACTTTATCTTTGTTTATGAAACGTAGCAAAAATGTTCTCACGAAAAAGACCTGTGCTAGCCACACCCCTACCATTGAATCTACCAAATAAATTTCCTGTGAGAAAAAGGGAAACTTATCTTGGTTTTGCTTTTTTTAGAGATTGATTTGTAGAACAAAGTGAAAGAGGGCGCTCCCCCAGGCTGTCAGCTCTATGACAGTCCAAGTACTCCTACGGTCAGGGTCTGGGCTGTGGGCCTAGCTGGGGTGGACCAAAGCCTCCTTCTCCACAGCTTTAGCTTCTCATGATGGAAATCACTGTCATGACGAACGCAGAGGAAACCATCAGCATCTGTATTTCATCCTGAAATATTGTCAGAATGCCCAGCTGGACCACAGAAAGTGAATCTACTGGCATTTATCTCATTCTTCCCTTCATGCAAAGTGCTTAGTGCCTAACTCTTCTTATAGCACCCAAAGATGTTATGCCCATATAAAGTTAACTGGAGAGTGGGCTATAATGTTTAGCACCAATTTAAATATTAGTTTAATAGTGAGAAACGGTGTTCAGTTCTAAAATCTCATGTCTCTTAAAATAATGTACATTATCCCAAGACAAAAAATTGGAAGAGTAGCTGTGAATGTAAGTGAAGGAAAGCTCAGGAAGCTTATGTTATAAGAGAAAGAAACTTTGTAATTCACAATTCCAGTTAATATCGGAATATAACTTGATCTGAAAAGGGAGAATATACATGCAAGATCTGGTAGCACAGTGTGGGCATAAACATTCCAAAACTGAATTTAATGTAGAGAAGTCACCAGTCTGACCCAGAGCTCGGCGGACAAATATTACAGAATTTTAATTTTCCATTAAGCTTATTGTTAAATACGTAGTTTCAAGAAAAGTTTTACTATTTTGATGTGTATTAGAATTTTTAAAATCACTATCCTTTGATTATGTGATAAATTTACATCCCTAAAATCTTATCAGTATTACAGTTTGTTTATGTGAAGACAAGCATAGGTTGAGCAACATTCAGAGGGAAGAGGGATGTTTTGAAGATGAAACAATGAGTAACAAAGAGACAAGGACAGCAGAGAAGTTTTTTCCTCAAACGTGATAGAAATTGCTTAGAGTGCAGATGCATTTAAGAATTATATATTTTTGTTTACTGAAGCACACTTAAATCCCTTTTCCTTATCCTGCAATCCACTTCACCTAACAAGGTTCTCTCCTATGGCTCCAGGGGTTTGTGTTAAACCTCAGTCTGCAGCATCTGAATGTTGAAGAGTTACTGTTTTCAATTACATCTAGCAGCTTGGCACTTCTCTGAGATGATCTTACAGGACTGAGCAGCATGCCTAACTGGGGAAATTTTAGCAAATAGCCCAGCACCCTAATTTTTGTGTGTCTGTAAACATTCGCTGCTTTTCTAGTTTTCTATTGCAGTCAAGACCTATTTTAGTCATCTAGGCCACTCTCTAGAAATATGTCTGAGTCATTTGAGAGTGATGTACGAATATATTAAATCTGGGAATTACAACACATGCAAGTTCAGAGTAATTTTTTTCCAGTATATTTTTCCTGGCTCATAGCAGTGGCTCAATATTACTGTGCCTTGTGTGTAAATAGACCTATTTAGGGCATATTTGGGAATGGAGGCTTAGGGAGACACTAGTTGTTTGATTGCATTTGTCATGAAGTGGGTGGTTATCCCACAACACTTTTCCTAATGAACCATGGTAGAGTACTCAGAGAACACTGAAGTTCCTTTTGTAGAAGTATTTCTGTATCTTTTATAAGACTGTGAATTGTGCTCTCTTCATTAAGTGGTGGAGACAGGAGAAAAATCAAAAAGGAAGTCATGTTGAGTGAATGAATGTTGGAGTAGTCATATGGATGGTACTGCTGCAGCAACTCTTTTCTTTCTGCAAAACGGTCAAGCCCAAGGGAGGGAGGGTTCACAGACTCATAGGATTCTTTAGGTATGAAAAGACCTTTAAGATCATCAAGTCCAATTGTTAACCTAGCACTGCTAAGTCCACCACAAAACCATGTCTCTTTCTTTCAAAATTTCAACTTAATTTTAGGAAATAACACCTAAATGATTAGAAACTTTTGTGGTTTCAAATTGTATTCCTTAGAACTTATATACACTCTCTAGTGTTCTAACTATGTCTTCTAGACATGAAGACATCTTTTCTAAAATCAGCATAATGGGACTGCTCTGTATATTTAAGGTGCTTCTGCATTTAACTATCTTAAATTATACTGTTATTTGCAAAGGATGTTTTTTGCTTAACAGGAGAGATTGAAAATGTGTTTAAATGGAATGTAGTTAGCCCCCCAAACAGAAATATGTTTCCATTATAAAATTCTACACTTAAGAAAGCTCTGTCCATAGGCAAAAGTGGAATTTAAAACCCCTGAAAAAGATGAAAATTTGAAAGAATATTGTGCATAAAATTAGGTAAGTTCAGAGAATTGAAGAGAAGCAAAGCAACAGGGGTACACAAGCATTTCTAATTTCACATTCACCACAGGGTACTTTGGGACACCATGCTTTTGCACAGCATATAGGGACCATAAGGAATATAACTGAGGACTAACAAAGCCCAGGCAAATGCTACCTGATGATGCTCAGCTGGGACTGTGCTCTGTGGAGCCAGGCAAGAGCAGGACTTCTTGCCCACTATGGAGTGCCTTACACTACAGATCTGGTGCGCAGAGCTTTGCAGAATTTCTACAAACTATCTTTATCCTCCTGATACAGTCAGTTAAAGTTAGGCAGGGAGTTTAGTGGTTCACTGAGGTTCAAACTGTGTATCACTTCAAGAGCAAGAAATGAAACTTCTAAGTCCCAATTTCCATTCTTCTATTCATCCCACTAGATTTTGTTGTCTTACAGCACCACATAAAGGGAAAATTAAATAATTTCTATTTTTTCTTTCCTACAATGGTACAACTTAAAAATAACTAAGATGATTTTTCTATAAATTAATTTTTTTAGAGTGTGACTATAGACCTAACAAGATTTGCAAAATATTTTTAAGAATTTTATTAATTCATACCAATGTTGAAATAGTAGTTTGTTGCAGAAATGCTGAATTACTACATATTACCATAATATTGATTTTTTTTGCACAGGCCACCCTGTAATTCACAGCATCTCTGTTTTATCTTGTCACTGGTGTGGATGTATTGCGCTTATCTTGAAACTTAAACAGTAAGTGCTACTGCAGCTTCCTTTGTCTGTTATACAAAAGAAATAAACATCCTTTTGTTACCTTTGCTGCTGTACCTTGAAAGTGCAGTGAAACGGAATTGCAAAGTGTCTGGTTTCTTGGGTTCCTCTTTTGATGAGCCTGCTTACAGCTGGACTGCATGGTTCTAGTAGCTTTACAGTAGAAAAAACAAGATTGTTGTTTATCTCCACTAAAATCCTAACCTAGTGTGATATTAACCCTCTGTCAGTGCTCAGCTAAGAGGGAACTGGGGTTCTGTCTTAATATGCTAAATCATTTCTTCTACACTGAATACTGTGGTGACCAAGTGGAACCCTAAAATAGTTGATGGGGTTTGATACCAGAGGTGAGCATTTTCGGGGTTTTTTTTTGTTTGTTTTACTTTATTTTTAATTTAATTTAATTTAATTTAATTTAACATTACTTTTGTTACAGAAAGCTAGCATCTCCTGCAGATATCATGATTTGATAACATTGAACCCAGGATATGGCCTTTTTCTAGATCAAAGAAGCAAAGGTTTCAGTTCAGTAGTGTGGATTTGAGGACATTTTATTCCCCAGCTGCACCTTCTGATGCCAAAGAATGTCCCAATGCCCTGTGCAAATTTGACAAGCAGAAGACACCAGAAAGAATGAAATTGCATTCAAAAGAGCTTAAAAACTTCATAGGAGGACCTGGTTAACACTACTTCTACACCTTAAGATCTGAAATCATGTGTTTTGATGGAATATAAACTTATGGAAATCATTTGGAGAGACGTAAGTGTGTAGCCTTACTTAAAAAGAGGAGCAGTGCTTTGCAAAATCCCTCAAGAGAGCCTGAGCTTCTTCATAGTAATGAAGAAATGTCAGTGGAAGTTGATGGTGCGTGTGTGCATGTGTATGCATGTTGCAGGGAAGGGGAGAAAGGAAGGAGGCAGCCTCCAGAATTTTTACATTTCAAATGTCTTTTGGAAATCACTTGTGTACTCTAACACATGGTCCCAAACCCTTTCTGTGCTATTAAAAACGGTCTGCATACAAATCAGTCTGCTGTAAAAAATTGCTTTGACAATAGCAGTTTTAAGTGGTTGATGGTTTCAAGTATGCAGGATCTCCCTTGGCTCTTGATCCAGTGTGTAAGGGAGGATGTTTATCTGTTATACATGCATTCGTGTGATAGTAAAATAGAGCAGATTCTTCTCTGTTATTTCTCCTCTGGTTTAGTCTCCATGTCTTATACTTTTTCAGGAAGATTAAAGTATTTTTCAGTTTATACAACATCACTATCAGAAATTGTGCAATCTCTCCTCTGAAAATTGCAGAAGTTAACTGAAACATTTCAGAAACCTGAATGGGCTTTGAATCTCACCCATATTCCCTTCCTCGGTTTAGTCATTAGTACACTTCTCCCCAAAAATATAATCATGCACATCACATTTTTACAGACAATTTGTCTTTATACTAGCCCTGTTCTGTTCTTTAATATACCAGCTGGTAAACCTAAGGCAAAGACTGCTCAGCATCTCAGGTTTGTCCATTACTGAAAGTCCTGTACCTGGACACACACCCTCAGGTTTTTCTGCCCTTTGACAGTAAACCAGAGCTGCCTTCTCAAATTTATCACCCCTTCAAAAACACAACTCCACTGAAGCTTAAAAACGTTTAATATCTGGTGACCAAAGTCCTATAATTTGTGCAGAATAAGGTATGTTTTCTACAAAGTAATTAAATCACTTTGGAGCCACAAATACATGCTTTTAAAGAAATTTTTTTTTTAATTTAAATGAAGCACTGAAAAAGAAATATAGACTGAACTGAGAAACTTACATTTTTTTACCAGGAAAATAACCTATGAGGATAACTGTAAGAAATTAGAATTTAATTTTGAGGCATGAATGCACTAAACCCCCAAAACATTGGATTGATTTTCCAGAGCTTTATTCTGATTTTTCTTGTTCCACAGAGTGCTGTTTGCCTCACGGTGTGAAGCATGCTACCATACCATGTTGTTTGACCAGGCACTGAGCAGTTACTTGCATCAGACAGCTGCCGAGGGTCACATCTGAGTGATGCTGGCTAACACTGCAGCATAATGTGGCCGCTTCCCTGCTCGCCCTCCCTTACAATTCTCTAGGTGCCTATTCTCCAAAAGAAAGTTGAATCTATCGTTAGAGATTTTGCTATTGTTGCTTTGGCTTTTAGAAAGTTAACTGAAACTTAGAGAGCTGAGTGCCTGTACTACTTTATGACCCTTAAATTCCCGGTATTGCTTTTTTGTACTGCCTATTCCAGACTGAAAAATTTTGAATAGGATTTGCACCAGGGACCTTTAATGCATCATTTTACCCCTCTTTATTACACCATGGCAGCCAAGCATGTCAAGTGTTATAATAGTAGGGCTGGTAAAAAGGGGAGCAATAAAGTTGAAAGTAGTGCTGTATTAGTAGCCATTGTGAAAGAGTTTTAGGAAGATGGCATGAATGATGATTTTAAGTTATTAATCTTGTGCTGTGATTGCTCACATAGCTTCTGGTACACTGAAATTATTAATTTTATGCAAGAAATAGGCTCTTTCCTTTTGCAATTTATTAGTACTCATCCTTGTATTTTCTCATTTAGAAATGGCTTAACTTAAGGCAACATGAAAAGACTGCTGGATGTGGAAAGAACTTTGTAGTGCACTGCATCATGATTGTTCAGACTTCAAAGCAACCCTTAGAAAAACTGTAAATAAGGACTAAGGCATAAAAATATACCAGCACCTGGGAATACTCAGCGCACTGCACACCAGAACAGAATCCAAGCCCTGGCAAAGAGCCAGCCGCCAGGGATAAATCTGGAAGGGCTTAATACATGCTGAAGAACCGATCCACTTCGAAACAAACTAGGTGGGTGTACTTATCTCCTTGTCACATACTATAGCAATTTTGCTACTTTGAATATAAAATAGGTCTTGTCACAATGTAATAGACCACAACCCAGCAATGCAGGTGCACAGAGCTAAAACTCGGTGTTTATAGGTACTGCTCACAACCATCCAGAAGGAATTTTTTGTGTGTTTGTAATATTTAATGGGCAGCTGGGTAGAGACATTCAGACCTATGAATGTAGTTCAGAGTCATTTCAGAAAGGGGAGATACTGTACTGGAGGTTGAGGGAGGTGAACACTAATAAGTCTGAGTCATAAAATAGCATAACAAAAGTCCTGGATGAGTAATTTGTAGAAGTTGCCATAGTTATACAACAAAACATGAAGTTTCTGTTTATCTAAGGACAAATTAGCTGTTTCCTTCTAACTGTAACAATAGCGAGTTTTACAGGTTGGCTTAAAATATTTTTTAGCTGTTAAATCTTACATAAAGAATCGGCAGATGAGCTGTTGCTCTTTGGAATTGAAACTACTGTCTCATGTCAGAAAACAGACCATACATACACTTTAGAATCTGAAGCAAGGGAAAAATCTGGAGATTTTCAGCATCATAGCTGAGCAGTAAAACTTTGAGATATAAAAGCTTTCCCAGTCAAAGGGATCTGTAGAAAGTAATTATTAAGTACAAAATGAAATGTTAGATTTCTGTTAGGCTTTCTCGATATCCTAGTTTCTCTTTTCCTTCAATATATATTTCTCTATTGTTGCAGGTTTCACTGGGGAAAAGCCAGCTTCAAATTTATCCCTAAGCTAAAACCTATAAAATGTTTGACAAAATATTATATATCTTGAAATCTGTGTTAAATATAAACTCTCTTGTTGCTGGTGTATATTCTCTATGCATTGCACGTGCAAATGTTATTCAGCTATAATAAGAAGATATTACCCAAATATAAGAAGTATTAACCAAACATATGTCTTTTAGATCTCAGAGCCTTTTGAAGAGCTGCACAGTCAATGCCTGTGTGTACATGTAGCCCTCCGCAGATTTTTCCTTGGAACTGTGGTTTTTGCCTCTTAAACAGCTCCTGTCATCCCCTCTACATTTCCTCTTTTCTTTCTTTCTTCCTCCTTTTACACACACTCATTTCACTGTTTCAATTTTTGGCCTGTGTATGAAGTTATTGATAACTGTGCAAATATGATGTTCAATAAAATCCTTTTACTTCTGCAAACTGTGCTAGTTACAGAGACTGTTGGCTAATAAAAAAGCACCAGTGGTATTTGTATAGGATTGCTATCTTACAAAATCTTTCACAAGAGAAGGATGTAGCTCGTTTATTGAAGACAAATCTCTTTGAATCACACTGATTTTTGCTTGTTAACCCTTTCTGTCAGGAGAGCTGTTCAGTAAAAGTCAAGAGGTGACCTTCCAACATGTGCTTCTGTAACTGGCTAGTAATTTCCTGTGTGGAATGGAGGCTTCCTTCGGGGTGATCAGCAGGTAGATTAATACCTGTTGAACAATGCATTAAAAATGGCATAGACCTTAGATTAATTCATGTGCAGGATCTAACATTCAGCTCTTGAAAATCAGGCAGCCCACTTCAGCCTGTATATTGAGCATAAAAACAGATTTAAAAGGGAACAGATCATAGTGTAGTGGTGGGGCAGCCACCTGATTTTTTGTCTCTAATGCAATGTTTTGTGTACAGCATGTGTCATAAATTTTTTTTCCCAAACATGCTCTAGAATGGAACACTGTGGTGGGTTGTTAATTTTGCTGCAAATACTTACATCTGCCTTTTGACTAGGGATGACTGCTATAGGATTTTTATAATAATTATTTACTGCATTTTCAATATTCTAAATATCTCCCAATGTGTTATTTTTGGAGGATAAATACTGCACCGCAGCATCACCTCAAAAGAAGACAAAAATACTAATAGCAATGATACAGACTGTTCTTAATTTTTATTTATCTGCTGACAAAATATCACAAAATGAAACTTCAGGGGGCTAAACACACATGATTTAGGTTGTTTTCACTTAATAGTTTGAGTTGAAAAGAGAGCACATAAACTAAACGATACTTAAATAGTTTTCTCTGACATGTTTCAAATAATTTATTGCAAAGTTGACAATATTTTATGCTTTAATAAGGACTTCAAAATAAAATAGTACTCAAAGATTTGTGTTTCTCAGTGCAAGGTAAATTAAGGAGAAATCAAAATGCTCATATTTTGACACACATACATTGCTTGTTTGATTTTGGGGTTTTTTTGTTGTTGCTTTGAGGCCCAAATTAATTGTTTTATTTTTGATGTGAAGTCATGAAACCAATTTATTATTTTTACAATACGACTTATAAGGGAAATTCTTGCTTTAATCCATGTTACTAGATCTAAGAAGCCATAACACCCAGCTAAGATGTTTAGCATTTTATCTCTTTATGATTATTTAATAATGATAGAAAACAATTTGGTGTCTTGATGTAAAGATCAAACAGACAAAAGACAAGGACATGTCAGTTTGCCCCAACCTGGCAGCCTGTAGTGCCTCAATATTAACTGCAGAAAACTGTATCAGGTAGTGTAAAGTATTTAACTTTGTCTGACTTGGCTAAATTTCTTTGGGAGCTGTAAGAGAGCCAAAAATGTGCTGGTAAGAACTATTAGGCATTTTTTTGAGAATACATCATTTCATACAAGCCATCAAGATATCTGCTCCTTGCTACCTTCTGTTGGATGAATAACCTAGACCATAGATCTCATTGCCAATTCCCTATCATACTACTGTATTTTTTACCATGCTTCATTGCAAAGTTCTCACAGGTAATGTAGTTGCATATGGCATCACTCTTTTTTCCTTGTCACTTAATTGCATTAAAACAGCAAATACACTGAGACATTTGGCATTAGTGTCTCTTCTTGCTTCTCAGAAAATAATATAAATGAGTTTGCGGCTCCTTGCCAACAGTAGAAAAATGATGCTTTTTCTGGAACCATCTATGCTCCAAAGAGGGATTTGTGCTGCTCAACACATCTGTGTTGGCCTCAGTTATTTTCCAAAAGGATGCACAGCTTGGCAAAAAAAATTCTTTTTTCTCACTGAAACCTTCCCTTAGCTTGATAGGTGCAGGCAAATTCATAATATATTCCACTCTTGTGGTGGAATAACAGATGTGCAGCAGTCTCCTTCAGATGTAGAACAGAGACATGAATGGGCTTATAGTTTCTGCCCACATAATTTGTACTGTAAAGACATTCCCGTATTGACTTTTCCTTTAAAGGACATTAATGGATTTTGGAACTATCCCTAGTTCATTCCCCGTATCCCTCAGGCATTTGCCTTACCTTTAGACACACTCCTGCAATATCATATACTACACAGGTGGCATCATTGGTGTGAAAATGTAAAATTCCCACTCTTAAAATAAACCACCTTGACCAGTCCCAGTTCACCGATCGCTCCCCAGGAGAAAGTAAATGGAAACTGCACTTCAGTAGAGTGCTAATATTTCAAAAGTGAAGAGTCACATGTACCCACAGGAGCAGTGAGGTGCCTTATGTTGGGACCTTTGACTCTCCAGGCAGGCAAAAGTGGGGCGAGTTTTAAGTGGGGAAGAGATTTCTTGGTGAACAATAAATTCACTGAGCAACAGAGTTTGGGGGATTGTTTAGCTATCCATGGACCTCAGTTGTTCTGGATGGATTCAGGCTGGATTCAGATGTGGGCAAAAAGAGAGATGCAGCTGTGGGAGCCTTGGGTTCAATTCCTTACTCTGCCTCAGAGTATCTGAAATCGCAGCTCCCATGTCCCGGGAGAGCACCTTAGCTGCTAGTCAGGCTTAAAGAGTCATTCACATTCTCTTGCTCAATTAATATTTAAATACATTATGGCAAGTGCCACTGCTCCCACAGGAGGGATTTCAGGAGCTCCACAGTCGAACACCTAATAGCTTGGTGGTTAGGCTGCTCTCCTGAGTGGCAAAAGACCCTGGTCCAAACTCACTCTGTCTGATTTGGGATGATGCTGGAACCAACACCTTTCTGGGGAAAGTTGTTCTAGTTTGCCTGGGGTACCTAAATATTCATGGAGCAAAAGAAAGAAGGCTTTCTAGCAGTGCAGACGAGATGCATTACAGAAGCAATTGCTGCTCTCTGCCTCTGCTGCAGTGCTGCATACAAAGTGGGTCAGCCCTTGGGGACTGGCTGGCTTTGCTGGGCATACTGGTCAGTACAGCCTCCGGCAGGTGAGGCCTCGGGATTGTATGTCTTGGTCAGAAGAGAGGTCTCACAAAGCTTGGGTGGATTTCCCACCAACTGGGCTATTAATTAAAGAACCTGTTCTCTGGAACAGTTGTGAATTTATCCCTTCCTTTGCTTTCATATTGTCAAAAGTGTGCTCAAACTAGTGTTGTTGGAATGGAATGTTTTATATTGATTGAAATAAGATTGTGCTGGTTTCGTTCTTCTTTCAAAAGATAGTCTTGCATATTTTTTGAGCAGAATAATTTATTTTTGTTTAGTTCTTGGACTGTGCTAATTTATAAACCACCTGTTTGCATGCAGGCAATATTTGAATGAGTGCAAGCCTCTTAAATAATTGATCCTTGCACAAGTGCTGATTTTTTGGCAGTATTCATTAAGGGGATGAAAGTTATGCCTGTGTGGTAAAACCAAACTGAATTGCAGTGGAAGAGACTGTCAATAGAAGTAGGTCTGGATGGTGTTGAGAGTATGTTAATGAAGTGAAAGGCACTTCACCAGTTCCTTTTCTTCTTCATTCGGTCTCATCCGAGAACTGTCATGCCAGAAGCAGCAGAGATGTGGCACAGATAAAGAGCAAATGGATGACTCACCTCTCATTTCATTTTGTAGACAATTTTGTACTTCCAGATAGGGAAGCCAGACCCAAGGTTAGGAAGATATAATAAATTCTCTTTGTTGTGCATCCAAATCCTCAAACAATCTCTCTTCCTTCTGCTTTGCCATGTTGTGTAACTCTTTATTTTAAAACACAGGTATCATTTAGATGGCATTGTTTATGCAATTTAGTACATAAAATCTAATGAAAAGACAAACATTTCTGGTTTCTATAAAACTGAAATCCAGAGATACAATTGTACTGTTGTTGTAAAATGTTCTGTAATATCACAGTCAGAAGAACATGCCCACAGTAACAGCGATAGAATTGGGGCAAAATCACATAATTTATGAATAATATGTGTAGTCTCTAAATTGCTACCTAGGTCATGGTATAGCATTGATTTTTAAACAGAACTTCCATTGAAATCAATGTGCTGCTGTGCTTTAAAAAATGGATGGAATATAAGAAATGCTAAGTGCATGTCTTGCACAGTATAACATCCCTCATGTTCTGCTGTAAGACATATCCTTAAATCCTCTCTTTGTTTAAATTTAGAAGGCCATGAAGTAAAGTTCTCATTTTCTCTCCTCAATTTTTAGTTCATTCAATGTAGTAGGAATAAATAGCTTTGTGCAGCATTTGAAAGTAGAATGCTTTTCATATTTTCCTGTCATTTACTGTACCTCTACACTTATTGCACATTCACAGTTGCATGACAGTTCCTACCAACATAATGAGACCCATGGTTGGACTGAGACATTATTAGAGATCTCTCTGAACTGGTCAGACAGCATATTATTATAAAATAATAAAAAAGTGTGCCATTTTTAACATGGTCAGTAAATAAAAGACAGTGGTCTCTGGATGCCTGCTGATGTAAAAGACCAGAAATATTTCAGTCCATTGTGATTTATAATCGTCAAATATGTATGAATAATACGGATAAGATGAACTCCCTAAGCAGTTCAAGTGCTTTCAAACACACTGATTCTCACCCGATGACCTTTAGTTTAAAGGTGAACTGCAAAGGATTTGCTAAAAAAAATTAGACTTGTGCCTTCTTTTGCTTCATTCTAGTGTATCAAACAAGTGTAATGGCTTGTATTTCAGATGGCTCTACTACGTTTTTTTTTCACCATGTTAAAGAGATAAAAGATATAATTTGAGGTCTACTTTAATTTTGTTGGAAGCTCTTGGAGCACATAGGGACATTTATCCACTCAGAATTATAGGTCAGGTTTTTTTAAAAAAAAAAATAAATGAAATAATAATTGAAATTAAACATTGTTAAAATGAACAGCCCCCAAAATTAACAAATACCATAGACAGACAAAAGTTGTTGAAATTTGGGTTGTTCACGCATTATTAACTGTGAACTGTCTCTGAATAATCATGATTAAGAGACTACATTTGCTGTGCATTTGTACAAGGTCATGCATATGGAGTAGACTTCTGTCTTCATTCATCAGCACTATGAAACTGAATAATAATAGTAATAATAAAACCCAGAAAAAAGAGAAAAATATTTCAAGAAGAAGACTAATCTGTAGACATGGAAGACTGACCTAAAAGAAAAAAAAGCATTCAACAGTTGCTAATATCAAAAGCTCAAAAAGAGGGGAAATATCTATGACTATTGAAGATGTGACTACGAGAGCTGGGGGCTGCAAGGCGTCTCCTTCTCATACTGAGAGGAGTGATGATCTTAATTACTTGCAAATAAGTCTTTGATTATTTGAATATAATAGTGGTGTGATTATTTTTCTATTCAAATGATAAGAAAACAGTAACTCTTTTCTCAACACTGTTAAATCTCAATTTTTTACTCATGGCTTTAGTGTTACAGCAAAAAATGTGTTGAATAGAGGTGTTATTAAACAGTGCCAAAAATCTAGCTTAAAATTAAAGAACATGTATTTCTCATTGCAGGATATTAGTCTTCCCCTAAAGATCAGATTCACCCTTCCATGTCTTTCTGCAGTTGATCAGCAGTTAATAATAATTAGTGCTTTTTCTTAAAACATATTAGAGTTGACAATGATTTCTTTGATTCTTTGCTTGGAATTTTAGTCAGTTGTCTCCTAGGCATGAAAGTCAGGACTGTTAAATGCTGATATGGTATCATGGGATTCATGATCAGAATTTTTGCTGCAGTGCAGCTCCTCATCCAGAACTGACATTACGTCCCACTCAGCAGTGTCAGGATCAGCTGCGCTATCATTATCTGTAGCAGCAACAGCAGTGTCTTCTGGACATAAAAGTTTTCCCACTTATTTCTGTGGATGTTTTTGATTCCTGATGATTGCATGACTGTTCATTCCTTGTGATCACTTCCCCAAGCATACAGGAAGTATTAATATTAAACAAGAAATATCTTTTTTTTGTTATCTTGTGGAGCCTGGTGTTCAAAGTCTTTGAGCTCAATTGCTTAAGTGACTTTCAACATGTCACTTGGTTCCTTTATGTCCTATTTCTAATAAAATACCACAAAATCAGTGCATTTCCCCATAGAGAGTAGTGGTTAGAGGACACATTCTAAACCATTAATTGCTCAGACATTGTCTTATAGGGTGCATTTATTTTTGAAAATCCTAAGTTATTGAGTCCACTTTGATTGCTAAGGAATTGCAGAGCTACAGTAATGAGACCTTCTGTATGTTGCTGTAACTAAGTGTCTGCCTAATGGCAATTACACCATTTGTATGGATTTTCATTTTCATAAATGCCTAGTGGTCTTAACCTGGTCTCATCAGGTTAAAGTATATCAGATCATTCTGGAGTGGCTGCTGTCAAGATTGTTTATCTCTCTTGTTTTGCTCAGTTTTAAAAAAAACAGTGAGAAAGTGTCCTTGTAGACAGATCTCATAGCAGGAGGGGTGCCAGCTTACTTTTGAAAGTGATGCAGTATGTTGAAACCCAAAAATGTTCAAATTACAGCCCATTTGACCTCTTTGTGATCCATCAGCAGATGTTGACAGATGGCACATCTTCTTTTACAGAAATGTTTCTCTTTGCTTTGCCAGTCTTTGAGATAGGAAGTGTGTGACTGTGGTTTGCTGTCTGTGTTTCATGTGTGGATTCCTTGAGAAGCATATGTATTTCATATTTCATCACTCTGAGGTTTGTGGTGAACATCACTGCTCCTCCATGCTGACCACTCTGTCCTGAAGGACATGTCCCCAGCTGTCTGTAACCTTCTTTTCAGTTGATAGAAAGAAAGTTATGCTTTCCATGCAGCTGTCTTAATTTCCCGCGTGTTTGTTGTAGATTATCTGAAATGCCTGGATTTTATGTGCAGCAGCCAACATGTTGTGAACATTCCTTGTGTTATTGAAAAAAAGAGTTTTCCAGGCTAAGTGTGGGTGAAACATGCCATGAGAAGAGATCCAGCATCCTGGCCTGCATTCAATTCCACTGCTCAAAACGATGAAGGCTGGGGAAAAGGCCACTGGTTTAGCTGTGGCCTTGACATATCTCAGAGCAATCAGAAGCTCCTTGGCAGGATGATTGTGTCTCAATGTCTCAATGACTATGCCCCTGTGATGTGATGACGAAAGGGGTGACCGTAGAAATCATAGATAAATATGAGGAGGAAATTAGTTTTCTGTCATTCCTGAATGTATCTTGTGCATTTTGTCCTTAGGTCCAGTACTTTTTTGGATGTAATGCATGCCATGTAATTTGATGTTTTGTGGTTGTTCAGCTGAGGTCTATGGATATATCTGCTCCAAGATTTGATTTCAGTATTCTGGCTGATATGTAAAACAATGAGATTTAATTATAAGATGGATTCTGTTTTCAGTCACTATGCAAGGTGTTATCTGCCTTGTTTAAAGTGAGTCCTGAAAAAATATATTGTAAGCAGAATTGTCTTTCCAAATGATCTTGTATTGCTGTTACTGAAAATGAGTTCCAAGAGTGGAATGCAAAAGGTGTCCAGCGACACTCAGCAGGACGATGATTTACAATAGTGGGATCACTCACTGCTCCAGTACATGTCATATTTTATGTGGTGGTTTTCCCAGTAACTTCTTAGCTATTAAAAAAGAAACAAAACAGTGTATTTACTTCCTTTTTCTGCTTATCAACAGAGTACACAGCATATGATAAAGACAGAAACAGAGTTCATGCTGTAAAGAATGATGTGTCATTAAAGAATGAGGTAATATAACTTTTGTCTCCTGGTCCATTTATGACAAAAATACACAAATTTTTCTTGAGTTCTTAATATTTACACTGTGCATTCATTTTATATACTGTATTGATTGTAACCAAGACACAGGGTTTGTTTTTTCTTCCATCTGAGTTTAAATGAACAAACCAAGACCTTTTTATGATCTTTTGGATCTTGTATACTCAGAAGGACTCCTGTTACATAATTTTATGTTAAATGGTGCTTGTAGTGTCTAATGATAAATTGCTGGTTCCTTCTCATAACAAGAAAAAGCTACAAGACTTAGTTATACTTTTAAAAGCTTTATCTTGGCAAATTTTGCAGTTAATGAAAAGACTACTCTAAATATATGTTGACTATTGTGATATAAGTTTACAGATCACAATTGCAAGCCTCTCCACTCATGCACCTCATGGTTTCTTTCTACATTCAAATGCCATGGAAGAGAAATATCAATGGTTGAGTAGTTGAGGATGATTTTATGTGAAGACTTATTGCTTAGTAACAATTGATAGCAAATATGGACACAGAATGAGTTTGTTTGGAGTATGGGAAAATAATACTTTTGGGATCACCCACTTAAAGTTTGCTACTAAAACCAAGTCAAAATAGCCAAAGTAGGATGAGTATAGTATTCACAAGTTTTAAGATCACATATCATTGTATTAAAAGATCAAGAAGAGAAATTTTTGACTCCGCAACAAGTGTAATATCCATTTTTCAATGTTTGTTTAAAAATGTCTTCTTTCCTTTCTTTCTCCTTTGTATTCCAAGATTATAGTCATTACTTTAATAAGATAGTGGCTGTTCAAAGACACCATCAATATTTGATTTTGTTCCTCATGTATGATTTTTGATTAACCTCCCCACACGCTCCTGTTGCCCTCCCCAAACAACAGTGGAAGTTTTCCTTAATTTCTTTATCTGTAAACAAACTTTAAATAAAAGTATGTTTGCTTCACTTAAATGTTCTATAGGAAAAAACTCAAAAAGGGCATATTTCTCTTTCACAGTAACTTTTAAAACACTTTTTTCTTTCAAAATTTTCATTTTATTACATTTCTTTTGCCATTCTGAACAGAATTAAAATGTATACTTAGAAGAATAACAAGATTTCTTACAATCTTAGCAGATATATGAACAAATGAGACTATATTTTTATTTTCCATATTGTCCCTGGTTAATTGACTGATAATTTTTTCAGATGAAGGATTGTTTAAACAGATTATTTTGTTTTCGGTGGAGGCCAAAACCTCAAAGAGGGATATGTAGATTTTCCTAGAGTCTGACTGGTTATGTATATAAAATTGTCTAAATATTTTTTTGTTTGTTTGCTTGTTTGGCTTTGAGAGTTTTCACATGTTGGCACAACGACTTGGTTTTCTCTAGTTATAAAATGTCTTGCTATGATGAGGGACTTTTGGCTGGTGCATTGTGTTGTCAGCTCCTCTTGGTTGAATATGTTAGCCATCAGAGTGTTCTAAAAAGTACAGGCTACGGATTTCCTGCAGCACTCCTTGACAGAGTTTGGAAAATTTCCTTTAAAAGGATCTTGTTCCTTGGGTTCACTAATTTTATCTAGTTCTGTTTGTGGGGTTTTTTTTAAATTTTAGTCTGGACATAGATTTTCTGTAGAAACCACATATGGCATTTAAATAATTAAGTAATTGCCATAGGTCTGCAATGGCTCTAAATTTCATTTGGTTTAAGAGTAAAATCATAAAATTGATACAAATTCAGGAAGCTTTTTTCTTTTCAATTAATAAACTGTCTTCATAACCTCACTTCAAGAAACTTTGGGAGGACCGAAAAAGTAGCTTTTCTTCAAAGGTTTCTGTTTCATTTTTCAATAATGGAAGGGATGAAATCTGTGGTTTCTCATTTCTTTCTTTGTTACTGTAATAGGGCAGCTCTGAGTCCTTTGGCTTTTTAAGTTGTGTTACACCAATTCACAAAATGTTTATGAAAATCATTCAAATTTCCTAACAGGATGGAAATGGAAAGCAGGCTTGGAAACAGTCTTACACCTAGTTACCTTCATCACCCATGCACTTCTGTATGTGTTTCAGGCACCAGCCTAACATATTCTGGGAATTGCTTGATGTCATAAATTCACGTTATAGCCACAAAGGTAATCAGTTAAATGAAAGGTATTTCAGCATCCTTGGATGGAATGTGGAGGCAGCATTCCCAGAACTGATAGGGACTCCTGTAACATCTACTTGTCAAAGTGTTCAGTGTGTCTAGATTATGTCAGTGATGAGCTTACTTGTACCCAGAGAGCTCTGAAGTTTTAGTAAAGGTTCTCTCTCTGAAAAACCTAGTAGCATTTCTAGGTCGAGAACTGCTACTTGAGCAGAGACTATTTCTGATGTAAAATAATCTAATGAGATTTCCTAATATTTTCCTTGCAAAAGAAATATATGGATGCTAAATCCTTGTGCTACTTATCAAATAAATAGAACATAGACACTAGAAAAGCTTGCTGCTGTCTGTTGGTGATGCCTTTAGCCCTCAGAAAAACAGCAATGCATATATATATTCAAATGTATGTATGCATATATGTGTATAGCTATAACACACATACATGCAAGAACACACATATGCTTCTATCCAAATACACACATACAAACATACAGTTTAGAGATGTTTGGCAGTAATCAGTTTCATGACTCTGAGGTTTGATTTCCTACTAATGTGCAATAATACAATCAAACTTTTGAATAAATTATAGGCAAAATCTTTCTGTTGTCTAACATTTTGACCTGGAGTTTCTGTAACCTGCTGTTTATTAAGACATACGGTACAATTAGGAGCTCTAAACACTTACAAGGATCTGTTGCCTGCGGGAGTATGTACACAGCATCTCCATTAAGCAATTTAAGTATTGTTAGTGTCAGTTTTAGCTTCATTTTTTTCACTTTCATTTCCTGTTCTAAGTACATACTGTGCATCCCTCTGCATATTACATGATAGTGGATAAAGAAAAATTGCCAGCAGAAGCATAGTTTACTTGAAACTGCATTTTGTCACCAGTGGTTTCCCTTCCCTGATTGTATAACTGCATTCCTTCTGGCCATGGACAAAGGTCAGATGTTCAGAGTAATTTTATTAGATCTATCAACAGCCTTTGATACCTCACGAATGAGGGATTGCTGACCCACCCGCTGTTGGCGCTTTGTGCTTTCTCTTGTGGATAGTTTAGTTTAATGTGTTGCTTACTTCTTCTGTGTATTGTGGACTCAGATGTTAGGACGACTGGGTGTACAAAGCTCATTAAAGACAAAGTATTTTTATCTGGGCAGCATACTATTCCTATGTACAGAAACTTGTCTCTGTTGTGTAAAATATGGGGAAATCAGAGTTATACTATGCAAAACTAATGGTAGAAAAAAACCTTTGAATTTTTTTTTCTTTGATAGCTGAATGTCTCTTTTGAATTCTTCTGCTGGGAAAGTTAAATAAAAGGGTCACTTCTACAGCAACTTCACAGATGCTAAACTCTAATACCAGTACCGCAATCTTCTTGTCTTATGGTTGTATTTGGTGTCATGGTTAGTCTTTTCCTTGTTTCCACAAGAGATTTTTGTAGAGGGTTTGGAGCATCTGTTATCCTGCTTTTTAATTTTATTTATAGATAATTTTTCTTCTGCTGTGGTTTGCTAATCTAGCAGTTCTTAACTGTCAACTGTTAGAGAAATTTCTTTGCATTATGGTCAAATTGTGCAATAATGTCTCTCCATCTGCTATATTACTCATCTCTAATTAAATCTGAGCACAGGCTCAAATACATCCTGAAATGCCTCATATTGAACACAATTCATGTTAAGAGTAGGGTATTAAATTAATGTTGACAGATCTGAAGGAGCCACAACTACAAAGGCAAGACATTGATTGTGTTTTAAGTAAACCAACATAATCTGCAACCCATATCCTGTCTCAGCCACCTTACCACCAGATTTCCTACTCTCTGTTGCTTAGCACAATTGTTCTTCACAAGATATTTTATAGTTCCAGCTTTGGTTCCTAATTTGTGTATATTAAGGTCACATTATGGTCTGTAAGCTCTAGGCAACTTTTACTGTCAGGTTCTCATGTGTTGGTGTATTTGATCCTGCAATGAAACAGTCTTTTCCAAAGCTTTGTCATTTGGGATTTGGTATGTCCTAAGATTGTGGATATTCCAGAAGTATTTCAGGTGTTACACATCTGGGGCAGACTTGGTTCCCTGCCAGCCAATAGGCATGGATTTATTTTACATGGAAAACAAGACTTGAGGAGGGGATAGATAAGGAAGGTAAGTCTACCTGCTGGTATCTCAGTGCAGGATGTCATTAGCACAAAACTAGGATGAATGCATGATACTTGGGAACACCTCTAAGCCCTGTGACATGGGGACGTGCTAGAATCCTTAAAGGGACATAGAAGTTCCATACCCATGTATACAACATAAAAAACACGCTCTGAGCCTATCTGTATGTACACATATGCACCAAGTACAGCCTAACTGCACTGTTTACAAAACATTAAGCCCTCACTAAATACAAAATGTATTTAAAACAAGAAACATATTAATATTGAAAGTGCCAAAGATGGCATTTAACTTAGGTACCAAAAATTTAAATAGTCAGGAGTGAGTTAATGATATGTCCTGCTAGGGTTTTAACCTTAAGGTTATGGAACAACTGCAGAGATTGGAAAGTGTTAGGCACATTGGCTCCCTTGGATCTGTACACTAAAGAAATGGAAAAACAATACTAGGGGAAAAACATCTTTTTTTCTTTTAAATTCATTTCAAGGCACTTAAATGAATAAAAACCAGTGGAGGCCTTATAATACTAAAATCATTGGTCTGCTAAAATTGGCAACTACATCTCAGCATCTGCTGACTGAGCTGACACACCCAAGGCATTCAATTATCTCACAACAACCACACGCCCTGTTGTGTTTTGGTGTGCACTTAATGCAGTCACTTGGTGACATTTAAATGCGGGCTAATTATAAACATGTTTCATACACAACTGTTCCAAAATCTAATTCCTATGCATATTCATGTTGAATCTGGTTTACATACAGAGTCATCACTGGAGTCAGTGTGATTAAAAACTATGGCACAATTATTATACTGATTAGGCATCCATTAGACTCACATCCATTATACAGTAGTTCTTTATCCTTCATAAGCATTTTTTCTTCTACATTATATTTATTTTTCAGCATGTTGTTTGATTAAACTTATACAAAAAACAGATTTGTGAACTTTTTAGAACAGGAATTTGTTTAATTTATGTTCCCTATATAAAATACATGTTTTAACTGTTGCTTCTTTCTGGTTTTCAATCTGATAAAAAAAGTCAGCTATTAAAGTCTGAAAAAGTAGAACACTGTGGCTTTTTTCTAAGCTAGAGAATATCACACTTTCAAATTGTTTTTACCTTTAAGCTAAATCTCTGCATATTGAATGAAAAACAATTTTTTGTGCAACAGAATGCTTTGCAATTGATGCCAAAAAACAAATCAGTCAAATTATTATCTTTTGTCCTAAAACTTCTATAAATCAAGAGTCCCAGATGCGTAGTTTAATAACACGATGCTGCAACTTTAACAAGGACTACATTTGTCTTTAAGTCCACATGATAGTGAAAGCTTAATATGAAAAACTTTTGTCTAGCACAAGTGATTTGAAGATGTTTTGCTCCATGCATGTGAACTCAGCAGGTGATTCTTGCCTATCTTTGATGTCAAACAGCACAAAACTTCAGTGAGTAGTAGCTTCAGAAATGCAATAGACATAGCTGAGTCTTCATATGAAGCTCATGCTTGAACTACATCAGAAGAACTGACATCTATTATGGTGAGCAAAGACAAGTGTTTGAAAAGAGATTCAAACAGAAGTGTCAGAATTTACAGTGCATAGTTTTATATAAGTTGATTTTAACCAAGCATATCTCTATGAACTCTGCAGGATAGAAAAGAAATTTCAAAAGGCAGAGAAATTGTTGTCATCTAAGGGCATGGAATGTTTTAATAGCTTAAGGAAGAACATTTCTGAAAGGTTATATGGTGATCCATTTACTTTGACTGAGTAATAAGGCTCATCATTGTCACGGTGAGGTTTTTAACCCTTAGAACAATGAAAATGTTCCAAATGTATTGCTAGAATTAAAAAGCTGAGAGTAATTGGCTGTTTCAGAGATTCATAGTCTCTTCAAATACAGATTTCACATTAAGAAAATGAATAAATAAAATGCACTTTTTCAGTCACCATACGTCTGATCTGCAGTTTGTTACTTCAGTCTAGACTAAGACATACCTTAGGATAAGGACTTGCACTTATGTATTATCACTTTTAAGGGAAGAGCATTTAGACAAGAGTTCCATTAAAGACCATTACATTTGTTTACCCTCTTTCTTCCATTAATTAATTTTCTTCCCTTGTCCTGAACACATACATCCCCATGTGCATTACATGGCACAGGAAAAAAACCCCTCTGAAGAAGTGTAGTTTGTTTGAAACTGTGTCCTACAGGATTACTTACAACAGTGCTCTGAAACTATCCCCAAGAGGTCCAGCGTCACAAACCAATCTAATTGTCCTTCTGGAAATGCTGCTTGTTTTGTTAAAAACTGGGGGGAGGAAAAAAAGGATAATGATAATAATAGTAATAATAATAATAATAATAATAATAATGATGATGATGATGATGATGATGATAGGCAGAACTCCAAGGCAGAGCTCCTTGGCTGAAGCACACAAAGCGAGAAAGTAATTAATTTTATAGCTGGTAATCAATAATATGTAAGAATGGGGCTTTTTTTTAGGTTTTCCTAATTTGCAAGACATATGGGAAGACAGCTGCTTAATTATTATGATTTAAAGTTTATTGATTGATTTTTTAAAATTAAGTCCTCTCCTTTCTATAGGCATATAAGATCTCTAGCTTTTAGGGAAAAAATACAAAAAGACCAATTGAATTGAACTTTGTCTTCACTTTGGACTATAAGTCTTTACAGCCTGATTTGTTTATAGCTCTGAAGTGTACTGTGTTCAGATGCCTCTTCATTCCATGAAAGAGCTAATAATTTAATTCTAGTATAAATTACTCCATACTTCATTTACTTGGAAAGTCATTTGAAGGCATCTCACACTGTATTGAGAGATACTTGAAGCTCCTGCTTGGCAAGCACAATTTAAGATAAAGGGTTGTCCAAGTCTTCATTTTTTACTATACCATATATTTTCCTTGTTGTCTCTTCTTTTTGCTTAAATCTGTATGTAGCATAAGGTACAACAAAGAGTTGTGAAATGCTTCTGAACCAAAACACTCAACTTTTTTATCTAGCATGCAAAATTATGTAGTAATTAAAATTACTTTGTTTTGGAATAAACCATTAAACACAAATTCGGATCAAAACACATATCTCCATTGAGATATGATGTTTCACATTTTCATGTGTTGCTAGATAATCCTCACAATTTTCTATTAATTATTTTAACATACTGAAGCCTGTGCAAAATGCAGCAAGGAGTTCTGAAATGTTTTGGGTCTGTTTGAATATACTGGGGGGTTTTTTTGCAAAATTCCTCCTAGTTGTAACTAGCATGGACCTGAGACAGGAAAGAATACAGCATCTTTAAACCATGGAAATATTTTTAGAAAGTGAGCCTGATCCCAGAATAGGCTGATTGATAGGGTCTTAAGATAAAGCCCATCATAGGATTTCCTCTATTTCCTTCTCTTAGAAAAACACAAACAAAAAAACATCCACTTAAATGACTTCATTGGGATATTTTGCAAAACAACACGAAAAGGGAAAAAAATTATACAGATGTCAAATACAGCTGCGGTGCTATGTGTAGTCTTAGTTCTGGCTTAAGGCATGCAGGCTTGAGGAGTAATAAATTGTTTCTAGCTTTAGGTAGTAATAAGAGTGTCTTTATGACAAGACTCTGTTTCTATTCCTTAACTGAAAAGCACAGAGAAGAAAGTGTCATCACATTGTTGCTTTATCTTTGAGCTAAAACATCACAATTTCTTTTTGGCAAATGCTCTCTTCCTAACAAAAGTAAGGCTGGTTGATTTGAAGTGATATAGTTTTAAAAATGTTGGTTGGAAATTCTGTTATAGGACTAACTTCACAAAACTACAGGAAGAAGACAATGACCTTCCTGAAAAGCCTCTGAGTAGGTCCAGGAACACATGGGATCTGTCCCATCCTTCTTCCCAGGCAGGAAGGCATTTCTTGTATCCCTGGGAGGGTTCCTAACCACCATCTGATAAGATACCTTTGGAAAACCTGTTCTTTGCCTTTCTTTCACAAACATTTCATGTTATATGGAAGAGTGATGAGATTTGTTTACCTCATAAATACACATTCATAACTGGTGTGCTTAGAGAAAGAGGCATTGCTCTGGCACTGGTTCAGTGCCCTTTCCTTTGCCTTTGTGCATCTGACAAAGAGACTGAATACATTTTTCCCTTATAAACCAGAACATCAGAGTAGAACAATTAAGTGTGATGTAGTTGATAGCCTTACTGACTCCATTAATGAGAGACATTTTATTTCTAACAGCAGTTATTTGAGAACTTTCTAGGCCACCTAAAATTCAATAGATAATGGATAATCACCAAGCCTGTCCTTAAGGATAGGTCTGTTCTTTCTACAAATGGTTTCTTACTTGGAAACCTTGTCATAAAAGTCCCCAGGGAAAAAGATCCCCATTTTGGACTTGAAATACTGGTCTACTGGTTTTCTGGAGTTTTCTAGAATTATGAGAGTACTAGTATCTGACCTACTTAGTGCTGTCTTGGAGATCCCTGGATGACCAAATACCTTTCAAGGGGATGCTGTACTTCAGGTTAGGAGGTACATAACTGTACAGTACATCATTAACTGAATCCAGGTCAGTGTCCTGGATTCAGACAAACAAAGATATTCAAAAGACTCCAATTACAGGAATGCCATGTTTAAAAACTATGCATCCTACATGAAGAGCTCACATTTCACTATTAGGCCTTTTCCTTTGTAGTAGACTGTTGCAGTCACCCTGGCACACTTAAACCTCCCTGACCAATGGGCAGACAGTGACCCAGGGATGGAGTCCTGGGAGTGAAGAAAGCTGCCTTGCCCCCAGAGACATGACTGCCAGGGATTGGTTCTACCTCTCCCCTCCCCTGTTCCATTTAGGGTTATGTTCTGGAATTTTCCCCTTTGTCTGTACCCTTGTTGTTCCCTGATTTGTTGTTTGAAAAAGTTATCCCTCCTTCCCCTATTCCTGGTTGTGTAAAACCGATATCACTTCCCAATTCCACTGTCCTCATTGGTTCCCTTGTGTTTCCCCTCCCCTCTGCCTTCTCCCTTAATACCCGGCTCCTGGAGCTATATCTGACGGAGAACGCATCTACTATTTTAGAAAAGCTGCAATGGGAGTCGGTATCAGCCCTTTTCTCCTCCATCTCTTCTCTACTGCCCTCGCAGCAGAAATCAGTAGTCGCTTTAATATTTGGGCTTTTGCTTATATGGATGACTTCCTCCTCTGTCACCCAAACTCTCGTTACCTTAATACAGTTAGCCACTCTGTGTGCCGTTTTCTGGAAGAACTAGGAGTCACCATCAACATGGACAAGTCAACACATCTTCAAGTTTTATTAAAAATGGTGACATGCTTTAAATGTCTAGTAATGTGTGTTTAATTATAGTGGAAGGCCTATAAAAATCCTTCTGACAGCCACATGAATAGCAAAACAATTATACTCAGTATAATTGCAATGAATACTAAGTGAAATAATAATGAAGGGAATTTTAGAAACAAAATTGCAAACAACGATGTAAATCTTAATCTACACTGGGCCAAATAATAAAAAAATGTCTGGAGCAATTTTTCAGAAAATCAATGGGCAATTTTGCTTTAAAATGCTTATAAAAGCTGGATTACAATGCTTTCAGTTGCTTGTGAGAACCCCTTTAACTGAAAGACCATGAAACTTTTATTTTTAGAGGGAAGGAAGTTAAAAAATCAGCATATGGGGATGAATGTGGGAGATAGTTACATTTTGTCTACCTGCATGTCCAACAATGGCTCTCTCAAAGATTGTATCTGGAGCAGAGAAACATTTAAAATATGTAATAAAAAACCATACTGCATGAAACACTAAATGAACTTAGCAATATATAAAAGAGATATTACTAACAAAACTTTTGAAGTAAAAACAGAAATTCATTTATGAATAAACAAAGGAAATTATTGGGGATTTATTTCTGGTAGTTGGGGCTGCAAGCTTGTTGTTTTGGGGTTGATTTTTCTGATTTGTTTTTTGTTTGGTTTGTTTTGGTTGGTTGGTTTGTTTTTTTAATTTGGTTTTGTTTGTTATTGGGTTTTTTTGGTGGTTTGTTTGGGTTTTGTTTTGATAGTGTTCAGTACTCTAACTTTAGAGGTCCTTGACACAGATATCTGCATAACCAAGAATAGTTTATGTGCTTTATATTCCCTCTGTAATCAGTGTAAAGAAAAACTACAAATAGCTACTGAAACATTAGGATATTATTATTATTATGATGTCATTATTCACTCCAAAACACTAGGACAGAAATGTCTCTTTCAAGAACAGCCACCTAAAAGTTAGACATCTAGTATGCTAGGCTTAAATGTCAACAGGCATACTCCCCTGCCATAAAATAGATATTTAGATAGGTCTAATGACTTGCTTTCCAAATGTGCCCATCTCTCACCCAACAAAAGTTCTGTAGGAGTTTCATATCAATATCTAATACAGTATTAAATTAATAATTTCTAGTTGCATTTAAATGAGAAGGATGAATCTTTCAAGGAACTTAATGAAAGCTAAGGTTGCAAAGGAAATTTTTTATGCATACTTACTGTAGTCTACAGAGTCTTCTTCCCCTGATTCTCAATGCTTGCATGATGATTGTTCCCAAAAGGATTTTTTTGGGTTGGGATATGAAGGACTCCATTAATTCTGTATTTACTGAAATTTTTATTGTTATTAGGAATTTATAGTTATTAATAGTAACATTATTGTGTTCCTTTAATGCTGAGAACAACAATTAATAATAATATAGTAAGACCATCATTATTGGCAGTTTTAAAGCAAATGCAGGCGTTCAAGACTTTGGTCTTTTTTTAAACATTCTGTAAATATTGTGAATGATCAAATATGTATTCTGTAAAAGAAACTGTTTTTTCTGAAGAAAGATTGCTAACCTAAGCAGTGAACCAAACAACAGATTAAAAAAATGAGCTTGCTTATATCATTATCCACATTACTGAATTTTGTCTATGGCTTTGCATTAATTTGGGGGTTTGGATTAATTATAAAACCAGAATATTTATTTAGATATCCTAAATATAATAAAAATAAACTAAGAAGCTTATTAGCATGCACGAATGTCAGTTTTCACACCTAAGTAAGCAATTTCAATTTTTCTTAATATTGAACTAACTGTATATTTCCATAAATAACATGTCCACAACATTTATTAGTGGAAGACAATGTTTTTTTAGTAATGACTGTTAACATTTATCCAAATCCAATATGCTTTTTTTCCAGTAGTTACACAGCATTATATCAGATTTTACAAATTACCTTTTATTGTAATGGCACTTATTCCACAGCTGAAATTCTCTCTATCAAATGTTTGGCCAAAGACAAGTTTTACCACCAAGTTTTAAGCAATTGAAAATTGAAGTTTACAGTGGAACTTTCACTACTGACTTAGAGACAGAAACACGAAGAACCTATTATAATTTAACATGTAGAATGAACTTCCATGTATCTGTGGCAAATACAGACTTTGCTGCCTCAAGGGTTTGGCATTTTTAGATAAAAAAGAATCAATGTCATTATACACAGTCTCTCTAGAGCATCATGATTATTCTGCATGCATACAATATTTATTTAAAACTTAAAATTAAACTTCAAGAGGTGGTCATTTGAAAGCTGGCAGTCAGTGAACGGATCCTGTCTTCATAAAAAAGAGAATATTTCTTCTAAAAGTTAAGAAGTAGATCAAAACGGTCTTTCCAGTAACTGACACTTTAGTCATACAGATGCTTTTTATGTGTCAGATTTATTAATAAAGAAGGTCCATGGGAATGAACAGAAGAAAATCTTGAGGATGTGACTGTCAGTTTTTGATATGTCAGGTATAATTTTGTAACTGTGATTTTTGGACAGCAGTACACACACAGCATTGTACTGATGTTTGTGTACTTCTTTGTACTATTTCATTTGTGATGACTGAGAAAGAAGATGAGGCGGAGATGTTTTGATACTGGATTGAAACTTGAAACTGCAGTCCTTCAATTTGAACAGCATTCCTTTTTCATCTTTCTTTTCATGTTACCTTTTTAACTTTTGCCACTGATGTAAAGAAAAAAAAGAAAATTTGAAAAGATGCCAGGTGTTGGTTCTTATCTAGGTAAAAGATCACAGAAATTGAGAATAAAGTATAGTTTTATTTTGTCATCATAACAGAATTATGAGACAGATCAAATAGTTGTCAACAAAAAGTGTTTGTCCTCCTAAATCCAACACAGAATAATTTAAACTGTGATATCCCTTCCTATTGCTCACAGAAAATATGCACATTATTATAATTAACTGGAAGTGTAATATGTTACTCCTGCTATTCTGCAAATAATAGCATCTTCATTGGCTAGTCTTTGTGTACATTGGTGGTATTTTTAACTTACCAAAGTGCATGCAGCAAAGAACTGCTAAAGAATATCACAGTGCACCACCTGAAGAAAGGAACGGTCTTTTTTCCTTTTTTTATATAATTCATCTTATAGAGCATGTTATGTTAGAAGAAGGCAGTAGTGAAAAGTCTTTATTTTCAACAAATTTCTGTCAGTTAGAAGCTTGATTTATTTTGATTGGAAAAGTGCTATAAACAATCCTGTTACAAATGGATTTATTAAAACACACCAAGGATGCTGTATCAGTATTGAACAGCAGCACTCAGGATTCTGAAGTCAGGCATCTGCTCAAGGGTTTTATTGTTTCAACTCATAAACAGAGGCAAGGGCCAGCACTGTAGGAAGTCTAGTGACCTGAAACCTGCTCCTTGATCTGTAAGCAAGAACAGCATGAGAACAAGAAAAGTTCTTCTCATTAGCCAATAGACTGCTATAATTAATGTTTGAATGCAGTGAAACTGTTCACTGTGGTGCATCAAAACTGCTACTTCTGTTCATATTCCTTATGATTTAATTCTGAATTTTCTCATGCACCTTGTACAGAAGTTATCCCTTGTTTAGCTTTTGAGAATTTCTTTTCAGAAAAAGGAGATAAATGCATTTTAGAGCTGATATATTTCCAATTTTGTTAGTTCTTAAGCATCTTCCTGCTTAACCCTTAAACTGTTCACAGGTCTCCATGTGGTGCTGCTTCAAACACATCTACTTTTGTAAACATCAGTCAGAGCCCAGCTGCCCTGCATACTTAAGAAAAGTCAAAGTTCATTCGTTCATTTTCTCCTTCCTTCCTTTTCTGTGAGATACAGCAGTCCATTAATTCACTTCAGTCTCCTAACATACAAGGTATTCTGTTCCTTTCATCTGTCTCTATCAGCCAAATAAAGATAAACACAGAGGGTGTCTTGGAAATTTCTTAAAATTGCACCAGGCTACTGTCATGCCTCCTCACAATCATCTGTTTTTGTGGGACTGGAGTGCACAAAATACTGAGAATTAAGCTTGGATACAGACAACTCTTTTCTGTACAAAAACTGAGGTGATACAGTCTGATCAAAGTGACTAAGGAGCATCATGAGCTCCCCACACAGCCTACAGAACTGATACAATGGATATTAAATCGTGGAATTGAGCAGCACTTACAAATTTGCAACACTTACAATAATTTAAAAAGAAGCCACTCAGCCTTTGCATGTGTGCAGGCTTTCCCCAGGCTCAATTCTCCAATCCTTCAATTCTTCCCTCTGGACCTATGGGGAGAGTTTGCCATTCACCGGGGAAATCTCTGAGCCAGCTGCTATTTTCCATGACTCCCTGAAGAATGCATGGCCAATTGAAGCTGCTCTGCACTCCACACTCTTCCTCTGACGAAAGCTCTTATTCATTCTTGAATGCCTCCTTCTCATTTTTAGGAGCACAAATGCCTTTTCCACTTTAGCCCTGACTCAATTTCAAGATTATTTGGTCTCTGGCAGCGATGCAGAGGAGTGAGCAAGGAAGTGCCCAGTTTGTGTCGTCACACGCAAATTGAGTTTCTTTTGGCTCTGTGGGAAGTAAAGTCCCATCGGTTTTGGCTCTCTACTTCCTCCAGCTACTTCAAAATTTTCCTGGCTATCCACCCCATCTTGACTTCAGCTTCCTAGAATGCCAGGGAGGGAAGGCTTTAGGCTATAGGCATATTTGTCCTTTTACTTGGTGTGGGGACCTGCTAGAAACAGCTGGGGCTTCAGTACCATCCTTTAATGTAACTCTCTGACAGTAATTAGTACCCTCTCCTGCTCATTGGATGTATAAAGGGTGATTACAGGGACTGCACAATACACCCTCCAGCAGCAACTGTTTGTGTGAAGAAATGTTGACAGGGTAAGCAGTCAATATAGCTGAAGGAGAAGGAAAATTTCATGGATCCAGCTCCTGCTGGCTATTAGGTCATGGTAGGTGCTCAAGCGAAGTTTACCTCTCTGAACATTTCCTGTACAAATAAACATAATTGAAAATGAGAAAATCAAAGCAAACTCTAAGCCAAAAAAGAGGCAAAGATATCTTGGATCGATTTTCAAACTGTTTTAGGTGTTTTAGGAAACATGAATTTCTTACCTGGGAGGAATTCTGACCTACTCCTTGAATAAAACCAGAACTATTCGCTCTAATTGCAATTTTGTCTTTGGAATACCTGAATCTGTGTGTCAGGAGTGAGTGAGTGAGTGAGTGAGTGAGTGAGTGAGTGTGTGTGTGTGTGTGTAAAACTGCAATCTTCCTGGCTTTGCCTTGCTGACATCCCTGCCAGTCAGCAGCTACACATACCAACCAGCCCTCTTTGTGCCAATCTGGTGGTGAGTGGTGCAGAAACAGTTTAATTAATGTTGAACTTCTTAAAGTTGAAGTGAAAACAATTACAGATCAATTTTACTTTGCCTCCTCACTTTCATCACTTATATCCTCTCTTCCTCCTCCCTCTCCATTAGAGAGCTTCATTTCACAGACTGTGAATTATAATCTAATTACTATATTTTAAAAAGGCAGACAAGGCATTGTTTCTTCATCTTGCAGTTAAAAAGCTCTGAAATAACAAAGGAAATGCTCTTTCCTTCTTGAGTGCCAGAAGCATAGAGTCACTCCCATCACAGATGTCTCATTCTTCCCCATCTGTGACTTTTTCTTCTTTCTTTTTTATACAGAAGGGATCACATCTTTCCCTTAACAACTGTTTGCACACCAGACTCAGAGAAAGTTCACAGCACAAATCACATGTACATTGGATATGTAAGTGAAGTGATCTGTAGCACAGCTAATTAGACCTAAATTCTTGATTTACTATTTATAAAACAAAATTGATTATTACTTCATCAACAACATTTAAAGCATCATTAAGAGAGGTCTGCTCCAGCAGCCTCAGGTTAAATTTTTTAACAAGCACTTTAGTTGCTAATCTGTGTTATTGCCAACATATGTAAACTTCCTAATGCTAATTGCATTCAGCTGTGAATCAAACAATGTCTAATTCTCTTCAGGATTAATTATGCACATGTGCTGCCTGCATTCCTAAACATGGTTCTCATAAATAATAAGAGATATATCTAGGCAGATGGGATTTTTCCAACTAAATGATCTGTTTATCATGAATAAAACAATTGACACATACTAGACTTCTAATGCAAAGTCACCACAACATTCCCATGTTTTTTAATCATAAATAATTGCTGCGACAGTTGTTTGTGTGAACATGTTTTTGTACAGCCAAGCAGTAAGAAGCATGTCCTTCAGTAAGCACTGTTACCTTTGTGTGCACCTTTTCTTCTTCTTTCTTTTTCATCTTTTTTGATTTGAAGGTGCATAACAGAGTGGTTTATATCATGCGTTTGATGAACGAACTAAAAATCTCCACTAAATGCACAAGTTTTGTAAGCCCCAGGGAAATCTGGTTTAAGTACAGTGCAGGAAAAATTGCTAAAGTGTTATGTATTCTGCTTGTTTCAGGAAGAAGCAATGAATTTCTGGCATCCAGAGCCAACCTTGGCAGCATCTTTCTTTAGAATTTCTCTTTTATTAGTCTAAAAGGGCAGATAATTAAATGAACTTGTAAAATTAACCTGAAAAATAACTTCCAGTGCTGAGTACATGGCAAGTAAAAATAACTATTTTAAAATTACATTTGACAGCAACAGAAGAATTTTCCCCAAAAAAAAGGAGACAAAGGTTTTCTATCCTTCCTTTTAATGAAGATATCTTCTTTTAAATAGAATTTAAAATGTAGCTGCAGCAAGCAACTCCATAGCACGTCTCTTCTCATATGACACAGATGTCTTGGTTTCTACTGAAAAAGACTTAGACAGAAAATGCATCAGGATAGCACGAATTTGATACTAGTAGAGGCTTATAAAATTATACTGTTTAACTATGTATTATTGCACCCATTATTTTCAGTCCTGCTATGGAATGTTTTAATTAGCCCTGATGGTTTAAGTCGATTTAAATTTTGTATTGAGTCAGTATCTTTTATTTCTTTTTCTTTTTTCTCCTGAAACAGAAATTGAAATAGCATGGTACTAAAGAAAGGTAATAAATAGACTAATAGCTTAAGTGTCTGAAGTCTTTCAGTTTCACAATAGGTGGGACACACTTAACCCCTGGCAATATGCCCTTAACCTTATTTTCCAGGTGCAGGTTGCTGATGTGAGAAAGTGGTTGAGCACCTGTGCCTCATTTGGCTCCTCATTTCTCAGCTAAGTCTAGTAAGAGAGGTTATCAATTGGTATAATGGTTTTTATAATAAGAGCACCTGTCCACTAGTCACTATACCTAGATCATCAGCTAATTTCATAAGGCTATGAAAAACTCAGTTGGTTATCAGTGATGACCTTTGCTGAATTTCAGCTGGTGACATTGAGATGAAAAGCTGTGCTATTACTAGTCAGTGAGTCAGCCTGCCCTTCACTCAGTTTGGGCAAGATAAAATTTTATGAAGCTATGGCTTATCTGTGTTAAAGCAAGATTCTAAGGTGACAAAATACTTGATAATCTGAAAAACACATTTTAAATAGCTTTATTATAAAAGGAGACATTTTCTGGTCTTTGAAATCAGATAATACATGATAAGAGTATGTAGCTGAAAGAACAAAAGCAACTTAAGAGCTGAAAGAAGTGAAGCATCCAACTGTTTCTCAGCTGTGGAGATTGCAGAAAATATGTTTAACATTGTAAGGTGCTGTGTTGGTTTTGCTTAGCCCAGAATATCAGCAAAGTATTAGAAAATTTTAAACCCTTCAAAAGCTGTTGTGGTAGGCCAGAAGAAGTGTCTGAAGGGTTGGGAGAAGGCGTACCCCTGTGTTCATGAGTTAGTTTTGTTAAGTCCAGTTTTGCTAGTGGGTGGGGTGCAAAGATGGCTCCTGTGTGTCCTCTGTGAAGGTTCTGGAAGTTTTTCTCCAAGTCCAGCAGAGCCAATTTCTAATGGCTCTGAAGACTATGGACATGCTGCTCGCCAAGTCTGGGCCAATTAGAAGTGCTAGTTACGCCTCTGTGAAAACATATTTAGGAAGAAATCAAAACAATGTGAGCACACACTTCTTTTTAGCTGGAGGAGGAGGTGAAAATGTGTGAGGGGAAAACAACCTGGAGACACCAACGTCAGTGGAGAAGGTGGGGGAGGAGGTGCTCCAGGTGCCAGAGCTGAAAACCCTCTCCTAGCTGTGGTGAAGGCCATGGGGGGAGCAGGAGGTCCTCCCTGCAGCCCATGGAGTCCACAAGGGTGCCGAGATCCACCCACAGCCCACGCCAGAGGAGCAGGTGGATGCCTGGAGGAAGCTGTGATCCAGTGGGAGTCTCATATAAAGAGTTAAAGCTATAAAGGCCTTGCAAGGAAGAGAAAGGCCTTGCTCCTGGCATGGAAGCAGCCTGGCCTCAGCTCGGGAGAGTCTGCACAGCACCTTATGGACAAAGAGACTCATGTTGCAGCAGAATTTGGGTGGGATGTTGCTTGTGAGATTGGACCCACACCAAGAAGTTCCCAGAGGGCTGTCTCTCGTGGGAGGGACCCCATGGCTAAGTAGAGGACCCCTCTCCCTGATGGACTGACCAAAGTAAACCCCCCTTACCATCCCCACCCCCTCCCCACCCCCCCCCCCACCCCGTGCTGTTGATGGGAAGGAGGAAGGGGGGTGAGCAGAAAAAGTCTTTGAATTGTGGTGATGGATTGACTATGAAAAAACCCCATACCCTGCCCCCCCCCCATGCTGTTGGTTAGAAGAAGGGAGGGAGGTGAGTGAAGAAATGGTGTCTTAAAAGCTATTTTTACTTCTCATTTACCCTCCAACACTCTTAGGTTAATAAATCACTTTGCAACTTTAAGTTTTCAGCCTGTTTTGCCCTTTTTTTTGTGTGTGTCCTCCCACTGATCTCTTATCTCAACTCCTGAGCCCTGCATGTGTGTTTAACAGTTCTTTTCCCCCTCTCCTCTGCATGTTTGCGGCAGGAGAGAGCAGACATCATAGGTGCCTGGCATTTAGCCAGGGTCAAACTATGACAGGGGCTGTTCCAGATTGTGAGAGACAAGAGTATGTAGGTAGAACTCTACCACTGGGAGAGTACAATTTTCAGGTTAGTCATTTAGTTATTTTTTGTTTGTTTGTATTTTTATACAAAGCCTGGGAGCTATACTCATTTAAGTCATTTCAAAACAGTCGGGTGCTCATTTCACCAAAAAAACCAAAAAACCACCAAACCCCCCACCCAAAAAAAAAAAAAAAACCAAAACCAAAAAAACCCACTACAAAACAAAGAAAAAAAGCCATTCAAGAGTTGAAAGAAGTCCCAAGCTTGTATTTAAATGAAATTTGAACTTTCAGGTAAGAGAAGACTTCACTTGCATTTCTGAAATTTAAAAATTAACTAAATCACTTTGCCGTCAAAGAACCAGAGGCTACATCTGAAAGGTTCTTGTACCCCTGAAGTTATTTGAGTTGTTGGACCTACTTACCACTGGGCTGCTTCTCAGCCTGCGGTCCCTTCATGAGCAGACTGGCTGCAGCTTCTTGTTTTGTTTTAGATATGGAAGTTTGGCCCCAGAGAGCATGAGTGACATCCCTTCACTGAGCAAAGGTGAAATACACAGAAGAGGTAGAGTGTTGTGTGGGGGAATGTTCTGCCTTGTTTATCAGTCAACGGTAAGACATACCTACCTTTTCCTCTCAATTCCGTCATAAAGACCGAAATTAAAATTAACTATTAGCTAAATAATGTAGTTCCTGACAAGCAATTCAAAGTAATTTAAATAATAACATCAACAAAACAGTCCACCGGCATTTTTGCTAGTCTTACTTGCCTGCAATATGAAAGAATTTGATAGAAACTGTTCATCTGTATCCTGAAGTATAATTGTTTATGGGTTTACAAAAAGGATTGTTGACATCATGTCATCTTGGAAAATTTAAACTGGACTCCTTTAGGACGAAACTAAACTGGAATATGTTCTCCAAAACCAGTCTGAAGGTACACTTGCTGCAAGCAGATGATGAACCCTTGAGCTATACAAGGGCTCAATTAACTAGTCTAAATTAAATTCCAATTGAAATATTTGCAGTGTGGAAGCTAGATCCTCTACATCAGCTCTTCTGTTTTGCAGACATACAGCAAGGCTATGCTACTAATCCATACACAGTCTGGAAGGCCATGAAGTATACCATTCAGAAAATGCTGAACTTCTCTGAAAGTTTATTTGCAAGGGGGAGAAAAGCAGTTCACAGACTGGGATTCTGCCTCATATGTTAAATGTAGGTGTCTTAAGGATAATTCAACAAATCCTCTTGAAAATAGGTACCATCATAGGCAAAATAGACCTTGGCAGATTTTTATTTGTCTGAAAGAAGCTCTAGAAGATAATTTCATTGTTAATTTAGCACAGAAGTATAAAATTGTCACATAAGTATGAATGAAGGAGGAAGGTACCTTTATGAAAGTTAAGAAGTCATACACTTAGACTGTGTCCGTTCTTCTAAACAAAACAGGACAAAGGAAGCAGTGCAGGTGCTGCCTGGGTGGTCTTGGACCCTGTTTGACCCCCATGGGTTGTTAGGCTATGCTCACTGGAGCTGCCTGGATGAGGCTTGGCCATCCCCCTGGGCAGTGTCAGTGAAAAGGCACCAGGACAGCTTCTCTCCATTTTCCACTTCCGCTGCAGTGTTGGCTTTTGTATCCTCCAAACACTCGGATGTGCCTTTGTGCTGCTCTCCACAGCATGGAGGCTCATGGGCTGCAATGTACTGCACAACAGGTTTCAGATCATATGAGCTTAAAAACATACAAGATACAACAACTACATTTTCGGACCATGAAAGCAATAAATGAAACTTGGTGGAGGCGCAGGCCATTTTCACCTTCACTGTGATTCCCCTTGGTGTTTTGCCCATGGCTTCATTCAATTGAAATATACCCTGCATTAAAAAGTGCAGAACCATAAATAAACCTGAGCTAAGAGAGAATTTCAAATCTTAGGTATTTTATATAGTAGTTCTTCTAGAAAGGTATTTTCCCTTTGTAGTGTCTCCATTTCATTGTTATTGTCAGTTCTGAATATATTATTGTCTGATGTGGTTTTTATTTCTTCATCAATGAATAAAAGACATGGTGTTTGAATAGGAATCTCTATACAGAGTGGGAGTGACTTGAATTAAAGGGGAATATTTTCTGAACAGATGAGGAAGGAAGAGCATCTGTTTCTGCATTTTGTTTTCCTCCTTATATTATAAAATGTTTTGAAGAATCTAGTGGGGTGCTGAAAGCTGTGAGAATTTTTATCAAGAGTTTGTGCAGTGCTGGTGTTTCTCAACTATGTGCACAAGATAAAAGACTGTAATATGCCTCCTAGTAAAAAAAACTTTGACCTTTAGTAATTTTGTTAGTAACTGCTGGCAAAACAAGTGAAAGTGTTTAGCACATGGGTTTTTTCCTCATCAATAACAGATTCTTCAGCCATTTTTGCATAAAATCAGAGTATTGTCATAGACCATTTCCAATAGATCCTTCTTATGTAAATATAATTAATTTTAATTAAGATAAAAGAAATAATGAAAAGGTATTGTAAGCTGTTTTTGTATGTTCTATTCTTTAACAGTTTACCATTTTCAGTTTAGGAGGAATTTTCTCATGCTCCCACATCAAGACATTTACTGTCATACGTAGGGCAAGAACTGCTTTATGCCTTGCCAGCAGGCTGTATGAAGTTATATTTTGTGGGTGTAACTTCTGAACCCAAGCTCAGAATTGGGGATTTTATGTGAAAAATATCTCCCAGCTCCTAACAGAACTTGAATCTATCAGTGCTTCCATGCTTTATCCATTTAAATACCAAACGAAATTCTGTATTAGAATGTGATTTTATGCAAGAGATCAATAGCTTTCAAGGAGTATAACATCGCTGCCATCTGTCACACTCCGGTCTGCTCTGCAGACGCGCTGAAGCACACTACATTTGCAAGTCCTCAATGACATTCTCTCAATTGCTTCTGTGAAACTGTTTGGATGATACACCTAAACTGATTAGGTCACCATTATGGACATTAACATACTCGAGTATTTGAAAAGGGCAATAGCAGGGGCCCTTTGGATGTTAATGACAAAAGGTATGTTAGAAAGGATAAACTTGCTTGGGTTTTTTTCCTGTGTGTTTATTTGTTTTTTGAGGGGGGAAGGGGCTTGGTGTAGTTGAGGTGTTTCTAACAATTAATTTTCAATTTGCTAATGTTTTGGGGTTTTTTATGAGTCTTGTTTAGAAGTTTACTGATCAGACAAAGAAAAGCACATGCACATGTAATTTTAAGGGTAGAGAGAGGGTCACTGATGAATAGATTGTTATGGCTGTATTATCACTTGAAAGGATGGAGAAGGTGTTTAATGCAATTCTTTATTTCATTGTAATTGCATTTAACAGTCTGTTGAGTTTTCCATTAAAAATACCATACTAATAGACAAGTAATTTGATTTATTTTGAATTTAATAATTTAGCATAATCTCTGTTTACTGTAAGAGTAATAAATATTGAGATTTTTTCATTGAGTGCTGTAGCAAAAGAGTTTTTTGGGGAGTTCACTAAATGACTGCTCTATTGAGATTATGGAGGGGTTCAGTCACCCAGTTACTATCTGTAAGGAGATGTTGCTAAAACTAAACTAAAGTGCATCTGCAAATATCAGCATTTTGTTTGCCCCTTGCCAGAAGCTGGTTGCCATTGGAAAAGCTGATGCTCCAGCTGGCAGTCCAAATTGATAGAATAATGCACAGGTGAACTTCCTAAAGAGGGCTTTGTCTGGGGTTGAGTGTTTGCTGAACTCAGAGAACATGGTACACTGTTGCTCAAACTTCTGTTACTGATACTATGTTGGGGCAGAGGGGGGAGGAGGGGTGGAACCAGGCCTCTGCGTTTACCGAAAGTGTCTCTAAGGCTATTGAGAGATCACTCCAGCCAGCACTGCCTGGTGCTGTACAGAACGACCTTTCTCACACCCGTGCCGGTGTATGGCACATATGCTCACTCACCCACAGAGTTGGATAGCTCATGCGTCACCAGAGACAAAGAACTCAGAGCGCTCAGTCAGCTGGATATTCCAGAAGTTTATTCCGAAGGGGTCCAGGATGAAAGAGAAAGAGAGACCCTCGTTGTCTATATTTATAGGGATAGCTGGAGGGTCAGGGAAGGGGAGGCGGGGGGAACATCACAACCAATGGGGAGAAGGAAGGGATGGGATCAGGGGTTAAGTTACAGCTGGGGGGATTTACATAATTTGGGGAGGGACCATCGTGTTCTCCAGGGGGGGGACTAGGATGTCTCCCACCAGTGAAGCCCTGCTGTACTGGAACCACTCGGCTCCCCAGCAGTTCCTGAGGTGGTATTATCCACCACAACATCTCCCCCTTCTTTATTTAAAGGAAAGGCCTCCCCTACTTGCTTAGTTAAACACTTCTTGAGGCAACCGAACAAGCTTAGAACAAGGAAAATTATTAGGATCACCCACAGTCCAGTTTTGACTAAGGATGTTAGCCATCCTTGAAGTCCCCATTGTCGGAAAAGATTGCCAATCCAGTCTGCTTCCTTTTCTGTCTTCAGTTCTTTGATTTGATCCTTTATTTTCTGTATCGTCGCGTGGATGCGCTGGCTATGAGATGACAGGTTAAAGCAACACAGTCCTTCGAATTCCTCACAGCCATGTCCATGGGCTAATAAAAGAAAATCGATGGCTGCTCTGTTTTGCAGTGTTGCATGCCTGGTGGTTTCTTCATCTTCAAGAAGTTGAGAGAGGGCACTCGAGGTTAGGTTAGCATGCTTTCCGAGCCAGCACTCAAGGTGGCTAAGTTCACCTAAGGCTTTTGCTGCTGCTACTCCAGGCAGGAAAAACGATGCAGCAATCCTTTTAGACAATGACCAATTGATAATTTCGCTATCACAATTAGGATCTAATTGTTGTATATTTCTTTTTTGGCGGGCCAATCGAGTATGGTTTCTCCAATGTAGAATTTGGGTTTTGTTTGGTGCTAGTACAGAAAGCCTGCCAAGAGTGCACGGTCCCCCTTGGAGCTGGGATTTCAAGCAAAAATCATTAAAAGATGGTTTTCTGTTACTTCTTTCTTTTTCCCCTCTCATCCCCCCTTTTTTTCATAAGACACAGGTAATAAGGTTGTGGGTTAGGGAAACACGTGAGGGTAACAGATAAGGGATTTGTGGGTTAGGGGAACTGCTTGAAGGCGGCACAAATAGCTGTTCACGTGGCTGGAATCTTGCACCGACGTCTTCTCCAAGCGGCACTGGTTTCTTTGTCTGGGGTTTCTTTGTCAGTGTCTGGTGTGTCATCTTTCGTCTGCTCAGGAGCTGTCACTGACGGTCGGAGGTAGGGTTTTACATATTTTCCTGGTATCCACTTGGGTCCTGAAGGTGTGGAAACACAAGCATATCCCCTCCCCCATACAATTAGTGAAAAAGGGCCTGATATTCGATGGCTTTCTGGATCTTTGATTAACACTGGCGGTTGTTCTTTTAATTTGGCTTGGGTTGAATTAGTAAAATGCCGGAACACAGGGGGGGTCAGGCTCTTCAAACGAATTGTTTAAGAAATTTATTGTAAAAAGGGCTTTGCAGAGTCTCATAATGGGAGAATTGAGTTCTGACCCTCCCTGCTGTTGGTCTAGGACCCTCTTAATTGTCTGGTGTGTCCTCTCAACTATGGATTGTCCTGTGGGGGAGTGGGGGATACCTGTAATGTGTTTGATGCCCCATGAGCTAAAAAACTCTTGAAGTTTGTTAGAGATGTATGCTGGACCGTTGTCAGTTTTTATCTCAGCAGGAACGCCCAGGGTAGCAAAAGCAAGGAGAAAGTGCTTTATAACATCTCTTGCCTTTTCTCCTGCATGGGCAGATGCAAAAACAGCTCCAGAAAATGTGTCTACAGAAACGTGTACATATTTCAATCTGCCAAACTGGGGGACATGGGTCACATCTGTTTGCCAGACTTCACAGCTGCCTAGACCCCGGGGGTTAACCCCAGACCCTAATGATGGCATTTGGTAGCTCTGACAGCTAGGACAGGTTGCTACAATTGCTCTTGCTTGGTTACGAGGTAGTTTAAACATTCTCATCAGTGCTGGTACATTCTGATGGTAAAATTGGTGGCTCAGCTTTGCCTGAGCAAAGGTGTCTGGAATGTTAGGAGCTTTCACCGGCATAGCTAGAGCGTCTGCCCTCCGATTCCCTTCAGCAACTGGTCCAGGGAGATCGGTGTGTGACCTCACATGCATCACATGGAACGGCTGCTTTCTGTGGGAAAGCAGAAAAACAAGTTTTGAGAGCAGTTTATACAATTTAGGATTTGACACTTCTTTTAGCCAGGCATGTTCTGCTCTGGCGACTACCCCAGCTACATAAGCTGAATCTGTTACCAGATTAATAGGTTTTTCGAACATCTCAAAAGCTCTAACAGCAGCCGCAAGCTCCGCAATTTGCGGTGAGCCTTCGATTATTTGGATATCGTGCTTCCACACTTGCGTTTCGGGATGCTTCCAAGTCACGACTGACTTTTGGGATTTCCCGGAGCCATCTGTAAAAACAGTCAGAGCCTTGAGAGGGGTTCGACTTTGAAGTTCTTTTGGGGCCAAATGAAAAGCCGAATTGAATAATTTATGTTTTGGATGATGATTTGAAATCTTGCCTGGGTAACTATCCAGAGCAACTTGAAGATGTTCATTTGTTTGGAGTACGTTTGCTAAGGATTCATTTTCCAATGATGGATAGATGCAGGTGAAATCACACCCTGCAAGGGTACGGAGGCGTGCTCTGGCTCTCATAATTAGTTGGGCTACTTGTTCTTGTCGTGTTGTTATGGTTTTGAGTGGCTGATGTGGTAAGAAGATCCACTCTATTATAAGAAGTGGGTCTTTTTGTGCAGTGTCCCATTGAAAAATCAGTCCATACAGCCTAGGTGACTCACCCAGAACGATGAAATTAAAAGGCAACTCAGGACTTGTCCGATGGGCTTGGCGAGAAGACAGGGCAAGCTGTACCTTAGCGATGGATTCCCGGGCCTCTTCTGTGATGACTCGGGGCGAGTCCAGGTGGTCACAGCCTTTCAGGAGGTTAAACAGTGGAGCAAGGTCTTGCGTAGTAATTCCCAGCAGAGGACGAACCCAGTTTATAGAACCACACAGTTGGTGCAAGTCCCGGAGTGTCCTTGGGTTGTTTTTGATGGTGAGCTGCTGGGGTACGATGGTCCGTTCGCTGATGCGGAGTCCCAGGTAGGTCCACGGGCAGGTACGCTGAATCTTTTCCTGCTGGATCTCAAACCCTGCTTTCTCAATGGCTTGAATAGTTTTTTCTAGAGTTAATTTCAGGTATTTATCATTTGGTACAATGATAAATATTTGATTTGGCACAAATCAACACATTGATTTGGCACAAATCAACACATCATCCATGTAGTGGAGAATGATAGAACGTGCAAACTCTTTGCGGATGGGGGACAGGACGCGAGCCACGTACCATTGGCAAATAGTTGGAGAATTTTTCATACCCTGGGGTAACACACACCAGTGGTATCTGCGCTGGGGGGCTTCCTGGTTTAGGGATGGCACGGAGAAAGCAAACCGAGGAGCATCACTTGGGTGTAGGGGGATTGTGAAGAAACAGTCCTTAATGTCAATGACAGCAAGCTTCCAATTCTGAGGAAGCATTGAGGGCGAGGGCAGGCCAGGCTGTAGGGGTCCCATATCTTCAATGACTTCATTGATTTTCCTGAGGTCTTGGAGTAGCCTCCATTTGTCTGTTCTAGGTTTCCGTATGACAAAGACAGGGGAGTTCCAAGGGCTATTAGATGGTACAATGTGACCCTTGGCAAGCTGTTCTTCTACCAGGGATTCTAAAGCGCTGAGCTTCTCTTTGCTTAGGGGCCACTGGGTTACCCAGACTGGGTCATTTGTTTTCCAGGTAAGGGGAGGGGTGGAGCGTCTCCCAGTGGCCCCAGCTAGAAATCCTGAGATGGAGGTGGGATTACCAGCTGAGTCCCCCACTGGGTAAGGAGATCTCTGCCCCAGAGGGTAAAACCAGAGTCAATTACGTATGGGCGGATGGTGGCTGTGTGTCCTTCAGGGCTTTCTATGATGATATTATTTGTACTCCTCTGGGAAGTTGCTGACCCTCCTATGCCTGTGATTCTGCCGCCTGCTGGTTTGGTTTTCCAGTCCTGGGGCCATTCTGCTCGAGAAATGATGGTTACATCGGCTCCTGTGTCTACCATCCCCATCAGGTAGGCAGTGGATTTATCATTGTGTAGTTTACAATTCATCATGGGCTTATCTGCGCCTACAACTTCTGCCCACCATATGGAAGGTGTTCTGTGGCACCTGGGGTGGTTTTCAGGTAGTATGATAGCTTGTGCTACCACCTGACCCTTTGATAGAAACCAGGGAGTGTTGTTACAGGAGACAGAAATTTGTACTTGTCCACTGGGGTCTATTTTGTGGACCTCAGGTAAAATAAAAAGTTCAGGTGGACCATGCTTAGTGTCCCCAACTACTAGAATGTCCACAGACCTGTCAAAAGGTTTTTCAAAGTCCACATATATGTGTTGTTGATTTCCATTGCGGAAGTGGTGTGTACCAGTACTTACAAGACAGAGTCTCTTGTCTGTTCCGCTGTGTGGTGCGCAGTTACCATCCATGGCAGGGGTGGCAGGGCAGGGAGAGACGGCTGTAGAATTTGTGTCCTTGCGCGGAGCCGCGCCGCGCTTCACTGTCCGTTTCCCTGGTCCTTCTGATGGTGATGCTGGCAGGGACAGCCTGGGGGCACAGCTTCAGTATTTTTGTTAGTATTTCGCTTAACACGCTTTGGTTCAGGGCAGTCTCTGACTATGTGTTCAAAACTCCCACAATTATAACATCTCCGTGGAGGTGTCTGAGATGCTGCTAGTGCTTCTGCTACCCCTTTTGAAACTGCTTGGGCTATGGTTGCTTCAGGAGATGCTAATTTGGTGCAAGCCTCAATCATCTGATCGAGGGTAGGAGGTGGGTCTAGAGGAAGGGCTCGGAGGACTTTTTTACAACTCTCATTAGCATTCGCCATAGCCAATGCACGCAGGAGCTGCTTTTGGGCTTCTGAGTTCCCAACTTGCTTTTCAACTGACTCTTTTAGTCTATCGAAGAATTTTATAAAGGACTCATCCATAGTTTGTTTTATGGTGGAGAAATTTAGAGAGGGAGTGGAGTCCGAGGGAGTTGAGAGCAAGGCCCTGTCAGCTTCTCTTTTGATATCTTCTAAAATTAGTTCAGGCAATTGTCTCGCCTGATCCTGGGGTTTAACTAGGTTTCCTTCCCCACAAAGATCATCCAGTGTTAAGTGAGCCCTGTTAGGATCTCTGTGATATACCTGAAGGAGGTCTTTTAATTGTTTTCTCCAAGTTCTGTCCCACAGCATGTATTCCCCGGGTGACAGAAGGCATGCCATAAGATTTTTTATATCATGTGGAACTAATACATTTGCAGCAAAAGTAGCTTGAAGCAGATTCTTAAAATAAGGGGAGTCACGCCCAAAATCCTTCCCCGCCTTGCACATCTCTTTGATCTGTGCATACGGGAGGGCATCCCACCGGGGGTTCCCTCCAGCTCTATTATAATGGACAGGCGCTGCAGTGACAGAGATTTTGTTGGCTATTTCCCAGTGCCCCTCGTGTGCGGCTTGCCTGCGTATATCGAGCCACGGGTCCTCTTCAGAGTCGCTGCTCTCCTCCTCCGAAGAGGGACAGGCAGCCCGAGGCCGGGACCGGGCACAGTGGGGACGGCTCCTCCTCCGTCGCTGGCTGGCTCTGTTGCCGTGGGAACCGGGGAGGAGCGGGGCCGCAGGAGTAGCACCGCCGGGGAGGGGGGGTGAACGAGGGAGGGACCCGCGCCGGGATGGGAGCTCCCCGCGGGGGGCAGGGCTGACGCAGGGACACCCGATACCAGGAGGAGCGGAGCCGACGGGACACCCGATACTGCGGGGAGCGGAGCCGACGGGACAGCCGATACTGCGGGGGCGGGGCCGACGCAGGGACAGCCGATACTGCGGGGGGAGGGGCCGACGCTAACCCGGGAGTTTTAAACTGATAAGGATCAGGCATGCCAGCTTGTTTTTCCACGTGGGCGGCGCCATGTTGCCCCGCAGGAGGAAAGGGTAACGCGTGGTTTGTGCCGTCTCGCGAAAAACATGGAGTCGAGGTAGGGAGGTTTTGGGGAGCTGGGAAGAGGGTGAGGGGCAGGCTCGAGCCGGGCTGGCCAGACCCGGCTGGAGCAGGGGATAGGGGAGAGAGCGCTTCTCCCCCCTGGGGTTCTGGGGGTTTAGGGACAGCGAGGGAGGGAACAGACACAGGGGAGACAGCACAAGAGAGATCTGAATTTTTCGGCAGAACTGATTCAGTCTTAGCGTTCTTAACAGACTTGTAAATCACTACAAACAAAGGGAGAAAATTAGCAGTCGTTTGATCCCCAGCCTGTGTGAGAACAGTTAGTTTCTCTCCGATCTTATCCCAGAAACTAAGAGACTGAACAGCAGCTACAGAAACATTTGGAAAGATGTTAAAAATCCAACGAACAAAACATTTTAAATTCCCCTTAGAAAACTGGGAATTATCTGACTTAAGGGTAGTTTTAAGGTAGGTATAAAGCTCTGATTGGGGACGGGTTAACTTCCCACCCATATTCCCCAAATAAATTCTTCCCAACACCGAAAGAAAGAATAAGGAAAAAAAAACAAAAGAAAAATTCACCCCGGCAAAGCCTCACTTACCACTTCGAGGCTTCCGAGAGTGTAAAAAAAAAACTTTCGGCGTGGTTCTCTGGTGTTAGCCGATTTCTCCTGTCCCAGACAAACGGAGATTTCTCGGCTGCCTCCTTAAACAGATCTAATAAAACTTAGACCTGTTTTCGAGGGAAGTAGCTGCTCCGATCGTGACATCTATAGCATAAAGCCTTCTGAGACACTTTCAGGAATTTTTCAGGTCCCTGTATCGAGCGCCACTTGGGGCAGAGCGGGGGAGGAGGGGTGGAACCAGGCCTCTGCGTTTACCGAAAGTGTCTCTAAGGCTATTGAGAGATCACTCCAGCCAGCACTGCCTGGTGCTGTACAGAACGACCTTTCTCACACCCGTGCCGGTGTATGGCACATATGCTCACTCACCCACAGAGTTGGATAGCTCATGCGTCACCAGAGACAAAGAACTCAGAGCGCTCAGTCAGCTGGATATTCCAGAAGTTTATTCCGAAGGGGTCCAGGATGAAAGAGAAAGAGAGACCCTCGTTGTCTATATTTATAGGGATAGCTGGAGGGTCAGGGAAGGGGAGGCGGGGGGAACATCACAACCAATGGGGAGAAGGAAGGGATGGGATCAGGGGTTAAGTTACAGCTGGGGGGATTTACATAATTTGGGGAGGGACCATCGTGTTCTCCAGGGGGGGGACTAGGATGTCTCCCACCAGTGAAGCCCTGCTGTACTGGAACCACTTGGCTCCCCAGCAGTTCCTGAGGTGGTATTATCCACCACAACACTATGTGTTAGAGAAATACTAGGTAAAAAAAGCACTATGGAGAGATTTGGATGGGTAACGTACAGAGGACACAAGAAGAAAATCATGAAGCTATTTTTGGAAAAATGACTAAAGGGTTTCAGGAGAAGTTCAATATCTGAACATCAATAGCTATGTATTTTTTGTGGACAGATATACAAATATTGAGGTTTGTCCATATGCTCAATGTCCATGAAGTGCATCACTCCATTCATGATCTGTATTACTTTTGCATTTCTATTAGATGAACATTTAATAGTGTCCTGGGTTGCAATATAGATGTATTTAAGTATTCTATTACCACCAGCTGTGGGCCGTTAGCTGTTATCAGCTGCTAATGACCCACCCTGGATGACAGGCAATGGGCCATCAGGGACCCACCATGTGACTCATGGACTTATCTCATCCCATTGTGGGATGCTCTGCCCAGGAGGGAGGAGCCAGGTGTTCCCACCTGGATATAACCTGGCCTTGGAACTGCCTGAGCTAGCCCTGTCTACTGGGTTCCCAGAGGACAAGAGCTACCACTGGACCTTCAGCTGGAGACCAGATCTTCACAGAATCACCACTTGAACTGAACTACTTCAGTTGGACTGCTACCACCACCCTAACAGGGTGTCAGGTTGTATCTGACTTTGTCAGTGCTTTTCCTTGTATTATTTCACTGATTTTTAATTTCAATCTTGACCTGTGATCTCCCACTGGTTTGTTTTCAAACCAATACAAATAGTCATACTCATTGAATCATATTGCAATTTATAGTACAGATAAAGTTATGTGGCAAAAACTCCCCTACTTCAATGGCTGACATCTTAATTACTATAAACAGGACATGGGTAGATAGGGCTGCTAAACTGGAAATGAGATGGACGTACAAGCTGGAGCCTGTCATCAAGAAAGATCAATGTCAGGAGTGGGAAGGAATCTTAATTCTAGGGTCTAGATAGAAAATACCTTACATGGAAGTTGAGAGGAAAGAACAGAAGAAAAGGCATCTGTATATTCTGAGCCTAAGAGGCAAGGTGAAAGCTTAACACAGGTTCAGACAAAGCTTAGGGTGCCAGGGATTTTAAGCCTCAGGTGAAGGGACAGGAACAGGAATCGGCAGTGCAGGCTAGGTGGGGACAAATAATTGGGCAAGATGGAAAACGTACCAAGAACTACAGACCAGATTGCAGCAGGCAGGAATCAAAGTTAGGAATCAAAAATGAGAACAAGACTCAGAGGCAAACTACAAGTTGCTGGGAGTGTTTTCTATAGCCCTCTCAGTCCATTCAGAGACTTTATTTTGGTCAGGATTAAAATAAAGATGCTGCCTCTGAGGTAGCCACCTTGATCCCCTTTATAACCAGCAGGGAAAAATATGCATCTGGCAGATGCAATTCATCTCTTCCTAAAGCAGATGTTTAAAGTAAGACTGATGAATTGCACCCTGGAAGTGTCTATTTCTCTCCATTAATTATGAACGGGGGCTATAGTAACTAGCTGGAATATATGCTTTTGTTATAAATGTTGGATGTCTAATGTTGGATGAGATGAGTCCTACAGCCTCAGGTGTCCTAGTCATTCCACTGCATCGCAGTTTTGCCCTATTCAGTTAAGGCCCTGATCCATCAAGCAATTAAATATGTAAGTAGGTTTTTGAGAATGAATGTGATTAAATGTTCTGGGGGACTGTAGGCAGATGAGTAAATGCTTCAATGTGGGAAATGTGGATCTTGGATTAACTACTTAGTTTGTCTTCCAGGAGTCTGCCACTGCTTTTGTAAAAAGCTCTGTCTCCTCTGTACTTGAAGCTGAATTCTGTCCCTAATGAAACATAGCATCCCTTCTATCCATAAGCTATGTGCAAGCACATACTTGGTTTTCTGAGAGACATTCTGCAAAATCCAATCACCCACATATTTGGAAAAGTAGTCACCAGAGGGCTGGAAGAGAAGCCAAAGGAAATTAGTATCTGAATATTCACATGAATATTCAGGTGTATTTTATGATTTCTCCCTGGTTATATTACAAACTGGGAGGTGAAGTAGTTTAATCAAAGTTTTAGATAGCACAGGATCTGTGGTTGATGGAATGTGACTCAAAAGGGCCTCTACCTTATCAGGTAGGGCAGCTGTCACATAGAAGGAAGGGATACACAAGAGGTTGAAAACATGATATAAAAATATTTCGGTTGTAGAAATTCACCAGATTTTTGTAGTGGATTGATGTCATACACTTTGAATTCAGGATTTGATATGTTCTCCCACCTTTTTATCACAATTGGACATTAGTCTTGATGGGCATATTATTAGGTGAGGGAAAAGTCAGCTGATCACTGGTCAAAGTGCAGAGGTCCACTAGTCACAGGTGAAACTTCCGAGGGGTCTGTCCTGAGTGTGTGTTTAATATTTTACCAATGACTTAGAGAAGACAGAGGGAACTCTTATTAAGTTTGCAAATGAGAACTGCTGGGAATGTCATCGCTACTCATGAGGGCAGAGCGGCTGTTCAGATGGACCTGGCAAGCTAGACAAGCAGGCTGACAGGAACCTCGTGGTATTGAACACAGACGAATGCAAAGTTGTGCACTTGTGAGAGACTAATGCCCTGCATCAGTGCAGGCTGGGCACTGACTGACTGCCTGGATACCAGCTCTGCTGGAAAGCCCCTAAGAGTCCTGCTGGACAGCAAACTAGATGAGATCCACCTGGCTGTGATGAGGTCTAACAGTGTACTTGGCTGTAAAAATAGGGCTGTAGCCACTAGACCACGGGAAGTGCTTAATCACTTCAGCTTGTTGTTCGTCAGACAATTCTGGGAGTACTGCATCCAGCTGTGGGCCTCTAAGTACAGGAAAGAGATGCTGATCAGCTGGAGCAAATTCAGTAAAGAGCCACCGAGGTGGTCTGGGGCTGGAATCCTGTGAGGGGAGACTGAGGGAGCTGAGCTTGTTCAGCTTGTTCAAGAGAGGTAGTTTCAGGGGACTTTAGGGACTACTAAGAGTACAGAGCCAGGCTCTTTACTGAAGTGCACTGTGGGAGAATGAGAAACTGCGTATAAATTGAAGCATGAGAGTTTCTGGTGTTATGAGCATGATTAAGCACTGGTGCAGTATCACTGGAGAGTTTACAGTATCTATAGCCTTGGAGTCTTTTAAGAGGGGACAAAGTCCTGACCAACTTGGTCTTAATTCTGTGTTAACCCTGCTCTGAGCGGAGAGACTAAAGACATCCTGGCATCCCTTCCAATCTAAGTGATGCTGTGAGAAGTGAGGGTGATCTTATCTGTGATGGTTATGAATGTGGGCATAAGGAATTTCTTAAGAAAAAGGAACTAGGTGTAATAAGGCTTTAGAGATAGACCACAGCCCTTTGGCTGAATTACAAAGGCAAAGCCTGGTGTGCCTGGTTTACAGAAACAGTCTGCACAAGCCTAGGAATGAATCTGAGTGGCTTGAAATGCAGGATCAGGAGAAAACACTAGATCTCCTTGTAGAGTGGTTCTTGCCATTTTTTCCAGGTTTGCTGTTTCAGGGTCACAGGTGAGACTGTCATTGCTTATTTTAATACTGATAGTATTCCTTCAAAGTATGTTATATGTAATAGATAAAATGTTTAGGACATATTTTAATATATTGGTAATTGTTCAGCTTATGTAAAAGGCCTAATGTTGTAGGCTGCCTTTAACTTGGTTTGTCAGACTATAGGTCTCTGTGAAAATTTTACTGGAAAATGTGAAAGCACAATTAAACTAATGCTGCAAGTAAAGAAAACAATAATTCATAATTTCACACTCTATAAATATGGGGGGTTGGCCATCAAAATTATACACACTTCTGCAGTATAGTGTGTCCATAGTAACATAATAAACATATGTATTCCTTTGAAGTTTTAATACTCTTTTTGAGGTATACAGCACCTTATAAAATTTTATTTATAAGTGGAATATAGCATACAAACAATGAAAAGCTTTCAAAGATAAATTCATTGCAAGTCTTAGAATGCACTCGTAATTATGCTTTTTACCATCCATTTGAGATGACTTGTTATTTGGCACTTTTGGGATGGAAAGATTTCTGTTCAGTTCATGGAAGGTTTTCAACTATAGTGATCCTAGTATGTAACAGCATTTTTATATAGGCATAGGCATATAATACTTATGAAAATACTGGTATGGAGAACCATGAAAACTAATATTCTGATTTTTCCCTGAAGACGTTTTGAATGAGAGACTTTATATTATTTTTACAGAAACTTGATATGAACCTATATATATATATATATATATATATATATATATATGAAATATCACATTCACTTTATTTGCAGCATGCTTTAGCACAATGCCAACATCTTACACACCATACAGTATTTATGTCAAGTTTATTTATGATAATTTACATTTTTAGTACACCATGTGTATTTGAAATATCCATATTGTACAAGGTCTTATTAGGGCAATATACATGGTGTAGAGTACTAGATTTTTTCTGTGAAAAATATAACCTCAGCAAACTTCTGGAAATATTGTCTTTTTCTGCCCTTGAAATCAGTTTTGTGTTATGGATTTTGTTGCCTAAATATGTTTTAAAGGATTTAAAAGTGCTCTGTACAGTCTTAGCTTTGTTTCCAGTGAAGCAGATGGTAAGAATTTGACATAGCTGTAGTGCTCATGCTTGGCAAAGCCACAAGTAAGTGCACATTAATTTTACTGGTTTCGTTACAGTAGCACGTTAGGGGCTCTCCTGAAATCAGCCCCCTTCTGAAGGCCTCTGTTTAAATACCTGGGATGAATTAGTTCCAACTCAGATTGCTTACAGCACAGCAAAGCCTACAGGGGAAGAAAATCAGATTCTGCCTGCTTGGATCCCACTGTGGATCCCAATGTTGCTTCCCAAGTTATGTCTTCACTGCAAGCATTGCCAAATAATAAATTGTTCATGGAATATCACTGACTGTAGATAATACTTTATCCTATATTTAGCTATTGTACACTTTATGCATTTCTACATTTCTAGCTCTACAGTATTCAAGAGAAAATAATAAAATTTCTGAAAGGATCTAGGGTTTAGCACATCCAAACATCCTAGAACTTGTGTCTTATTCCAAAAGACTAGATGGTGTTTGTTCCGCAGCACTTGGGAACATGTCATAATACTTTTAGAAAGGTGGAGCATCCTTTCATGGAATCGCAGAATTCACAGAATGGGCTGGAAAGGAACCCAGTGGGTCATGTGGTCCAAGCTCCCTGCTCAAGCAGGGTCATCCCAGAGCACATGGCCCAGGATTGTGTCTAGATGGTTCTGGAATATCTCCAGTCAGGGAGAATCCACAGCCTCTCCAGGCAAGCTGTTCTTTCCTGCCAGCTTTGTAAGTATGTGAAATACAGGTTCCCACACTTACAGGTGCAGCAGAAATGAGCAGCAGCATCCATGTCAGGCTGATGCCACTTTCTGTTTACAATGGCTAAAGTAACCACGATAATGAAATAAGCAGGACTATGGGCATAGAAACTATACAATGAAAATTTAGAAATGCTTCTGCACTTAGCTGATTTTAATGAGTTTCTGATGCTACCCATATTTTTTTTCATATACGTTCTTGACTTGGGCAAGTGAAAAATACAGAGTGGGACCTTAAAGCACTAGATTCTTAGAACAGACAGCTTTTTTTATTCTTTGTACAGTGTGCCTATCAGAGTGGCTCCTGGAATGTGCCAAGGTAAAGGAACCAATCATCATCAGCACCACCAATAACATTAACTGCATTTATATGATCTAGCAATTATCACCTGGCTCCACATCAGGTATTTGGTCTGTGCTTACGATTATATATAATTTCCTCTTTTTACACATCAGTACATAATTGTGGTGACTTGTAACAGCCTCATAAAACCTCTCTTACACTCAACATTCTATAAAAAGTTACTGTGTTAGGATGGTTTTCTAAAAATAAAAAACAGTTTACCAAGTTCTTGGTAAAATTTCAGCTGCCTCCATAATTGCATGCCCTCCCATCTTCCCTCCCTGCAGATCTCTGGAATGTCAAATTTCAGTTCTTGTGGCTGACTCCATTTTCAAGGTTTCACAACAAGTCATAAAGGGAAATTGGCTATTTTTCTACCACTGCTTCCTGGCTTCTTGTTTTTATCACCACCTCTATTAAGAAGATTCTTGAAAATTGATTTTATGTCCATAGTTTCCCATTTCATAGAAGTCATGACCAGAAAGGTGGCCATAAGGAAATAGGAAAGGAAGATGCTTTGGTCAATTTTGTCATTTTAGATTTGTAGATTTAAGGTATATGTTCTTCAGGGAAAACTTCAGAAGGGTCTGTGGAGAAGTAATCTGCTCCTTACTCTCCAAAACATCAGTGTCTGTTTCCTGTTTCTTCTGTCAATAATGCCTCCCTTGGAAGAAGATTGAGTCAAAGGCAGCTGAAAGGAAAAGCAGTTTTCACAATAGAAAACCATTTTTCTTTCTCTTTGAAAAGAAAGACAGTGCATAACTTTTCACCCCTTTCATATTGGCATCTGTCCTGCATATTCATTTTCCTTTTTTCAAATGAATGATGCTTCAGCATCAAAAAAAATTGCTCAATATTTGTTCAGTGCCTTAAAGATGCAGTGGTTAGTGTTCCTTTGTCTTTACAAACTTAATGCTACCAATAGAAATAATGAAAAAGGACTTGACACTGATTCTGTTTGAATAGTGCATATATCTGAGTATCAAAATAGTTAAGCCAGACAGGTTTCAAGAATCTAATCCTTCATTTTCTTATGAATTTTGAGGAATCCCCACGATCTTTTAATTCCTTTAGGGTTTTTCTTGCAGGTTTTTATGTGTTTTGTTTGTCTGTTTGGAGGAGGTTAGCTTGTTTTTTCCCCCACATAACAACAATTATATTTTCTATGTTGCCATAAATATGAACTTCATTATTTCTTCTTTTAAAAGGTAACTTTTTGGATTAGGTTTTCATTTTATTGTGTTGGCTGAAGGCCTTTTGTACCAAACAGGAAATCTGAGTAGAGATTCAAGTAGTTCTGTTCTCTGTTATGTGTCTGGGATATCTGATTTGTTATTTCAAAGATGACTTCAAAATGGGCATCATGCAGTGTAGATTACTCTCCCTTTATTTTGTGTGTTGTTGTCATCCAGAAAGATTAAAACTACAAAAAGTATGGGAAAATGGGAATTTCATTGGTAAGATTTCCTTCTCCATCACAGCTCCAGCATCACTGACCTGTGCTACGTTCCCTATCTAGAAGTGTTCTTGCTGAGTCCTTTAAACAAATAGGAATTCCAAAAGAAGCAAATAATTTCCATACTGTCAACAGACAAAATAAATATTTCTATTAAATTGTATGTTTATTTTGGAGTTCATGAGGGCTTTTATTGTAGTTTTGTTGTTGTTTTTAATCTACTAAAAAATGAATTTACTTTAGAACTGTTACACTAATCCAAGTACTGAACCTCTTAACTCATATTTAATTTGAAAATATCCTACACAGTTAATTAAATTTTGAGTTGAGTTCTTTGGAAATAAACTTCTTGTTATTGATGATGTCATTAGTGCCAGGAGATATTCATTTCCTGTGAAGGACTGTAATAACCCACTGGGATTTTTTTCCTTTTTTTAGTCCCTGCATGATAAATTAATAATTCAGATAATTTGTTTATAAACTAGGCTGTAGGGGGACATTGCTGAACACTACAAATAAGTTTTTGATGTAGTTATAAAATTATTTCCTATGCTATTTCTCATTTCTTAAACCAGACACTGTTGATGAATATTCAACATCTGCATAAAGAACAGGGAAACCTTTTTAATCAGCACTAATACTGAAGCGTGAATTTTCTAATCAGCATAACTGGTGTGTGGTGTGGGAACCTATAGGGCTGGTGAATTTTTCAGATTAGGGAGTGTTAATGGATGGAAGAAGGACAGGCGCTGACAGCTGGGCATAGCTCTCATTCAGTTTTTGTACTTCTCTGTCTTTCAGGAATGAAATCAAGCCATAGGGAAAAAGATGGCTTGGAAAGCATAGGCTACCATCCGCAATGGCCCCAGGCTCTCTTCGGATAGCAGGCTGGTGGCACTGTTTCAGTGGGCTTTGACCCAAACAGACCAGCTTCTGCCTCATTTGCGGATTTGTAGTTTAACAAAATGGTGTGTTGTGTGGGGCAGCTCTCTGGATTTAAATGCATGGCCTAACAATGAAATCCAAGTTGTTCAATGGTTCTCTTGAACTATAATTCATCCTCTCATGTACTTGTTTTCATGGACCATAGATATACAAATAGATTTTATGTAATTTCACACTGTGTTTTCTATGTCAGAAATAAGTGCTGATTTTGTCAGGCTAAAAAGTCGCTGATGCTCCTGGTGAACAGGGAGACAGTTTGAGGAATGTCTTCCTCTTTTTTTTCACCTGACTGAACTAGATGATGTTAAAGGCTGCTCTTTTTGGGTTTTTTTCCTATGTTCTCACTACCATTTTTTCCTTCTCTTGACTTTAGAAGACAGCTTCTTTTCCAGCAAAGACAAAGCTTTAAGATGCAACAGTTCTGCTGCCTCCATTCCCATTTGGCCCATGGTCTTCCTTGTCTAAATAGTGCAGTGCAGATGTTACAGCAGACAACACTGTCTGCCCCAGCCCTTTGCTGGGGACTCCTCCTTCCATGTTGGGGATGTGGAATGGAAAGCCTGTCCATGCTCCAGAAGCTGTTGCTCTCCAGCCAGGTAAATCCCAGCCAGTGCTGCACTCCTGGATTATGTTTTCTCACATACAAGACCTTATATTTGTTCTTGTTGAACTCCATAAGGTTTACAATGACCTGAGAATTAAAATATAATGAAGTCTTTTAAACCACACCAAATATTTATGACCATCTTTGTTAATGTAATGCTTCTTACTGCAGCTGTTAAGGCTTTCACCATCTCCTTTTTTTCTCTCTAGGAAGTAAAAGCACAGGTCCTGACTTGTTTTATACCCAGACAAACATCTCTCATCTTCCAGACAACTACAAGATTCATAAGTGATAATAGTCCACCCAATATACTGCAAATATGATCAGGCCTGTTCTTTTAACTATTTCTCAGAATTTTGTTTTTACAGTGCTGAGACATTATATTCTGAATTCCCAAGAAATGCCATACAAATTATCAAGCCTTTTCAACACAACAAACTTCTTGTAATCATCTTGTATTTTCTAGGAGGTATTTATGTACCTTGTAAAATCACCATGTAAGAACACAACTGAGAGCTTCTGTTCAGCAGAAGTAGATTATAATGGCAGGTTAAGACTAACACATACTGCAGAGCTTTGCAGCTAAGTTTGTAATTCCTCTTCTGATTTCCCATTCCTAAAAAAATCACTTAACATGATTATTCCAGTATCCATATTTTCTGCTTACAAACTTCATAATAGGCTAAATAAAAGCTATGTCTACTTGGTGATAATATCTTAAAATATTGTAATCACTCCATAACTGCTATTATTAAACAGTGAAAGAGTTTATACTCTCCTCTTATAACTGCTGTACCTAGCCCCTGTGAATGTTCTTTGAACTAGTATCTTCCCAGCATTTCCTCCTTATGTCCACTTAAACACATTATAACAGCTCTCACCTCTCTCAGTCTCTTTTAGTCCTGTTCTTCTCAAATATTCTTTACATGTCATGAATTCATCAGTGCAATAGTTTTTCTTTTTTTTTTTTTTTTCCACAAATTAATAGCTTGAGAGTCAGATTAAGCTCGGGATTTGCTTTGCAGTCAATGAGAAATAGCATACTGAACAATTGTTCCTCAATAACCATGAAAAAAAATCCATTTTACAAGTCCCAGCATTTGGCTTGTCTATCCTCTCAAAATTGCTGAAGGATAAGGGCACCAGCCAGTTAACAGAGGTGTGAATAATGACTGCAGCTAATGAGACATACCACAAAACCTGGGCTTTTTCAAATAGTTGGCTGCTACTATCCAATAAGAATACAGAAGACTTTTTGGTGTGGAAATGTTTCATAAGCTATCAATTAGTGAGGAAACAGTTTTCCTCTCTTCTGTCTGCCTGAAACAATCCTTTCAAGGCCTTTCAATATGTTCTTTTTCTCAGTGTTTAGGCAGTATGCAGTAGATCTATTTTCCCCCCCAGAAATTAGCTAGCTGTGTTCACAATTTAGAAATATTTATAGAAAATTATTACTCAGACACTGATCTATATTGCATTTTGAATGGAGAATGATTTTTTTGAGTTAGCATTGTTGCAGTTTTTTATGATATAGTTGTTCTGCACTTCTTTCACAGCAAGAATCTAATAATATAATGTGTGTTCCGAAGAACACATTAAAATGACATTATGTGATCAGGATGCCAATTATAGTATGAGTAAAGACTAGCTATCAAGCTACAGAAAGTCAGTAATTGTGCTGATATAAACATAATGTTTATATGCCTTGAGTAGAAAAAAATGAATCCTATTTTATTACTTACATATGATTATTGACAAAACACTTAGGCATACATTTTCAAAGTGTTGTATGCATTTTTAGCTGCATGACTCCCATTTAAGTCAATAGGAGTCACACAGTTAAAACCCCACACAATGTTTTGAAAAATTGCCACAGAGAAACCTCTCTTTTATTGCTAAGCTGCACAAACCATTTTATTCTCTAGTAGCTCTTCCGTGTGCCACGCTAGCAGTGTTGGGTGTCAGTAGCCAGTAGTTAAAAAACCCAACATCCACAGGCCTCCAAATATGGTGGTCTATTTAGAAGTAAATTTCAAAAAAATAATAACACAATTTGTACTTCTATTTCTTCTTTCATCGGTTAAATGCTGGTGTTTAATGCTTTTATTTAATTATGCCTCGTATCACTCCTCCAAGTAGGTGCACTCCAAGTAGCTGCCACCTTTGGTGGCTCACTCGAGGAGACAAGGTGAGTCAGTGGAAGAACAAAGAATTGAACCAGTTCAGCACCAGGTTCTTGGTCCCTTGTTCCAGCTATGAAATACTCCCAACACACAAAGAGTCATCATTCAATAATATGTAATGCATATGAAATGCTATCATTAATTGAAAATGGCACCGGAGTGACCTCACTTCAGTCTACTGAGGTCTGATATTGCTTCTTTTCACTCATTAATTCATTAATTAGTTTAAAAGGGCTAATGGAAAACAAAAATATTCCATTTGCCGGGGTAGAGCGCTGCTGAATATTTATATAATTTTTTATTATTCATATGGAATCATAAGTGCTTAACAGACAAGTAATTGTAGGGTTTTTGTTGTTGAAATAAACACAATCCAGAATTTTTAGAGCACATCAATTTAAAGGACTGATAGTATCTTCTCTATAATTTGACTTTGCAAGGCTAAAGAAGCTCTACAAGAACAATTTTATGAACAGCTTAGCAGATTGACAGACGCCACTACTCAAGCACTTGCATTATGCATTGATGGACTCAGCAACTTGCAGTAAGAGCAAGTGGTATCATATGAAATCTTTTTGCTTATTATAGTTCTCTCTTAGGCAAAAGAAGATAATGTTATTTGTTTAAATGAAGAAGCACACGAACAAATTACTGGTCATTATTAGTACCTATATATAGAAATAACAATTAATACTTTTATATATATGCTGGAGAAAATGAAGAATTTTAAATGTGCCATTAGCTATGGTGTTCATCACCTCGGAGTTTTGGGTTTAGAGCATCTTGTTGAGACATATGTATATATTATAATGTACCTTCAAGTCTTCTCAGCTGAGATGCATGCAAGTTCTCATAAACTTTGACTGGCCTATTTATGAACAGAAATGTTAGCCATGCCCACATTTCCTTAGAAAAGAAAGTATAAATTAGTGTGAAACAAAGGTCATAATGATTGAGAATTTCCACAAAATAAAAACTAGAATTAAATAAGATTCCTCCTACCATTCTATTTCATTTAAATGCAACATTTTTCTTATTTCACTGCAATAGTACTGCCATGCTCTAAGGCAAAAATTGTTTTTCCTTGTCGATTGTACCCTTGTGCCTTTTTTGCTTGTATTTCTATCGACATTGAGTGCATTATCCATTGTTAAATGATTGATAAAAATTGTTAAATAAGGCAAACACTCTACTCAGTGTAGTGTAATGAGGCCTATCAAGAAGGAGAAATACTTCTCGTCATGATATTAAAATTAAATGTAGCATTTTAAAAATTCTTGACATAAATACAGAAGTTATTTATCTGGACCAATGCTTTTTCTGTAAGCCCAGTGCTCTGTATAAGTCATTGACAAAGAACATATTTTATTCTGTAGGATACTTTCATTTTCTTCTTCTCAAATGCATTTCGTACTTGCAGTCATTAACCCTAACATAATCCACAATTGTATGGCTTTCCTGTGTAGGGCTGTAACAGCTATTGCTGTCCTATTTTGCCTGTGGTTTTGCATACCCATAAGAATTTTTTCCACAAAAAATGTGATACATCCACTCATATTTAATTGTCTATGGTAAACACAGTCTTATTCTTGACTATATTAAAATACTGAATTTAGCAGCTGTCTCTAAATTACCCACATGCCCCAGTTACCCACATGCCCCTCGTCTGCCCTCCAATTCCAATCAAGAATATTCCCAAGCTAAAGGAAACTAAGCTAGCTGCCATAAGGCAGCCTGTACCTGTAACCATCAGGATACAAGCCAGCGATGGAGTCAGTACCACATCCAATTGCCTTTGGCTCCTTTTCCTTGTGACAAGATAGTCATGCAGAGCTGAAACCTTGAAATGAATTTCCATGAAGTCTCAAAAGCAGACTTTCAGGCTAGTATCTGCATACTTGCCTACTGCAATTACATACCCAATACAAGGTCTATCTCTGAAAGCCACTGACTTTTTTTCATTTAAAAATCCATAATTTTGATCTTTTTAATGATGTTGCTTTACTCCTGTGAAACCGACCTCTCTGTGTCCTTTACTTAGAAGGTGACAGAGTCTTACCTGCCATGTTTTTTCACAGAAATTTTCATCTTGATGTAATTGGTAATGTTTCCTGTTTTGTTAAATGAATATCCCTGTTTTCAGTACGTTTATTATTTTTAAAGTTACTAAAAATACTCCTTTACATGTTGATGTAAGACCATGGATCAGTAGTTACTTTTCTTAGGTGCTAGCTTATGGAATAGAGCTCATCTATAAAAGTAAAGATGATGCATTATTAACAATGGCTTTGAAAATCTGAAATCCTCTTCTACCTTAGTTTTCAAAACTGTTCTTCATGTGGTATGTTCTCCTCAAGGAAGTCCATTAACTGGTTTTTCTGTTGTTTTTTTTTCTTTTTGCTGGTTTCTTCTCCTCAGCTTGTAATACGTAAGAATTCAAATTTTGGATCTTGATAAATTCTCATTTCCCTCTTAACCTCTTCTCTTACTTCTCTGTGATCTTATTTACTGAGAGAATTTCAGTTACATAGAAGGGCAGATGGCTCACAAATTCCTTTTCTTGTGGTTAATTTCCATTCAGTCCTGAGGTTTCTCACTCTGGGGAAAGCGGCAGGACCCCCGAAACCCCATGAAGAAAGGGTCCCCGCTGCGATGTGAACCCCCATGCAAGTCCGGGCCAGTCGGAGCCGGGGCACCGTGAGCACGCGGGAGTGCACAGCGTGGCATGAAGCTCGGGCGACAGAAACTACGCAGGAACCATGGGTGAGGTGAAGGAACATACTGGAGACTGTTTCTGTTCTTCCAGAGGGTTTATTTGGGGTCTTTGGGGGCGTTGCAGGGAAGGGGAAAGGGGGAGGAAAGTGGGGGAAGGGCGAGAGGTCTGAGAGCCCAGAAACAGTAATGCCTGGGCTCATGCCGGTATGGGCTTATAAGGGAAGGGAAGGGGAGAGGGACTGGCTCTGGAGAGCCAATCCTGGAAGGTCTGAGGGGAAGAAAGGCAGGGGAACACACCAATAGGCTTCTGATAAGGCAGGATGTATATTTCAAAACAGCCAGTAACATACAGAGCAGGAGGACAAAGGAAAAACCTCGTGGAGGTTTGCAGAGCCACACTGCAACACAGTCCTACAGAGGAACGTATTTATTTCACATGTCCTTTTTGTTTCCCTGTTCCTGTTCATATGAAGCCACAATTCAATGAAAATGAGATATTTAACTGCAAAAATGTTAAGGAACTAAAACCAAAACTGTATGCCTTCTTTGCTGTCAAAGACCAATCTATATTCTTAATGTCAAACCATCCAGGGACACCAAAGCTACGTAGGGGCAAGTAAGTATCGTAACATGTGCCAACAGGAGCTCATCATACTAAAAGAGAAGGTCCTTTCCTTCTTTCTGTATGTAAATTACTTGCCTAATCTTATCTAATGACCTTCAAATCTGTAGTATATTTAACTTCACTGGTACTTGGTGAAATATGCATCCTACAATTCAACTAAGGTTCAGTGACATTAATTGGTTTAGGAAAGGCCACATAGGAAGATGATGGTAGAGAGAATAACTGATCATAAATCCTTTAATTAACAATGTATAATAACATATATATTCCCCGTTCATAATTGCATATACACAGCAGGCCTGCAATCCAATTTTTTTTTTTTGTTCCGAGGAGGGTTTTTTTATATATTAACCAAAGTAATTTAATACAAAAAGACCTAAGACAGTAGTGATGTTTAGCTGCTTTTCAGGTTATGCAGCAGAAGATTCATGTTTTTCCAGGTCTGAAGAATTTGAGCTTACGTTTGTGATGCTTTTATTTATCTGTATCTCAATGATTAAAGAACTTAAGTTCAACTTTCAGTGTAGAAAAAAAAGTCCTCTAGGTGCCCCTGGTAAGTTCGCTCATCAGCTGTGTCAGGAAGTTCTCTCCCACACACTCCAGACTGCTTCCTCTCTGCTGTGTTGGGTTTCCATTTAGTGAAATATCAGCCAGGTGCTTATAGAACTTGCCTCTTCATGCTGGTTGGGTGGTCTATAACAGAGTCCCACCAGGATGTCTACCTGGTTAACCTTCATCTTTTACCCGTAGGCACTCAACTTCATCATTGCTCCAGGCATCCCACCATGTTTCCGTGATGGAGACTATGTCATGGCTTTCCTGCTGCACAATATATTCCAGCTCCTCCTGTTTTTTTCCCACACTATGAGCACTGGTGTGGATGCATTCCACCTGAGCTATCAATTTCACCCCCAACACTGGCGTGATGCTCCCAGGCTCATCTCTAGCCAGCCTCATCTTATCTCCTTCCCCTAGGTTTAAAGCCCTCTCAATCAGCTCTGTCAACTCATGGGCTAAAATCTTTTCCCATTTTTAGACAGTTGAACCTCATCTGTCTCTGTCAGGCCTGGTGCCACATAAGCCTCACCATGATTGGAAAGGCCAAATACCACAGATGGCACCAGCCTTTAAGGCATGTGTTGATCAGGTGGGTCCTACTGTTCTTGGTGGCTAGACATTTTTCTTAGGGTTGTAGGTTCATAATCCCGAAAGAAGACAGAATTGCAAGAATTCTTCCTTCTCTAGGATGAATTCTAAAGTAGATTTTTACAATCACTAAACCTTCGTTTAAATGATGTGATTTGTATTATTTTGAATTAATATATGTTTATTTATTTTTCCATAGAAAGACTGGTTCCTAGTGTTTGGCAAATATTAAAATACGTTGTTGAAGCAAGTTTTGTATCTGATGCTTCTCTGTGATAGAAAGCTAGATATATGAAATCTTTGCATATTTATTTTAATAAATTTACTGCTAACATGGAGATCTATGAGTTTAAATGGATATTTCCATTTTGTTAGGATATGGTTATTGCTATATTTTTTAGTCTGGTTAAACCAAAAGGGTATTACGGCTTTATACTTGATTTCTTCACAAGACTGTTCTTTTAGAGAAGCACAAAATTGTTCATATTTTTTAATATAAGCAAAACAGACTTAACTTTCTTCTAAATAAGGAATGCATAAATTTAACAATTTTTCATTTTAGTTTGCTACAATAAACCACCTGTAGCCCTCAGTTACTAGGACATTTTTGTCCTGGCATATTCTGTCATGTTGGAAGGAGCTCTGCCAGGACATTTGTATCAATCATTTTTTGGTTGATACACACAGCGGAGGCCTGGTCACTCCGTCTGGCTGGGCTAAGGTGTAATATATTCACTCCTACTTTCCTTAAGATACTTTATGAGAACCTGGAGGTTACTCAGGTAGAGAAGCAGACACCCACTGTGGAAGGGGCCGCTCCTGTGTTGCTGCATGGCTGCGTTCCTGTTATTTGCTTTTTGTCTTAGGGTTTTTTTTTACCTTTCCGTTTCAGTATTTTTCTTCTTGAATCCTTGAGCTGATATCACCATTTCAAGAGTTTCAGTTCTCTGTTTTTCTTATCTTTTGTGGTTTTAGCTCATGGATTTTCTCATACCTCAAAAAACTATTTTCTCAGCAAAACTGAGCCAAGGTCACAGAGTTGTACTGTATCAAACTAGGCCTTGGATACAGAGAGTTGAATCTCCATGCCAAGGGTTACAGACTTAGCTAGAGAGTGGGACTGAGCCATTTCCTTTTGCCCTCATAAAGGATTTTAGAATTAGTAGATCTCATCTGCCTCAACCTGGTTTTGAACAATATGTTGGAGAAAGAAAACAAATCTGTATAATTTTTCCACTCCCAAGCAGTTTCTCACCTTTCAGTGAACTAGTAATTGAATCAGTTTGACTGAAATGAAGAAAATATTCTCTTTTCAACTGTGAAAGATTCTACTCTGCCAACAGCTGGTTTTCATTTCAACAGACACTGAATCTAGTCACTTTCCTTGTAATTTCCACCAATTCAGATTTATCATTCAAAATAATACATTAACTGATGTTTTGGGATTCCTATTTATATTTTAAAATGCACTTTCTTAAAAAATTTAAGTTTTCTAATCAGTCTTGTAATGCTCTGCTATCAAACTCTCTGAGCTTTTAAAACAGGATAGCCGCATTCAAGCTGTCTCTTGTGAATAGTCTGTGAATAGCACTAGATCTCTAACTGTGCCTGGCAAAGGTTTTCAAAACCAAGATCTAGCTGGCCAGAACCAAAACTGTGCTGAGGCAAATCAAACAATTTAACAATATGATTATCAAGTTTCAGTGCCCAGGAATGTTAAATTTAATAATACAGATATTGCCTTATTGGATGAAGGCCTGGATATGGTAAGGGAAATATATAGTTTGTGAGTCCCATAAGGAGTTGTGCATATGCTGCATGGCACCCAAACCTTTGAGTGCATTCAGGTAGCAGATGAAAGGACATTTCAAGGCTTTTATAAAGTATTGCTTTATACATACTCGAGGAAATTGTGGGATTAAGTATGTTCTGGGTATGTATACATTTACAATAAGATTTTCATTTTCATTCTTAGTTTGAACACTGTAAATGGACTTATACAAAGGAGTTTTTACTTTGAGCAAACATCCCTATTGTTCAAATGTTTTTTCAGTGGCCCTCTTCTAGGAATTGGCCCTGTTGTTTTTTTTTTCCACAGGTCTTAATCGAGAGCAGGAGAAGGCCCATTCAGGAGTAAATTCAGGAATAAAAACATGGTGGGAATGATAACTTCTGGTACTGATAAAGTGCAAAGAACAAATAAGTTTTAAGTAGAGCACAAGGTGGGTAAGATTTCTGACAGCCATCATTCTGCAGAGGCTTTGGGAAAGGCTGGATGATGTCAGGGTAAGCTTTTCTTTGGGCTTGATGTTGAATGCATGCACAATTTTAATAGTAAGCACAGGCAATATCTCACTCTTGCTTAAGATAAATTGTTTAACTTTAACGTTTTAAAGGTCACTCTGTTATTTTTAAAAATAAAATTCGTATTTTTAAGTCAGTGAAATTTTTTCCAAATTTTTATGTAAGCACTGTGTACAAACAAAAAATGCCAGACAGTTCAATGTTGTCTAAGGATCAAATTACAGAACACTAAGCTTCTTGGAAAAGTAAATTTATAAAGGGAAGATAATTTTTGTTCAAGAGCAGAAGCCTCTCTATATAGAATTAAATGTGTACACAAGATAATGAGACATATGACATAACAATCATCTAAAGACAGGGTGTACTTAGCACAGAAGTCATTGAATTACATGAAAAATAACAGCTTAGAATTGCAAAATATCCAAGTACAGGTTACAAAATCTTTGGATCAATCAAACCAGACTAGATACACAACTGGAATGCAGATTCTGTGTCATGAGTGTCTGGCCTGTGCCACAGTCATTTGTACATTTGAAAGAATAGATTTGTCTTCAGTTAAAAAAGGAGAATGGGATCAGCACAACTCATCTGCTGTGCTTTTCTAACAGCATAACCTTTTTTCAGAAGAAATTCTGGGATTGCTGCAAGTTAAACCAACATTCTACAGCCAATCCTATGGCATTTTCATTGTCTTTCCCATCTGTAACCGTACACAGGTATATGGCTCTAAAAACGCCCTCCACTAGAGAGCAAGCAGTACTCCTGCAGGATTTTGGGTAGTCGGAGTCCAGCTAAGTGGATCCAAAGTGCTCCTGAATGAACAAGAGGGATAAGAACCTCCAGAACTGAGTAAAGTCCAGGCATTTGCTTAACTAGCAGCATTCAAGTATCCTGTCAAAATTCACATTGTTGTTCTCAGACTGAAAACAACACTGATATACCGTAAAATGCTTAGAAGAAACAGACATTCTCCTAAAAATTTACTCATTTCTGGCTTTTTATTATTACTCTCCAGCTAAATAATGACTTTTTTCATAATTTTAAAATTGAATTTATTAAACAGATTGCTGAAAATTATTCAGTCTTATTTCAAATCTGGTCATTAGCTACAGATTTTTAAAAACAGCTGTTGGCTGCCTTTTCCTGGAGGTCCTCACTGAGTATAAATTTCCAGTAAGTATACATAACGCAAAGTACCTTTTTTGTGTCTGTAATTATCTCCTTATATTTCTTTAGGTGGGATTGGCTTAGGTGTGAAACATAAACAGTCTCAGGGTGTCAGAGATATCTTGTTGTTTGGATGCACTTTTCATGACAAAATTTTTAAAATTTAAAAGAAAATTTAAATCTTATTTTCATTCAAAAAATATGATCCTCTCTGAAATTACTTCTGACAGAAACCTAGACGGGTTCTTCTGCTGACTTAACCATCCATTTCTGCCAGGACTGCCAGCAACAAATCAGCAATTGTGTTTTGCAAAATATTGTTGTTCCAAATTTGTGTTATGTTTGGGTTGTTGAACTGTTACTTATACAAGGTATAACTTGTTCAAGATTCAAGGGTCTACACATGCAATAAAATATACCTGACCAGAGATAAAGGAATGATTTTAAAACTGCAAATATGCATGTTAAGAATATCTGTGGATTACTTGTTTGGAATGTACTACAGCTGCCCTGAGTGCCCTAAGTGAAAGCTGTCCTTCTAACGAAAGAAGTTGCCTTATTACTATTAAGAGATTATCCATGTTAAATTAAGGAGTGAGAAGAATGATGGATGTTGACAGGAGATGGCGTACAGTGGCTTTACCTGGTTTCATCTGCACAGATATCAACAGCTAGCAAATTCATCTATAGCAGAGTCAGTCTGGTGAAGGAGCCTGTCTTGCCAACACTGTCAAAACTATGGCTGATACCAAAAACATCATCAGAACTAAATGATGTTTAGTTCTAAAGAGAACTAAAACCATATGGTTTATCATTTTTCCAGTCCTGTCATACACAGGTGTCAGGTCTCTGTAGTTGCTTGTTTCTCTTCGAAGACACATTGCTTTTAGTTTTTAAGATTAAGACCAATATCTTTTTAAAAAGATTCTGTTAAGAAAGCAGTGCTTCTTGACATAAAATTACACTTGTTAAGGGTAGATTTTATTTAGCACAAGCAGGATTGACTTTGAAATAAAATGCAACAGGTTTCCCACTTGATTTTGATTTAATGGACGTCTTTGGTAGAGGACCTCAGGGTAGGCTGGCTCTAGCTATTTGTCTTTATACTGGGTAGTTTATATATTTTAAGAAAGTGACAAATGGCAGCTTTAAAAAAACTCATTATGGTAATTGATTATTATAGGAAAACTTTGGAAACCTTATGAAAGAGAGCCATATTCTCTAAGTGTCTTAGCTTTAATCCAGATTTGTAATTAGAAGAATCCATAAACATTTATCACATTAAGAGAGGTTTGGTCAGAAGGTTTAGAATAAAACTCTGGAGTTGCTTTACTGTTCTGTGTTAAAATCACATACTTTAGCGATTTTTCCTTACCATGGGGAAATTAATTTGCCCATCTGAACAGAGGCCCACACACTGTCAGGACTGTTCTAAACTTAGTCCCGCAAGAAGTTTCCTGTGCACAAATGCTGAGAAAGGTGTCTGGATTCTTGGACTAATAAATTTATGAGTTTTCTTATCAAGTTATATTTTCACTGTGGAATTTTTTCAAGAATTTGAGCTTTCTATTATCCCTCCACTTTTTCTCCCTGGCCTCTCCTGCTATCTGAAACTTTGGGTGTCCCAGCAGGAAACTCATTTATCTCATGTTCCTTCCTTTCCTCACCTCCCTTATTTTAACTTGTTCAACCAAATTTTGTTCTGACCAAATTGTTCTGACCAAATTTTGAGATTCCAGTCCTGGATCCATGTGTAAGATGGCATTTAATTCATATTTAGTTCAAGGCCTGTTGGTCAAACGATTTATTTATTTAAGCAAACAAAACATTTTATTAAATTACAGCTAATGTGGCTAGAATTTTATTTTACTTTCATTAATGAAAAAAAGATAAATATCTCAAACATGAAATTTGGGACCAAAGTTTGTCTATCTAATGTTACATTACCAATGCCTATGGAAGGCAGAGACTACATTTCTTTTCTGTCTTTTACAGGGACAATAAGCACAGGAGAGACTTAATCACTGTTTGCAGAAATGCTGAATATGAAAAATTATGTCTTTGATTTCAAGTCCTTAATCATGTCCAAATCTGAGAAGTGGTCACTGTCCCTGTGTACAGAAAAGTAAATATTCTGCAGTTGATTCTGTAAGAACCTTTTGCTCCTGATTTAGGTCTGTGATATGTGACTCAGTTTGATTTCTTGATTATCTAAGGGGGTATCCATTTCATGTTTCTTCTAAGAAAGAAAGGAATGGATTGCTCAGGATAAACCATAATTGAGCATAAAAGATAGAAAATATTTGCAAAGCCATGCATTACTCTGGTACACACACTTCAACAGTTTTCAGTCTAGAGAAGGTCTTTTGCAGCATGGTTTGTCAGGCATAACCTACCATGTATGTAGTAGTAGTAGATATTTATTATTTCTTTTAACCAGATTTTATAGTGGTAAACCTCAACATTTATCGTGTTTTCTCTTATGGCACCACATCTTGCAGTCAAAGCAGTATACAAGAATGTCATCTTTCATTTCTAAAATGTGATACTCAAAGTGTGAAAAGATCAACTTTGTCAGTTTAGTTATGTATAAGGCTCGGAAGTGAGAATGAAAATTAAATAAGGATTAAAAAAATCCTAAAACTTCCATTGTTTTTAACAGAAATAGCAATTTTTAGAAATTTTCCATGACAGTTTTATGAGCAGAGTTAACAATGCCGCCACTCATTTCTCTTTTTTAAATACACTTTATTGCTTCAGATAATGTCTTACATATAAATTTACATGTGTCTAAAACAGGAGCAAGACACAAAATCTGAGAAATGAAATTAAGTTTTTGAAAGCAAAGATTTTTTGACTCTTTTAAGCAGACATGTTATAAAACCAAGCCCATAACAATTACATTTATTCTTTCCCCAAAGCAAGCTACATCTTTTAACCATTAAAGTTTTCTTATTCCAGGTTTGCTTCAGTCTGTAAACCCCTCTTTAAGCGTGAAATAAAAATCATTATTCCTTTGGCAACTATACAGTTTCTTTGTCAAAAGCTGCTTCATTCAAATATTCTGCTCACAAAGATATGTTACTTGGCATCTTGATGTATATGGAAAAAGTGAAAGATATTTGTTAATAGCAGAGGAGAAAATTCATGTTCTTTGTGTTTCCCCATAACAGAGATTTTTCAATTTAGCCATTATTTCAGATGGATAAATATCAGGTAAACAATGAAAAGTCCAGGTCTAACCCTCTCAGTTCTTTTATCTGTGTAGTCGGCAGGAAAAGAGCACACTGGCGTGTGACAGGATCAGACAATAAGATCTCTGTCTGATGCAAGTGTACTTTGAGCTGCAACTGTGTCCAGTTCTGAGGCCCTCAATCCAAGAAGGACACTGAGATGTCCAGAGAAGGACAAGGAAGCTGCTGAAGGGTCTGGAGCACATGTCCTATGAGGAGCTGCTGAGGGAGTTTTGTGTTGTTTAGCCTAGAAAAGAGGAGTCTCTGGGGAGAGTTTATCACTCTCTATAACTACCTGAAAGGAGATTGTGGTCAGCTCGGGGTTCTTCTTCTTCCAGGCAACTAGTGATAGAACAACAGGATATCGTCTTAAGCTGCGCCAGGAAAGGTTTAGCTTGGACATCAGGAAGAAGTTCTTCACAGAAAAGATGACTGAGCATGGGAATGGATTTCCCAGGGAGGTGGTGGAGTCACCACCCCTGGAGTTGTTTAATGAAAGACTGGATGTGGCACCTAGTGCTGTGGTCTAGTTCACATGGTGGTGCTCTGTCAAAAGTTGGACTTGGTGACCTCAGAGACTTATGCTACTTAATATTTAAAATTCTGCTACTTTTATCCAAGTGAAGTTGGAGTCATTACATCTTTCATTGCCTTAAGATATAAACTATTGCTGTTTACAAGAATTTCAGACAACATCTCACCCTCTGAAGACATAGGAATGTAATTTCTGGAAAGTATGACAGAGTTGTCTAATTAGGTAAGAGTCAAACCTCAGTACAGAATCCTTTTTTCACTTCTCAAAGGAAAATTTCTGTAGCAAAAATGTAGTGTACTCCAGCATGTTCCTAGATTTGGCTGGTTGGAAGACTGGAGTGGTAAATGGCTTACATTCATTGGCATAAATGAAAAGAAAGCCCCAGAGACCAATCTGAAATAGGATTGGTCTCACATATCATCAGAACATTTAAAGATAGATATAAAATGTACAAATGTATAAAATGTAGTCTTCCTTTGCTTCTTTAAGGGAGAATATTTCATGTCTCAAAGCAGTTGGTCTGACCAGTCTTGAAATATGATAGCTGGTATATGTAAACTGAAAGAGGGTAGAGTTAGACTAGATGTTAAGAAGAAATTCTTTACTGTGACACTGGAACAAGTTTCCCAGAGTAGTTGTGGAGGTTCCATCCCTGGAAATGTTCAAGGCTAAGCTGAATGGGGCTTTGAGCAACCTGATCTGGTAGAAACTGCTGCTGCCCATGGCAGGGATGTTGGAACTGAGTGGTCTTTAAGGTCCCTTCAACCTAAAACATTTTATCATTCTATGATATAAAAAGATAACTTACAGGGCTGATCAGCCACGTGGTCATCTCACCTGGGCCCATACATTTCTGTGGAAGTGTTATATTTACTATGTAGTCTAGAGCAAATAAAAGAGAGTAATTCCAATTCACTCTGCAAGCTGAATAGGAACAACAGTCCAGTGATTGCAAAAGGGCTTCTACACCAATGCATCTCCTGATTACTGAGCATTATGTTAGAATGGAGATGCCTTTTCCCTTTCTTTTAAGGTATACTCTCTGAAAAGCTAGAAGGAATTCAATTCTATTTTAGTGCAATTTCATTTGCATATATTTGTCTGTATTAAAAAAATCAATATTTTATGCTTAAAGGACAGAATATTCTCTCATTAACCCCACAAAGGTCAGTGGGATGTACAGAAACTACAGTGGACATTAATTTTATATCATTTGCATACAGCAGTTTCATCAGACATTTCCAAAATGTAAAACACTGTCATATGGAAGTGCATTCAGCAGTATGATTTTTCACAGTATAAAATGTTTATTAGGAAAACATATGCTTCATTATACATATGTTCCCATGTTTTAATGCATATTTTATAGCGATTTTTCCTTTTACCCTGTTATTTTAATCTTTTGTTTTTAAAAGTTGATTCATTGTCATTAAACAAAATCAAAGAGATGAAGAAAAGCACATGTGGCAGCTTTTTTGTTGCTATCACCTTGTTTTATAATTTGTATGCCTCAGAAGTTGTCTATTGTACTTTTATTCATCAAGGAATAGAATACCTTTAAAATCCAGGTGTTGACCACATGTTTATCAGACTTTCCATAAACAACAAAGTTTTTCTTTCCATATCTGCTTTCTTTGTGAAAATCCAACTGAGCCTTGCAAATATGTTAATCCAGGTCTGCAAAACCTTCAAGCTCTTGATTTGATTCATACATGCTAGCAAGGGTCAAACTGAGGGGAAATAGTAAAGCAGCATTTCCTCTGAGGTGATTGTATTGCTCATGCCTTTGTATATCGCTACCAGCACAGAATGGTGGCAGGTTTTCACTACTGAGGATTAAAACTAATTTAATGTTTCTAAACTAAACATGCCTTGGATGCAAAGTTCAGACCTAAATCACAGATTTATCAAATTGGGTGTTCAGATGTAATGATTGGAATTTGCTTCAAATATAAAAAGCATTCAGATCTAGCTTTTTCAATTGTTCTCATATTTGTTAAGTACTGAGTTTTGAACATATTGTGAGGCTGAAAAATACCCACACTTTAAAAACAGCCCTCTAATTTTATACCTCTTCTTATTGTACTCCTCCTTGCCAAGGAAATGAATTACAGATTAAAAGAATGGATTTTGGATACCTAACAAGAGTTTTCTGCTCCTGGGAATCTCTGTTTCTAGAAAAATATTATAAGTGTCCTTTACTTAACTTACAAAACATATATAAATATACATAATGTGTGTATAAAAAGAGATTGCTGGAATAAAGCTGTAATAAATATGGATTTTAAAAATATGAAATAAATGAACAAATATTATAGATCTTGAACATGAAGATCCTGCATAGTTGTTTGTAATAATAAGAATCATGATTTAACAAATTATTTACCTTCCTACAGTTCCCCAACAGGTACCCAACAATAAAAAAGGAAAAAGAGAGAAAGAGAGAAAGAGAGAGAGAGAATGAAAGAAGGAGACATCCTCCTCAGAAATGACAATAAAACAAAGGGATGAAGTTTTGAAATAGTAAAGCTATAAGAAGAAAATTATGTGGTTGTTTCTGGTTTCTTTAATAAGTTGCAAAATAAATACTTTTACAAAAAGGTAGCATCTAGCTTTCTTTTTTTTCTTTCCTTCTGTCTTGAATAAACATTTTGGGTTTTGTGTGACTTAGTAAAAAACAATTAGTTGAAGAGCACATACTTACATGATGGTTGGGGTGAATTTCTCTATATTATATTTCGTGCTTCATCATGTCTGAAAGTGAGAGAAATTTATACTACTTTATCTAATCAGCACAGCAAACCTTTCAAACACTGTTAAAATTTGATTAGGATTCTTGCTAATTTGGAGTAATGTTGGTTTGTTTTTCTCTTACAATAAATTTATAAAAATATTTTCCTTCTCTCTTGGTGTTTATTTCAGCAAACAGTTCAGTAGGATTAAGGTTTCAAAAGTAATGCCTTAAGTTACTCTAAATGTACAGTTTGGGGTTTTTTAAAATAAGATCACTTTATGCTGACAGCTGAGATTAGATATTTTAAAAAGTAATCATTTGTTTGGTAACATGCCAATTTTAAGTTTTTGTTATAGATTACTGTTTCTCTGGCTTAATATAGAATAAAGTATATTTAAAATTTAGAATGCAATTCTCTCTCATTCTTTTAAAAATAGTACATCATTCAATAATCATATATATCAGCAAAATGGAAAGCACAGTGAAGGATTGTGCTGACCTTGACAAGTGCAAAATGACATGTTCCTGAGAACTGTAAAAATGGAGTGAGTAGTGATCATAACATCTTGGTGAGTTTAGATCTATCTTTGTTGGTTTTGGGTAGGGTCATTTCACAGGGCATATTTTCACTTTCTGTAATCTTATCCTTTGCTGATTAAAGATAGTTAACTTAAAAGGTAGCTTTAGAAATTACCTTTTCAATATAGGCAACATGGAATAACTGAAAACTGTTGCTGTTCCTTGTGATTTGGACTTAAACCCCAAGTTAATTGTGAACTCAGAAGTCTTTGGACTAAAAGGTAGAACTAATGTGTTTTTTGTCTATGGTAACATGTCCTGTCTTCCAAAAAAAGTGATATTTTCCACAAATAAGCAACAGGCACATGGCCTCTTGGATCAGGTTACGTCAGGTTATGTTGTGTTACATGACATGACATGCCCTGCAGTGACCTGAGGCAATGTCATCTTGTGTTACCTTGGTAAGGAAATACTGTACTTTATTAAGCAAGTGAAGAGAAGGCTAATCGTCTCTAGCCATGAGGAATTTCTGTGCTCTCTAGGTAAAAACACTTAATGACAAGCAGTATGTTCTTTTGATTTTCTTTCAACTACTTCTAGGCAGTCTGAACTCCATATGAAGCATGTCTTACTATTATTTACTAGTTGGTATGTACTTTAGAAATCTAATTTAATATGTTCCAGAGTACACACCAAAGAGAAATTCCTGTAGTGCTACAAAGACTTGTAGTACTTGGAAAGTGGATAGACAATAGCACCTATTTGGTTATGGAAATGAAAGATTTTGCAAAAGGGATATTAAGTAATCTTCTTGGATGGAAATTCTTAGTGTTGGAAGTCTAACTATTTATACATTTTTATGCGTAGACTGGTCATTATCACTTTTCTACGGTTCTTATAAGCATCTTGCTTAAATAGTACATTATGAAAATGAGCTATTGCAACTGCAAAGTATGATAAAACTGAGTCTATAGTGTCACCCTACCCACGACTCTCTCAGGGTAGGTACTCTCAATAAGTAAGTCTTGAGTTATTGCATTACGGGATATTATCAAAGGAATCCATTGTACTTGGCCATTCAGTGTAATGATCTTTTATATTATTTTCCTATTGATACATTCGGCATGTCAATTCACTTTTAAAAGATTTGCACAAAGAAAATGAACACTATTACACAGGTACAGCTATCTACTGATTTTACAGTAAATTACTGGTGCGTGGTACAGAATGTAACCTCTTGGTTATATTCTGCAGTAAAAGGAATGGGTTAGAGAGGTTTTTATGCAAATTAGTAATGCTCTGTGTTGGAAGCCTAATTGTACTTTTTATTATTGGACAAATCAATATGCTTTAGTACACATTTTATAAGCTTCTTGCTAAAATTGTATATGAAAGGGATTAGTTCCCATAGATGAAAAGCATAATCTGAACAATGAGGCCACGTAAGCAGAATGGTTGAAGTACTGATAAAGGATTTGTTAGCTCCAACATAGAATAAGTATTCTTAGGGTTATTAGTCACCACTATTTGACCCACTACAGTTCATTGTACAAGTCACATGTGCTCAGTGATGGAATGAACATCAGCTACTGTATTCTGGCCAGATGCAATAAATAGAAATGTGTGAACTACCTTGCCATAAATCAGAAACAATATAAATTCACTTTTCTTTAGTTATTCTGGAATGGGGAAGGCAAAACCAAAATAATTTTAAAATGTTTTATAAAAACTACTAGGTAGCACATCTTGAAGGAGGCTGGAGTAGAAGGTCAAGGTTCAGGTTTTGCTTGCTGTCTCAGTTGATATAAATCTTCCCACATGCTCAACAGTGATCATTATCACAAATAATAAAATTCAGATGGAGAACAAGAGTTCAGTTCTTCACAGTAAAATCTGAAGAAAATAATCTTCAAAATGGACATTTCACGTTAGAAAAATAGTCAGTTGTGTGTTTTCTTGGACAATCCTTTTTTAACTTAAAAACCAAACACAGCTTTTTTTTTTTTTTTCCCTATGATCATAAGAGCAGTGGGGTCAGAGGTACTAAAGAAAAATGGAAATACAAGAGGCAAATTTTAACTGACAGCTTTTTTTGGTATTCCTTGACTTTAAATAATTCATCCAGGTGTATCAGAATCACAGAATGATGACAGCACACAAAATAGAGACCAGTGCAAAGCACTACTGTAAATCTGATGAGGCTTCTATGGTCTTCAATTATGTCATTTTTCTTCCTCTTATGCTGGATCATGGAATACTAATGGGAGGGTGAATAGATTCTGAAACCTTATCTGGTCAACCAAAGCAATGCCTAAAAAGCTGTATTGCTATATTAACATTTCTAGTAAATCCAAACTATTGGATTGCATTGTATACATGGTTCTTTCCCTGCAATACATTTATTAATTACTCTTTGTTATGTAACCTCGTGCTAGAGAAAGTCTTAGCTGCCAATATCAAGAATACTCTTTGGAGAGGCTTTTCCTTTAAATCATGCTAGCCAATCTCTCCCAGCACTGCACTGTGTTCACTATGTCTGTCAGGAATATATTTCTCACATTATGCTCAGTGGAGCCACTTCTTTTAGATTGTAAGAGCACCTGTCCTGCTGTGGCTAGCACAGGTCTTTCCCATGACAATTCTTTTTGCGTTTTATAAACAAAGATAAAGTTTGGATGTTATTAAAAACAGTGTCTCGAGATTTGGACAGTGCAGGCCTGGCCAATCAAGCCTAGGGGGGAGGTTTCTGACTGACCAATCTGAGTGACCTTTGAAAACTCTATATATATGTTCGATTCAAACAATAAAGTACTTTTTTCTGTGCCACGCTGAGAATCGGGGCTTTCCTTCTCTGCTAGCGGCTCAACAGCGACAGTCCTACTTCTAGTGATGCTGTTACTCAGCATTCACAGGTTCATAAGTAATGTATCTCCACATTTGGTTGTTATTTGTCTCCTGGAAAGAGTTGTATCTATGAGTCTCTAGTACAAACGAATATTTGCCATTAAATTGCTCATTAGTTTGCCTTGTTTAAAGTGGTGCCTAGATAGATGAGCTTCCTTCTGTCTTGTGCTGTCTTTCTTATTTTCTCATGCTAGTCATTCCTTTCTTTTTAAAATTTATTTATTTATTATTTATACTTTTTAGCTTTATTTAGCTCTTGTTTTATATTTCCAAAGAAAAACTACTTTTCTCTAACAGATTCACACTCGTACAAGTCCCAGTTCTGAAAATGAAAGGCATACAGTGGTTATTTGTGATAATGAAACTTAGAGTTCAAGACTCAAGCATTTCAGAGCAGCAATTGCACTATGTTGTGCAATATGAGATTTTGGCAAACCAGAGGACAAGATGATATCAAATTGTCTGAGAAAATGAAGACATTCTCCAAGCTTTTAAAAAATGTAGATAAAGAATTCAGAAAAGCAGATATTTATGGGAATGAGATAGATGAGGACAAAGGCAAAGATCAGTGGCGCTTACTTAAGCCCAGTGCCTCTTCCTCATAGTGCAAACAATCCTTCATTTTATCTTAATTTAGCAGTTTAAAAGCAAGCACCCAGGTTCAACAAATAATAAGGTTTCCCCAGATCAATTGGGAGAGTTAGGCTCTTCCAGAGAGAATTTACTAAATACTGAAGATTAAATCGTTTCAGTATTTGAAAGCATGCTAAATATTATGGATCTTGAAATAGTGTCCAAAAGTCTCAGAGCAGTGTTTAACTTGGCTCAGTTTTTAGTGTTCACCATTAGGTTTGCTTATCTGTAGGTTTTTTATATTTACAGCATACTAGTAATAATAATTTTATTTACTGCTGCTGTGACTAAGGGAAGTAACAAAGCCTTTAGCTCTTATTTCTTTTGTAAACAAGTGTTGTTTTCTATGGTTTTGTTTTCCCTTCTCCAGCTTTTAGATTAAAGTTGAATTTTTGAGTAGGATTTTTATCTGAAACTAGCTTATTGTTGTGATTATAGAAAAAAAACTTCATAGAACAAAGTGTCTATGTTGGTCATGAGATTATTCATTTTTTGAATGCACAGAACTTTAGACAGATTTGTGAGGAAGAAACCTCCTGTTACAGAGCACACTGTTGACCACATGACAGAGAAACAACTAGGAAGATTGCAGGTTCCTCCACTCTTGTGTTGTCTGTATCTATCACAGTCTCCAGAGATGGTGACGTGAGGTCTTCCTTTGGTCCTCCTCCCTTACACAGTTTAAAAAAACCTGCTTTGATGGCTTTGTCTTTAGTGAAAGGTCAGTGATTGTGCCCTTGTTTGACATAATTGATGGTGTAGTTAATTAGAATTATACTGTACGTAGAATAGCCTGTGCTTCTAAGATCTGTAGTGGAAGAGCTACCTCCTGCAGAGTTTCTGAGATCTAAAGAATGGCAGCTTCCTCAAGCACTGTTTACAAGCTCCTTTAGCATGACTGTAGCATCTACAATCTATAGCAGAAAGACTCCCTCCTGTGGAATTAATAAAATCCACAGAAGAAATACTGCGGATTTCCTGAATCCTCATTTGCCTGTAAGAATTTAATGTGGTTGCAGACATCTTTAGGTGTGAAGCCATTAAATTCCATCACATACGTTCCAGGTATACAAGCATGGGCCTATGTTATCATGGTGTTACTACACTTTTGAGATGTTATAGTTTTAATGATATAGGTAGTAATATCAAAAACCTCAAAATTTGATTGTCTGATAATGAACATACCAAATGATATCTTTAAACACCCCTGGGTATTCTAAGCAGAAGAAACACGACTATTTCTGAAACAATATTTTAAGTAGCCACTGCTGAAAGAACCCTGGTATTAACTTTAAAAAGATCTGACTATACTCCTTTACATAATAAAAGGCATTGATATTATTACAGAAACATCAAATTCACATATAAAATATATCAGTTTTCATAGATTCACCCTTTGTTTTGCTAAAATTGTTTGCAAAACCAAATTTTCAGTTTATAAAATAGTTAATAAATGACTAATCTATTCCTAAGCCCCCAAAACCAAAATGGTTTTGGAAGAGTGGATTCAGACAATGAGTTTAAGCTAAAATTAAAGGAGGTGACTCATCAATTATTTTTTTTCTCTGGTATATAATTGAAGACAGATAAAACATGACCCAAAACCAGCCATTTTTATAACAGAGCATTTTTCTGTTTATGTCTTCTATGAGAATAATACAGATTTTAGATTGCAATGGTATAAACTGTAGCTGATAGGACAATAACTTAGATCCTTTCCTTTAAGGATAACAGACTTTAAAATAAAATTACTGTATCTTCTGGAATGTATAAAATTCATTACTAGCTATTTTACTTTCAATGCCATTTTAGCTTCAGAATCACAGATATCATCATGCATAAAATGTATTAATTTAGGAATGAAAAAAAAATACAGTAGAAAGCAGTGTCTACTTTCAGTCCTTTCCTTTTGAGCAGGCTGCTTATTTAACCCAATACTAGAAGCTAGTGTGAGTTTCAGTGTCTTGATTAAAAGAAAAAAAACAATTAACCAAAGAATAATGGATAGGATGTCTTCATCTGACAACATCTGTTGATCTGAAACAGGAGAATAGCCAGTGTGACAGTGAAGGTGTTCTCTACATTTTTTTCCCAAGCTGAAAAAATGGGGCATAGAGCTGTACAACCCATAGCAATGTGCATGTCTTTATATGATGTTGTTCACCAGAGACTTGTCAACGACTGAGCCATATTGGTTCTGGCAGTCTTTCTATTGGGACAATATTTGCCTTGAAGTACTATCTTTTCTCTTTTTCAATGTCAGCCTGAAGGCTCTTAGACAGCATATGTTCATTTCATGTCTTAGAGATATTGCTTCTGGTATTGCAAATGCATTACCACATTGAGCTTTTTTTTTTTTTTTTGTAAAACAGATGGTACATATTAAGGTCTCTGTTTCTTAGACAATTTCTGCAACAATTGCACTGCATTCTTCACATTGACAAAAACATCAGCATCATGCAGTGAGGCACTAGATTATGTCAGAATGGTAAATGAAAGCCCATAACAGAAAGAGTTATAAAGGTGAATCAGTTCCCTTGGAGAAATGAGGAAGGGTGTTATATTCAGTAGGTATTCAGTTAAAAAATTAGTGCCCTGATGCTGCAAAGTGATTTGTTTGGGTGTACCTTAGCTTGCAAGCAGTGTTGCTGATATGCAGGAACCCCATTTGGAATACACGTTATTTCTTGTAAACCTGCGTCCTTACACATGGTGAAGAATGCAAAGATTTGAGCACAAGATAAGCACAAGGGACAAGCCATAAACTGGTCACTGAAGGACTGTAAGAATGACAGTGAAGCAGAGGTTCATGGGCCAACAGGCTGTAGCACAGAACTGGGCCAAATTAGAGGACCATCTAAGACAGGCTATCAAAAATCTGTGTGTGCAGTGAACAGGCAATGAACAAGAAGGAAATTAGACACACTCACTTGGAGAGTGTAGACAGTACTCTCTGATAACATGAAGGTGCCTTTAGGCAAAACTAGAGAGATTGGTCCAACTGCAAATGCCGTGGAAAAGAAAGGGAATGGTAAATTGGCATCAGTAGTCTCCTACTGTGGTATTGTCTCTGCTGCTGAAGCATCAGCCTTTTTGAAAAGGTGCTATCTTAGTGACTTAAATGTAAGATGGATTTCTTTGTCCTCATTTCAAGCATCAGATCAAATACAGAAGAGTGGAAAGTTGGACTTGGGGTTTAAAAATCACATTTGAGGCCAGAAGTGAGGTTAGTTAGTGCAACTGGATGTCAAGACATGTTGAGGTGCGGCGGCCTGAGCAGGCCGATCCTGAGCCCCAAAGCCCAACAGTGAATGCCGTCCAAAACCCCGATGGGGAAGAAGACGCGCTTTCCTGGAGCTCTGCAGAAGAAGCAGTCTGAGCCGCCCCACTCCTCCCCCGGAAAGTTTTCTGTTGGTTTATTGGTTCAAAGTTCTGCTTCCCCGCCTTTTCCCCTCCCTTGTTGCCACCCCCGCTAGAATGTTCTGTTGCTGCTGCTCCCTCATTGGTTGTATTGTAACCCCTCCCCTGTTAAGATCTGGTTTGCTTCCCCGCTTGCCCGTCAACCCTGTACCAGAGCCCGTTGGCTCGGCCCCTGCTGTCCTGCCCCCGGAGACCCCGTGTATGCCCTTAAAAACCCCTGTTGCCGTGTGTTTGTGCCTTTTGGTGCCTCGTGGCTGCTTGGGACCAGACCCCTGTGTTTGGTACTGAGCTCCCCGTGACTCCAATTGCCTGAGGGTTTTCTGATGCTCTTGCTTTTGCTCCTCCACCAATAAACTGAGCCTTGGAGACCTTCACTCTCTGGAACTTTCTTTGCTTTCGGGGGCAGGAAGCTGGTCACACTCTCCCCACCTCCAAGCTCACTCCTCTACCACGGACCGACGGCGACTCAACCCGAGGTCGACTGAGCCGGCCGGAGGGCGGAGTAGGAGAGCAGGGCGGGCCGAAGCCAGGCCTTTGGTAAGGTCTGCAGGGCCTTTCTGGAGGTCTGTTCCAGACCTCCACAAAGCTCCCTACCACAACAAAGACACACTCAGAAAAGTCTGAGATTGCCCTGTGGTTATTGCTTCTTTTGCTAGGAAGATTGCTGAAAATACAAGACTACTTTATCACATTCCTACCCCGTCAAGAATAGGAATATTGGTTCTTCACATAAACAGATCACATTCATTTGAAACCTACATGACTTTTTCCTGAGTGTGAGATTTGAAGAATGTGAGATAGAACAAAAGAGGTAGAGAGCAGCATGTGATCAATAGATTCCAATGAGACATTTGTGTAGGAAGTACATAGCACAAGGGCTGTGTACACATGTACATACCTTGAGGAGCTAACCAAAGTTTCAGAAGCGCTTGGTCCTCCCCATTAAATTTGAAAATGCAGCTTATCTTAAGAACTCATGACAAAGTCATGTCATAGTGTGTCAAGACAGCAGAGCCTTACAAACCACAGTGCTGTTTTGCACATTACTTTTTACAGGAATAACAGGTCAACTTGAAATTTCACAGATGGTGAGCACCCTTTTTTGAGTGATAGTAGTGTTCTGAGGCTGTGTTTGCTGACAATCAGTAATGTGTATAAATAATTCAGAAGGTCAGAATCTAGGCAAGAAAGTTTTGCATTTGTTTCTATAAAGTGATGGCATTACTTGTGGCTTATAAAAAATTGTACATGTTTAGGCTAGTATTTCCAGTGTTAGTTTCAATTGTCAGACTAATTTGTCTCAGGAATTTACCATTTTCTTTACTTCAGCAACACCCACTCTCTTCCTTGTTTGTTTTTCCTATGCTCATCCAATCATGGGATCTTTCTTCCTGCATTGCATTTCTACTAGTCAAAGACAAAAGGGACTTCAGGTTTCAAACTTGGTGCTTTCTCATTGTAAAATTTTACCATCACATGTTGATATAGCACTAAAGTCACCACTTTTAATCAAAACACTCCAAGTGGAAAGTGTAGCTAATTCCTAAAAAAAAGATGGACAAACTCAAATGACTGCATATTGTATTAACTGAATAAATAAATGAAAGAGTTCAAGGCATAGATAAAACTCCCCTATATTTCTAAGAGGCTAGAATTATATGATTATATGCATGATCATAGTCTGCTTTTGCAGAGATAAGAACTTGTGCTCTAAGTGTTGGTGAGAACAGCTGAGTCCAGTGAAGGAGAGAATAAGACGGATGATATTTTGCCTCTTCCTTCCCTTGGGGTTCCTTCCTACCTAAATTGGTAGGGTCAAATTTTTGACCTTTGTCATATGTTATCAGACTGAATGACTTACTTGATTCAGTGTTAAAGGCATTTGGATACCATTAATTATTCTGGTAGCCCAGATTGAAATAGCTTAAAATTGCCTGATTTTAAAAGGTGTTCTACACCACCAAGTATTCTGGGGACTTTTAGTTAATCTTTTCCTTGAAAACTAATCAAAAATCCTGTCTACAGGTTTAAAACACATCTTCAAATTCTTCTGAGTGTGATCTGAATAAAGATTGTAAATGTAGATTCTTCAGTCTAGATAGAGTCTGAAACAGAAGCTCTGATGCTTCCCAGTAATTACACAGAAATCTAGGTATCATCTTTAAGCTCTAGAGAGAACTTCTAAAAGACAGCCTATCTTCTTGCAAAGTGACATGGACTCCAACAAAATGCTGAACAAATTAAAATATTTTAATTGTTAGAAAATATTGTTATTCACACCCAAGTATAATCTACTGGGCACAGAGAACAGAATTGAGATACACATTTGCCTTATTGGGTAGTAGTTTTTGACATTTAATGCAGGGTTTGCAAGGATTTTCAGTTTACTAGGACAGATGAATTTCCCTGAACTTATTGTGTTCCAAATTAATGATGGCACCTTGTTTTCCTACTTCTTGTGCCCATTAGGGAAATGCATAATTCATTCTAAAGATGTGCATGAATTGAGGTTCTTGTGTTTGTGATCAGCTTTTACAAACAGGGAAAAAAATGACCACTTTATGTAAACAGCTACTGAAGCAGAATATATATTTAGCTCTTCCCACTTAATTTTAGCCTTGTTTGTTCACTCTGTTATTCAACAGTTTTATGGATCATGAGGAAACTATACAGCAGATTTAATATTCAGCGAGAAGGGCAATGTACATATATTTGAGCTGAAAAATAGTAATTTTTTATAGTGATTCTCTGACTTAAAAATACATGCATATTAGTAAGAGAAAAAACATCTCTCATATTGGTGGAAATCTCACAAACAGAAATTTAAGGTTTATTTTCAATGGTTAAATTAACAAGCAAGCCATTCTGGCAAATTTCCAATTTTCACAAATTAAAGATATTTTATTGATAAATCCTTTGTCTTTTAGCAATTCACTGTATGCACTGTGTTAATATTTTCTGGTAATATTGTACAAAATTTATTTTTCTTTCATTGTGATTCAGCTAAACACAGGCATGAAAGGAATTCTTGCGAAAAGAAAACAAAGGATATATTTTTTGGAACCAAAAGAAATTCCTCACATATCACTTGGCCCTATGAGCAGAAGGTGTGAAGGAAGGGGCTGAAATGCTGAAGACATCAAATACTTTAAAAGCCAGCACTTGAGTGTTTAAAAAATAGACTGTCAGCTGAAATGTTCCAATGTGAGAGAGAGAGAGAAGGAGAGGCTCAAAGGTGTTTAAAAGGGCTGCTGGAGAGGCTTGTATCAGGAGCAGTAATAGTGAGAAATTCATCCCTGCTGATGATGGGGAGGGCAGTATCAGAGACTATCGAGGGGCTGAACGTGTTGGCACTGGAGCTGCAAATAGTGACACTGGTGGTTGTGAGAGGGTGGAGGTGACAGCTTTGTTAGCAGACTTGTGTCTGATGAAGAGAATGCTTCTCTCAGATTGCACCCTTCACCTTCATGTTAAAAATGGCATTTGGAGCTATTTATGGGGATTTTGGGGATTTTAGTTCTTCTTTGCCATAGGGGTGGCTGCTGACATTAGATTTGGCACTTTCTTTCTGAACTGGAGCATTGCAAAGCCAATGGGATGGTCTGAATTTCAATGATCTTTTAGTCTTTGCAGCTTTCACAGGAGGCATCCCCTTTGTTTCATTTGTGATTGGACTTTGTCAGAAAATGAGCATGAATACCTACAGTAGACACACCTATAGTAAAGAAAGAGAAGCAAAATATGAGTTTTGAAGCAGATACTGGACATTACAGACTACTTCAGTGTTAATCCAAAACTGGCAGTGCTCAGATATGCTTGAAGTCTACTTCAAGAAATTTTTCCCTTCCTTTCCCTTCCTTTCCCTTCCTTTCCCTTCCTTTCCCTTCCTTTCCCTTCCTTTCCCTTCCTTTCCCTTCCCTTCCCTTCCCTTCCCTTCCCTTCCCTTCCCTTCCCTTCCCTTCCCTTCCCTTCCCTTCCCTTCCCTTCCCTTCCCTTCCCTTCCCTTCCCTTCCCTTCCCTTCCCTTCCCTTCCCTTCCCTTCCCTTCCCTTCCCTTCCCTTCCCTTCCTTCCTTCCCTTCCCTTCCCTTCCCTTCCCTTCCCTTCCCTTCCCTTCCCTTCCCTTCCCTTCCCTTCCCTTCCCTTCCCTTCCCTTCCCTTCCCTTCTACAGCAAAGCAACTGAAAGAAAATCTGGTTTCTAGATTTTTAGGGTTTGTGCATATTTTTATGTTGAGGTATTTACTATTATTACTATTATGTGTAATTATTAGAGTGTAATATTATAACACTGTGCTCACATGTATTAATAAATACCTAAACTTGACAGAACTTTTGCTGAGGTGACAGAGGTTTGTTCCAATTTATGAAACACTGCAGTTTACTTCTGAATTTTTGCTCAACTTTTCTGCTCTTGTAAGAGCAGGGGATGTTGAGGAATATTTTGTTTAGTCACTAATAGGTTTCTCTTTTTCCTATGTCAGGAAATTTCTTTGAAAAATTAGACAAAATGCTATGTCTTTAGGACATTTCCAGAACATTACAAAAGCTAAATCCCAATACAGTTTTAGGGATAAATATTGGTGATGTATTTGCAACAGTGTCCAAGTAGAATACCGTGCCATTTGTGAACAAATAGTGTTTAACTGTGCACTTTTTCTATAGCTTTAAATGTGTTTTTGAACAAATAACCAAAGCCAAACTAATTAGCAAACCTGTAAATATTCGTTATGCAGTCTTTCCTAACGCTCTTGCCTTTCATAGTGTAAATAAATAAAATTATTGATAAACTTTGTTTTTTAAAACACAGATGTGAGGATTTCCCCTGTGATTCTCTTTCAGACAGGCTCTCTATTGCTCTAGCAGTGCTCCAACATATACATGTGTGTGACACTGGAGTTCTGAGAGCTGCAGTGAATGACACCATTTCAGAGGCTTGTTGGCAAACAAAGGTCTGGAGATATTTATAGTTAGTGGCATTCCAGCCTCTGAATAAATAGTTGACTAGTCTTTTCAACTCCTGGCTAAACAGCAAATGTTAAGATTGCTTCCAATGGGGCACAGCTATGCATAGCAGACACACATCTTGGTCTTATTTCAGTTCTCTACACAGTCCAAAGAGCTGTTTTTAATTCTTGTATGAATTTATAGCCTCTCTGCTTGGACCTCAGATAGGCTCAGGACTCAAAGCCAACTGAACATGGAATCAGTAAGGCATCTCATTTTCACTAAAACTTTTTCTGGTTTTTTTTTTTTTTATTGCTAACACAGTCACTGAGAATTTCAGCTTCTGGAATTTTCTGAGTTCTTTTTACCAAGGTCTCTCTAGCCTGCTCCTGAAAAGCATATGGACACGCAGTATATTTAGACTGTTCATAGTTTTTATTCTACAGCTTTTTTTTTTTTTAATGCTTTTTTTTGTTTTTTGGTTTTTTTTTCTCATTGATCAATGCTGTATTACATAGAATACAGGTTAAAAAAAATTTTTTTTGAACCAAAATGAAGGATGATGTTTGAGAACATTGTGTTCACTGACATGTAAGACATTCGAGTGTGCCCAGAGCATGTCTACCAAAATTGGCAAGATTACCTGAGATCTCTGGAGTGCATAGCAGTTTTCTAAGCTGCCTTTACTGAAAGTTTGGTCAAGTTTGTCTAAGGAGGGCTCCTTTTCCTTTATACCAATGGTTTAGCTATCTGAATGCAAATCAGTAGCCCATGGGAGCTGAAATGGGGGTCTGAGATAATGCATGATATCTGGCACTGTAAATCATGTCTGCCTTACAGCAGCCAGGGTTGCAACTTAATAAGCAGTACTGCTTCATGACCTTTGCCCAGTGGAGTGAAAAAACCCACAAAACCAAACCAGACCAAAAGCAGAAGTGACGTTTCTCCTTATGGCTATTTTTGGGTGGAGGGATTTGTGAGGGAGATTTGTTCATGTCCATTTTATGATACCACAAGGTAGGTGCCTAGAAGAAGACAAACAAATAAAAACTTGCTTTCTGCAGCCTTTATTATTTCTATTTGCAAATGGGTTTAGTCTCTTGCAACTTCCCTTTTGTTTCACCTCTGAAGTGACTTCTACTCCTGCTGATTGCAGGTAGAGCTCATGAAATACCTTACTGCCTCCTATGGCAAATCTACCGACACAGCAATTATTGTGCTATGCTTTCTGGCTACCAAAACCTCACCCATTGCTGTCCCTTCTCTGCTCACTTCACTTCCTGTGGTGGATGGAATGAAAATTGCAGGAAGTGAAAGAGAAAATAGACAAATAAACAAAAAAAGACAAGATAGAAAAATACTGTAATTCAGAAAGAATAAGGACAGGGAAAAGACATTTACTGGTATCGTCCTTTTTGGATTTAGTGCCTTCTGGAGATCATAAGGGTGAACATAGGTAATAAAAAATGAAGAGGACACCCTCACTGTGCCAGAAAGTTTACTGACAAGAAAGAAATGTAAGATTCAATTATTTGTGTTCAAGTATGTTTTCTGCTTTATCATTATTGTAGCATTTGGGTCTGCACTTTTCTCATTCCTTGTTGATTGACCTTCATGATAAATTTAGAGGAAATAACCAGCAACACCCAAGGCATTTGGACAATTAACAGTGAATAACAGTGTTTCCCACTTTGTGCAAGCTTCCCATACTGCTTTGAATTCTTCCTAACAATTTTGCCTGCCCACTTGTGCCCCACTCATGCTTAATTGTTGCTGCTCAGCTGCTCCTTCAGACTGCAAACCCAACATGTTGCAGTGTCCCTTTTTGCTCAGAAAAGCTCATTACTATGAATACCAATTTCATACAGCCAATTCTAAACATTTCTAAGCAAACTACCTAAAAATCCTCATGTAAATATTGCATAAGTTATTCATGAATAGATCCCTAAGGTCCATCTCCTCCCATTGCATGTAAAAAAAATTGCACAGCGAGTATTTGGAAGGTGGGGGGAGCACAGATGGGGAGGTTCATCTCAGAAGATCTGCAGCTTTTGAGCTATTTCCAAGCTGTCACACAGGCCCTTTGGCAGAAAGGTCGGCATTGTACTGTGATGGCTGGGGGTGTTGCCAGCAGCTCTCACAGAAGAGGCCCTAGAAACAACAGGGCTCCTGTCTGCAGATCTTTGCCCATATATGTCTGAAGTATCAACTAAGCAAAGTTTATCACGGCTGCTTTACAGAGTGTTTCCAGATTCTCTTCACAGTCATAGAGTTTCTGATATATTTAAAAAAGTGCAACTCCTTGGGAGAAGTATAATACCCTGGATCAGGTCTCTCAGCAGCTTCTGAGGATGAATATTTTGACCCACTTGTATTCAGAAATGCAAGTCCCTACCTACCCTCTGCACAGACTTCAGGTCTGCCTTTATCTGCTCTTTCTTCAGCATCAATTCAGTTGTGAACAGGCCTGCAGAAAACTGCAAAGTTACTGAACACAAAGGAAAAGAGGCCAATTACAAGTGACCTGGGGGGAGCAAAGTACATGTCTATCTGAAGGGTTATGGTGGAATGGCTGGCGTGAGTCAAGGGTAATTTGAACTAAAACTCTATCAAAGGGGAAAATTATCCACAGTGGATATTAACCAAACAGACACACCTAACTCATTGGAGTGTGTACAGACTCATTTTTATCTTTTTCAATAGTAGGAGACATGAAGCTGAGATTGGAAGGTGTGCCAGGTGTCAGTCTGGTTCAGAAGTCTCTCAAATAGGGCCTACAATTTAAGATGTACCCATGAAAGAAAGCCTTCAAGTTTTACATCATTATATATGGTCAGTACACTGAAAGTTGGAAGGAAAAAGAAAAAAAAATCCAACAAAATAGCTCTAAACAAACAAACAAACAAACAAATAAATACATTGCACCACCTACCAAGGCATATTTCAAAGCATTATTAGTGAAAATCATATATAAGCCAAAGGTGGCCAGTCAGAGTTCACTGATTTTTCAGTCGCACTTAGAACATTAAAATTTCTAATATTTTCAAAAATTCATATATAAGTGTGTTCATAGTCCTATCTGAGAACATATAGTGTGTATTATTGTCACACCATTTTGTAGTTCTTTCTGGTTTGAAGAAGAATCAAAATGCTGTTCAGCCTTTGAAAGCTGGCAGATAACTGGATCAGTAACAATACTACAGTGAGCCATAATAACTGTGGTGTGACTTCCTCACATGAGTTCTCCACATTTGCAAGACCATCTCAGGGGGCCAGGCAACCTCACCATTTGGTTCCGGGTTTCCTAACCACCTGCTGTCCCACCACCACAGCAAGGGAGGTATTTTGTGAGTTTTGGTCCCTTTGCTCAACACTTTCTGCTTGGTGTCAGGTATCTCAGAGGGTGGGGTCTGCACTCTTAACTCCAAGGGAGCCACAATAACTTTGAAGGTCTCGGTGAATGTGTGTTAATGTTTTAAAAGACAGTTTTCCCTCATTCCTGAGGGTCCTCTTGGTATTGCTGTATTCTGCTTTTCAGTAGGGAAGATACTACTGGGATTCCTCACCCCCTGGCATGGCTGTATGGATAAATGAATAAAACGGGATTCAAGATCAAAGTCTGATTTCGAAGTATTTCTGTTGTCACACTGGATGGCAGAAAGTCTAAATGAGCAAGCAAAAACCTGCCTCTGGATATTGCTGCATATTTAGCCAGACTCACCGTGGCCTTTGTGGCATTTCTTCCAGTGCAGTATTCTCAACACAGGTCAAGCAACACTTTGCCCTTCCCTGAACTGTGCTCTGATGGCAGCCAGTCATCACTGATAAGACCATGAGGCACATGCACAACTAGATCTCTGTGGAACCAGCAGGGAAGAAAAGAAAGCAATTTCAAGCAGATCCATACCCAAGCGATAGGGACCTGAGCTGGAGGAAATGGGGATCAGATGATACTTCCTAACTTCCTAGACAAAAAACTTAGCAGTGGATCTGTTTTCTCCCAATTTTTGTCAGCTCATGCAGTAGCTTCACAGCTTGCTCCTAGTATTAGAAAAAGTCCGTCTTGTTCTGGAGTCATTGTGAAATCTCTAAAGCTGCTTACTGGTCTTGTTAGTCTGGACTTCTAGCATCTAACTGAAAGCAAGTGCAAACCGTTTGCTAGGTTTTTGAGCTTCCCCTATGAAATCCAGAAGCAATGAACACTCTCAGCATTCAGTAAGCCACCCTTTTGGAGGAAAACTGCTAAGGAGAACAGCTGCTGTCAGGCAAAGTACAATGAGCACCAACTATAGGCAGTGCAACTAGTTTCATGAAAGAGATGATACAGTTTGTGTCACCTCAGAAAACTTACAACACACAAATCTGTAGCATTCTGAGGTTAAGCCAGCTTTTCACGCTGTACAGAGTTTCTGACTGCATTGGTGTTTTGTTCATTCATCACCTTTCATCGAATAGTACCATGATATGTAGCAGCATGATAATTGTTTTGATCTCAAGATGGTCAAAAATTTTTTGCAATAATGATGATCAAAGGGAGGAACAGAAAGGGTACTCAGTAAAGAACATTAGCAAGAGTTCAAACCAGACAAACACCGTGCAGCTCCAGAACCTCAGCAAGGTTTCATTGATAGATGATCATCATAAATACCTTTTCTACTCCTTTGAGCATACAGGTGTGTAACAGATGCAAAAGAACAGATTCCATTTTGAAGTCAATTTGTACATTTGCAAAGTATTCCTTCCACCAAGTACAAGGCAGACAAAGATGCCCAGAATGCTGAAGCTGTGAGATTATTTTATAACATCTCTCTTTATCTCCCTTCCACTACTCCACTCAGAATAGAAATTCATGATTAATCACTGAAAACTTATTTCAAGGACAGACAAACCCATATTTATGGCTGGGTGTTTAATACTATTTGATTTTTTTTCTTTCTCTTCAGCATAAAGGTAGTTGTCTTCTCCTTTGGAAAAATGTGATAGTCATTCCCTGATTGGTAGGAAGATGAGATATGCAGTGAACTGCTCTTTCAGAGTATGACAATCAGTATTATTTTCTTATGCTGGCCAGACAGTGATTTTCATGTGGGCACCTTTTATACTGACCTATCATGCATATAAACAGGACTTTTATAGCTGCATTAAGAAAACCTACACTTAAATGCACAGTCTTCAGTGCGAAATGAAATTTTTTTGGAGTCTCTATTCACACAAGCCTTTTTATGTAATTTGATATAATTTGAAGTGACTAACAATGACTGATAATTGTAGGGGTAAAATGTACCCTTAAAGAAAAGAACTTTTATAGGTGAAGGGTAGAATCCTATATCCAGCTGTGTTGCCCAAATTGATATTAGTTTAATAACATGTAAACTGTGCTAGAAAAATGTAATTGTCCTGCATTACAAGGGTATTCCTTTAACTGCACAGTTTATTCAAACGTATAATCTAAATAATTGAGTACCTATGCATACAATAGAACGTTGCTTCATATGCAAACACTATTAAATAGACAGTTATATCCAAACAGATGGATAAAAAAGATGCCTGAATATAATTGGTTTGCTTTTGATTATTCCAGAGATACAAATTTACTTAAACAATAAGTCTAGACAAGGTAGGGTTTGTCGTCAGAAAAAATTCAGTGTGGTAAAGTGAAGCTGAGGGATTTATGAGGCACTTAGGGGGACAGGTTTTTAATCTACTTCTCAGCTTGCTCTTTAATAAGGGTAATATGAGAAAAGAAGCAGAGAAGCAGGCTTATATTTGACCCACAGTTTATTTATTGCTTTGAAGGGGATACAAAAAATATTATCAATCTTTATTATAAAGTTAGGCTGTATAAGTGTGCATGTGGATACAAACATCTTCAAGACTGCATTGTAAGTACATAACAAAAGAGATTGAGACTAGAAAATAGTAATAGGGCAACCATAGTTTCAAAGGCTCTGGGTACATTGAAAAGCACTTGAAAGTCTCAGACTTTGCAATTGGTATCAGGCGCAATAGTGGCATTTCTCTGGAAACTTCACACTTACAGAAAAGCCCTATTGAAGTCAGCAGTGCTGTGTGAGCACATGAGAAAGTCTGTGCCACAAGTAGTATTCAAATGGTATCAGAATCTGCACTTACAAATGGACCTCTTGACATCCATCTCTGAAGACTGTGACTGTATAATTTCATGGACCACACTAAATTCTGGTCAGGTGTACTTTACTGCTTCTTAGACAAAGCCTTAGGGGAAGCCTCAGACCAGTCAAATAAGAGCTACGTTAAGTGACTGCAGTAGAATTTCTGTCCTATAATATTTTACTGTTTCACAGTTATGATGTGTATAAACATACCTGTAGAATTACATATGTACATATGTGTATACATATGTATAATATATAGATGTGTATATTATAAATAGATATCATACATAAACGCAACACAGTTTCCTAATAGACAAGGAATAATAAAGAGTTTTTGCTTAAGACTAATCTTCTGAGACACTTTACTGGTGTCAGAAGAGGTTGACTCTTAATACCCAAATAATTGGCAACTGTATCTAGAAGTCATCTTGAGACAGAATTTAGACTGCTTTCACTGGTTACTAGTGAAAGCAGTCTAAATTACTAATGTAATTTAGTACATTACTAATGTAATGTTTTAGTTCAAGTGAGAATGAGCAATTCAAACTACTTCGCATGTAGGGCTATTATATTCTTGTTCCTAAACTGAAAGGAGGGAAGTAATGCCAACTCCTAATTTAGGCACCTGTGCCATGTGATTTGAATACAGCCTTTAATCACTTCCAAATAAGTTGCATTTATTGCTGTTGTGGTCAAACGTCCAGATGATATTCTGTTACTAATTCCTTTTGTATCTTTTATTGCATATATAAAAATTAAGTCAGTAATAGTCTGTCTCAATAAATCTATTTTTTACAGTTTGTCTTTCCCTTTTTTCCCCACCTTTATCTCCTTTCTTTTTAATTCAGAAAAGCTCTAGGTTTGGGATTTTTTTTAAAAAACTCTTTCAGCAAATCAAAATAAAGCATTTCCACAGAATGCTGCCAACTTTGTAATAAGATTTAGTAGCTTTCCCAAGAGCTACTTGCAGTTCTAATAATAATTTTCTTTAAGTGCTCCGCTTTAGAAAACGTCTTCTTTGTTACTGAAGTTGCCATATGTACAGATGGACTTTTTTTTTCTGAAAATATTCCTGGGATTTTATTACCATTAATCATTTCTGAGGGTGTATATAATTTATCTCACAAACCATCAGAATTCCCACAGGGTAAATTACTCTAGAGGTCTCTGTGCCCTCATACTGTATCAAATTGACCTGCTTCTTGTTTGCCATTTTTGTGTACTACATTGCTTATTTAACAAGAAACAGAATGATTGTGATTCTGAGAAGGTCCTTTGATAGTAGTTTTGACACTCTGCCTGAATAATGACCCTCATTATGGAGCCCATGACAGGCTCTGAAAGTGCTGATTTATGAATACATCACAGGTCCAGCATTAGAGCTCCCCCTACTCACTCCTGATATAGGACTAGATATAGATACAGTCTGGAAATCCATTGAAGATCAGATAACTGCGTGATTATGACCATTCAAGTAATCACTTTTTCTGATTTAACAAAGCACTGTCAGTTAATTTTGATTGTCTTACAAGTTATTAGAGGCCTTTAACAAAATGTTTGTTAGGAAAATCTATTTCTTGTAAAGTTGCCAGCCATATCTTTAAGGACAGTAAGGCAGAAGTTACACATAGCCCCTTTTTTTTTCTAGAAATGCTTTTCTATAGCAAACAATCATTAACAGTTGATATGATAATAGACTGTTAGAAGTAAGCTTAGCTAAGAGCTAGAAGTCTGTGTCCTAGCTGAAACAAATTATAACATACTTTGTAAACACATTTTTGTGAGGATTCTTGTTGATTTATTGTTTCCTCCATAGCAGTTATTTAAATAAATGTAGCTAATTTAGTTCGTTTGCTGCACTGTGTAATTTTGTTCTTTGTTTGATGGGGTTATATGTAAAAGCCTGAAGGAATCACATCCCCATTAATCTTTTTACAAGTGCAATAAATAAATAAAGAGACATGGTTTAATTTTGCTAGTTAGGGGATTTTAAAAGACTGTGCTAGCAATCTGATTTCTTCCTGTTCTTGCTGCTCTCCATGTTCTTCTCTTGAAGACACAGTAAATATTCTTACTTAATGAGGTAATAGTTCTTGGTAGGAAAGTACGTACATGGACTATTAAATCTATCCATGAAGATGAGTATTTGAAGTCACACCTAGAAGTGGGTTTTTTTCTCCCCTAAATGCTCGTTCTGGAAAGTGTTTGCTCCCATCTACCCTGGAACATAGTAGAGTTTCCTGCTCAGAGCCTTGAAAGCTGGTGTCGTGCTGAGAGTTCCCATGATTGCAGAGGACATCAGTGTACCACTGCAAAAACCTTCCACAAGGCTGAGTGAGTCTTTGCCACCTCAGGTATAGAGTTAGGTACCAACAATCTAGGCAGAATTAGAGAGAGGTCCACCTGAGCCCAAGCCTGGGAAGAAGGGGTGGAAGCAGTGCAGCATGCATGTGTGATGTGTCATGTGGCAGATTGTTTGGCAAAGGGAGGTGACCTCTCCTCTGTAACCTCAAACCCTGCCTGGGGTAGCACCTGTTCATTTGCATATAGGGATGCTAAACCAGAACTTGAGGAGAGGAAGTGACTAATCTGAGCATGCTGAATGGAAAATGCAGGCCAGATGAAGACAGCAGCACCAACATTCTGAATTAACCCTACAAATATAAAGATTCAGTGGTGCTTAATGATGTTTGGATGCATAGAAACACACATGCAGGTACAGGGGCTGACAGGTTTTCATGCCTGAACCAGAAATGGATGAGTCTGCCTCGAGCTTTGTGTTTTCTAAAAGTGCCAAAAATTGCTTGGATCTGACAATCAGTCCACTGGAATAAACAGCAATGTAGAAGCAGCACATTATGTCATGAAACTGGGTCATCCGTGTTAACAGCAGTGTCATTGCCATCTGTATGTAGAATACCTGGTAAGCCCTCAGTAATCTACTGTGTTTTATTATTTGTTCTCTCCATAATTTCTATTCATGAGAAATTCTAGAAAAGGATATTTGCTTGGAAAGTGTTTTTCTAGTTAATTGCTAGTTAAATAAAATTCAATTATGATGCTCATCTGTGTCATTTATGGAGTTTCATCCTTATTTGAAAAACTGTAATCAAGAAGAACCAAGGGGTATTTGCTGGCTGCCCATTTCAAGGCCATCAAATTCACAATTAATTTTTATAAACTTCGTCTAAGACAGAGACTTAATATACTGCTACCTGGTTAGCCTTGTTCAGAAATTCTAGTGATTAAATATATCAAAATTTGTTCATGTGTGCTTCATAAAGTAGGTCTGGTAAAACATTTTTTTGGAAAACTTTGAATATCCTTTTCAAAGGTGGCAAAGATAATTGTTGACTTTGTTGCTTCCCCACTTGGTAAAGCTCGTATGAGAGTATTGTAGTTCTATAAAAGTATTTCAGAGCATAACAAAACCTTCTAGACTTTAATAACTATACATGACTGATCTGTCCTCTCTGGCAAGGTTAACTGTTTCTCCCAAGGAGTTAAGTGGCATATAAACTATTGTTCACACCATTTGTGCTAACAGCCTAGCATGACCTCAAATACTGTAGTGGTCATACAAGGTATCCTGTACAATACATTTATCAACAAAGGTAAAAGGACCACAGGGGCAGTGCTGACTTTAAGTGTATTAGGGATCTATAAGGATAAATGCCTAACCTCACTCCACAGCAAAAAGTAATTACTGAACCATTGTTTCTATAGTGTTAATATTTTTTCATGGTTCTTTAGAAATATAAGCTATTTAGTTCTTAGGTTGACATCTGTACTGCATTATATTTTACACAATACATTGAGACTAAAGGGTAGAGCAATCATATAACTGAGATCATTGTACTTTTACAAGAAATCATCAACAGAAATAAAGCTTAAAAAAGGGAACAGATTGAATTCAATAGTTAGTTTTTAATAGATTTAAATGATCTAATTAACAATAGCCTGAACAGTAGAATTTTAGGTTTTTATTTTAAAATTGCATGCCCCATTTAGAGTATGTATAATCTTGCATTCTTATTCACACTTAATTTTTTTCTATCCATTAGCTCTTGGATGCAACTGACTCCCAGTACTTGGACTCCCACTCACTTCATAAATGAGTGCCCTACCTGAAAAGAAGGTAAAATCCACTCAAGTAAAGAATCACCACCATTGTACTTTTTAAGATAATTGAATTCAGGACAGGAAGAAACAAATTTATCAAAAGTCTCCATTTGGAAATAGCATTCTGGAAGCCTGCCTAGGGAAAACCCTCATACAGGAATTTATGATTTGCAAGATATTTGAAAGCGGCAATTATTCTTATAGTCTTGAATAATGAATAATTATCAGAACAATCACTGTCACACAGCAGGGATATTTGCAAAGGTCACAGTCCCATGGTCCTTACTTCAGGAAAATGTCCACCCAATTGGACAAAAAAATTGTAATAAAAATTTTAAAAGGAAGCTTGGCAATAGGATCTGGAGTCAAATCATTCTCTTTTGAGTTTGTGGGAGATCAAAGTAAATATTAACACATGAAACTGTTAGACCAAGTCCTGAGGATGGCTAAAAAGATGCTCAGAGATCTGGAGCACCTCTCCTAGGAAGACAGGCTGAGAGAATAGGGGTTGTTCAGCCTGGAGAAGAGAAGGCTCCATGGACACCTTAGAGCAACATTCCAGCATCTAAAGAGGTCCTTCAAGAGAGCTGGAGAAGCACTTTTTACAAGGGCAGGTAATGACAAGACGAGAGGGAATGCTCTGAAGGGTAGATTAGATATTGGGAAGAAGTTCTTTATTGTGAGGGTAGTGAGGCAATGGGACAGGTTGCCCAGGGAGGCTGTGGATGCCCCGTCCTTGGCAGTGTTCAAGGCCAGGCTGGGTTGGGTTCTGAGCAACCAGGTCTAGTGGAAGGTGTCCCTGTCTTTGGCAGGGGGGTTGGAACTAGGTGATCTTTAAAATCCCTTCCAACCCAAACCATTCTATGAATAATATTAATTCTATTAATAATGGCTAAGAAAAGCAGTCAAGGTTTTTTGTGATCCAATTTCCAGGAGGGTTTAATACCACATGTTTCAGAGGGAGGCTGGAGAAGCTCCTAACAGACAATGTTAGGATGAAAGAACATGAATCCCCAAAGGGAATTTTCTGTCTCAACAGCAGTTGGTTTTTGCACTGAAAGTCACACACAGAATTTTCTGCTCTTTGCAATGTTTTATCCATTGCAATGCTACTGTAGTGTTTTTTGTTATTCACCTAAGTTATCTGATCTTGCACATATCTAAAAATACCTCAGGATTTCTATGGATCATTTTTTTAAAACCAAAATTTTATTTATTCGTTTAATTATACAACTTGTTTATTTCACAAAGTTCCCCTCTTACTACTATTATATGACAGATAAATAGACATTCTGATATTTCCTTGCTTACATACAGACATGTGTATATACATATAGACACACACCACATTTACCCCAGGTACCCATTTCCATTCTCAACTGTGTCAAACACCTTTTCTGTCTCTCAGCACAGAATCCCCTCTGTCTTCTCCCAGGACTCAGCATCCTGTGTCAACTGTACCCTTCTAGGAATGGGCATAGTGGGACAATACCAGCTCCCACTCAAAAAAGAAAAAAAACCTAGTGCTACATATTTCTGATTGTTTTTTCATGCCAATAAAAACATTTTGCTTTTTACCACATGTAAATCATAGCATTAACATCTGCCCTAAAGGTGATGTGTCCTTTTGCTGCACTTCTGACTATATCAAATATTTCAAATTATTGCCAGTTTCTCTCACTTAAGTAGGAACCTTCCTTTATATGTTTCCTATCTAACTGGCATAATGGCAATATGAGGGCCAGATTTTTAGCCAGGCCTCCCATTTTTGAGTCCACCCCTATGGAGGCACAACATAGCTCATTAGGACATTGAACATCTGGAGTGCAACAGTCATTGTTTGCTCTGTTCTTTATGCCAGTATGGCCATGTGCCATCATGAGAAAGACATGAATTTAAACTGTCAGAAGGAGAGAGACCCACACTGGATTTCTGCTATTTTCCCATGTTCAACCTGGCATTTCTTTCTTTTTTTTTTCCTTCCCAATTATTTTTTCCCTTTAAGGGAACAGGAAAATCTGAAATATATTCTGCATTACACAGTGAAAACAATCTTGTTCAGTATTCCAATATATGTAGTTCAAGGCAGATGGTTGCTTATAAGAAGAATCCTCTTGTAACATGTATTTACTCATCTGTATGAAATGGTTTTTTGACCAGTGGCCCACAAAACTCAGTTACACAGGCAAGGCAAAAGTAAAATCACAGTGTACAATGAAGGTTAATATTATTCAATATCCCTCTTAACTGAAAGCAAAACAGACTATAAAATACTCATATGTGGTTAATCAAAGGCCATCTACATTGTTAATTATCAAAATATATTGCTACAATGAGGAATACATTAAAAAATAAAATCTTTATGAATAAAATTTAGTCTTTCTTTGGGATCTACATTATTTCTTTTTTTTTTTTAGGCATAGCACAAGCTATTCCCTACTCTTCTGTGAATTCAGAAGCTGTTGAAGTTAGACCCTACATTCAATGGAATTGTATGATCAGCACTTCAATTGCTCACGTATAGTCCTGTCTTTCTTTTGCCTGTCCTAACATCTGAGCTACACCTTGCTGCCATGCAGGTTTGTTTGGTACAAGTATGGTAAATTTTAGAATTTGCTTGGCATCACAGTTAGTTCCTTAGAATTTCTCCTATTTAGCCTCTGCCTTGACCTTTTGGTTGCCCTTTGTGCTAATTTTGCTGTTGGCTGCTGTAGAGTTAGACAGTTTTTGGACTGTTTTTTCTTCATAGATGCCATTGATGGAGAGCTGTTCTTACCTTACAGAGAGGCATGATTAAAAAACCAGGTACTGAACTTTCTACATTTTCCCAATATGCCTCTGGAACCCTAATAGCCATCCGCTGAAGAAATCCAACTGCACTCCTGAAATAGATGGGGAAATTCTTTTAGGAATTTTTCTTTTTGTGCACAAAACAACATAAATATCTCCAAAAGATTCTTTAGAAACAGATTACACAATACTGTTTTCATCATTTATTCTCTACATAACTTTTGTGCATGTACACATTATTGTTATTGACAGCAATTCTAAAGCCCTTTAAAAAAAGAAATTAAACAGTGAATCTATAAAAATTAGCTATTTACTGTAGATTATTACTTTATCATTCCCATAATTACAATAATGGTTGCTGATGGAAATTCTATTTATGTGAATAATTTTATACTTGTTATTTATTATTATTAATGTTACCATTATTATCTTCTTACCCTTCAGTTTACAAGATGTATCTTCTCAGTGAATTTTAATTTCAATATCTTGCTATTATACTGTACATAATCCTATCAAAGACTGTCCTTCATGCAACATTTTCAGTGATATATTATCACAGAGACCATTAATGAATGAGCTTCATATCTTACTAATACTGTTTTAGATACTATTTTTATTAATTTTCTAAGCTGTAATTCTTCAAACAGTACCTATGTCTGTCTTCCATTAAAGTTGTGGTTTTGATTTTAACATGAGGATTTCAAAGGGAGGCATTAACTTTGTCTTTAAAAATACATTTCATTTCATAGATTCTAAATGATGATATTATAGTGTCTGTGCTTTTTTTTAGATGTTTTTATACATTTATTTTCATATTTTTCCCTAGGTTTTTTTGCCATCAGATTGCTGTTAATAAATAAAATAATTTTTTAAATAAATTAGGTTTCTTATAGCATGCCATAAGGATGGAAAAATATAACTAAAGAAATTGCAGTTTTTCTTCTGAGTTGTGAATTATTGTAATGAAAGGAAGATAAATATTTATCAGTTTCTAAGCATATGTTACAAGTGATGAAAATAACAATATATACTGTAAGTTTCTATTAAGTAATTTTTCAGATAAATGCCAAATTTATTTACAAGGGACTGCTATTGTAATCAATTTGCTCATTTTGCTGTTTTTTTTCTTTATTCTTTTGGCTTGATGTTCAGATTACTGGAAGAAATGCCATTACACATCCAGCATATGATATTTACCTCTTCAAATATTTTAAATATGATGATTTCAGTGCACTGCACCATCAAAGACAGAAAATAGCCTTGGTTTAGAATATCAATTTAAGGGCAAAACATCCTTTTTGGCATTATGAGACCTGATTTCACTCATTTCATACTGTTGTTTAATCTTTTTTGCATATATTAAAGCATTGTGATGGTACAGGATCAGTGGGCAATATTAGAAGGTCTTTAAAGCTGCAGGATGCATAGAAAATGTAAATAAGTCTTACAGACTTTCTGAAGATTATTAAATATACATGTACTGTGCAGTTTAGATTAATAGCTGAGGAATGATGCATCATTACAGTAACATAAACCCACGATATCTTTAGCAAACAGGGTGCCATCGTGCACAAACAAAACATAGCCCTATGGCTATTTTGTAAATATATACATCATTAATCTTTATACTGAACATGTTATATTTGCTTAATTTTTAAGTGAATCACACTACTTTCATAAAATTCAAAATCTATGAAGAAAAAGTAACTTGCTTGTGTGGCATACTGCAGTCAGTTGTATAAAACTTCATTTGTATAGCAATGTGTAAATGTGAAAAATCTAGAAAAATACGTTAAAAAATTATGTACCACTTATTTTACCAAAGCTTTTTCCTGTGAAAAGTATATGAATACACATGAACATGAACAATTCTTTGCCAGTTATAGCAACCTCATAGTTATATGAGATTCATTTTTTTTTAAACATTTGACTTTTTTCAAGGGGCACTTCTACAACCTCGCAGGTTTAAATGTTTCTATTGATTTTTATGTCTGGATTTATTGTGGACATATAAGCATCAGAGTAGAGGAGCTTGTCTGATATCTTAGGCAAGGCAATGTGATATACAAAAGCCAGAGGATTTTACTTTATCTAGCATACAAAAGGGAAGGTGTACACTGATGGACCAGTTTATCATGGGGCTTAAGCACATGCCTAAATGTAGGCATAAACAGAAATGTGCTTAAAGCACATAAAGTGCTTGAGTCCTGGATGAACCAAGGCTTTAATTTGGTTTATATAATTTTGGAATCTATTTTTTTCAGTACTTAGTTTTCAATATTTATCATTTGGTTAGGCATTTCTAATGGATTTCTTCTCCTCACAGCATACATAGCATTACTCTTTGTGCCTAAGTATGACTAATTTAGCTGAGGCTTGTAATGCTGATAAGATACAGGCATTGCATCTTCATTAAGATAGCGACTTGGCAAAGCATTGAAATCTGTGTTTTACTTCAGGAAACTGTAGAAAATCAACTCTATAGAAGTTAACAGGGTTAACATTCTTAAAGTTAAGCACACACTTACATGTTTTGCTGGAATGGGGCCAAGGGTACCAGTTCAGCAAAACATTTAAGTGCATGCTTACATGCCTTTGATGTTAATGGGATTTAAGCTTGAAGATTTACATATATGCTACAGGATTCGCTGAACAGAGATACAGGGATGATTTGAAGCCTCAGACTGAAACATTCAATGTGGAGCCATCTCCTAGTGATTTCCAGCAGATGTGGGGGAAGTCCCTAGAGATGCTTGGAAACTTCACGTTTTATTTATCTGTTTTCATGTGCAAATAGGCACTATCACTCCGGACCCAATACACTTTCCCTGTGTTTCCTGTCTTGAATTTACGTTGTTAATGTTAGTATCTGTTTTTCCTCTGTGGTTGTTGGGGCTTCATCCTGTCCGAAAACTGTTGTCAAGAGTGAGTGGGATTGATCTCCCTTTGGAAGTACCTACTTCCCTTGATGGACTGCAAATAGAGCCTAAATTAGATACATGCATGTTAGACAGCTAAATTCAGTTGATGTAAATTGTACCCTCAGTAACTAACCTTATCTCTGGAATCCAATTTGAGTGTTATACCTTCTTTATTTTTTTTCTTCAGGATACATTAAAATTACATTTGAGAGTCTTCAAGGAGCTTCATAACAAACATTACAGAGATTATCATCTACTCTGAATATACAGTGCTCACACACTCTGAATATACAGTAGTTACAGTATCTGAAACATGTTTCTGTTGGGATCCCACAGGAACAATTACCCTGGACAATATTTACTAAACATGTCATTTTTCAGCAAAGACATGTTCTTTTTTTTTTTTTTTTTCAGTATAGGAGTGCTGGTCTGAGAAAAACAGCAGCTTTCTTTTCAGTGCTTATGGAGCAAAATTACATCTGTCAGGGATGAAAATACCATAATTATGTCTTCTTATAATTTATTCATTGCTTTATGGATCTAAAGCCTTCCAAGGAATGTCACAAATCCACAGAAATTTTTTGAACACAGCATTTAGCAACTTGATTTCTGATGTAGTTGACAGATTCAGATAAACACGTTCAGTTAGTGCATACGTAGGTGGTATTTGTTCCCCCTTTCATGGGTGACAGTGAGCTTTTCGAAGAGAAACAGATTTGAATTGCAACAGCAGCTGCACAGTCACTATAAATCGGGTGAAGTTTTGCAACTTCAACAGTGGCTCCTACAGTATTATTCAATGTGAATATTCGGAATGTCAGTGTATTTAGGAAATGAACTTGATGATTCTAATGCATTCTTCCAACTTGAGATGTTTTTTGATTAGTATTAGATTTGGTATTGCTTTTGGCAATATCTTTACTGCATCTAACTTCAAGGTGTTCCCAAGATCCTCCCTAACATTCATATTTCCCTTGATCTGCATTAGTTTTACTTTTCCCTGCCTCTTTTTTAACCATTATTTATTGCACAAACACTGTTTAATGGGGGGAATTAATGAAGGCTGACATTTGAACTTTAAACTACTGCTGACATTCTTCCTTTCACCTCTTTAATTCATACTGTAGGAATTTTTCTTGTTCCTATTATATGTTTTGCAATTTTCATAACACTTTCTTTACTGTTAAACTCTGTCTTCCGTGAGGAGAACAGAGAAAGTAACAAATCCCTTTTGATTATACCAAGCCAAAAACAAGGATTGGTGTTTCATAGGTGTTTTAGCCAATAGGCAGAATTATTTTAGCAGATAGTCTGCTTTCAATATAATTTACAATGTAGAGATAGAGCTTGCTGAGCCTGAGTAGTTAGTTGAAAAAGTCACACCCCTTAGGAAAGACACATGAACACGTGCATGGTGTAGGGATAGAGTAACTGAGGGAGCACCTTAGCTTGTATTCAAACCCTGGCTTCAGTATGTGATAAGGGGAAGGATCCAGCTATTATCAAAATCAAGATCACAGGATAAGTTGGCCCCATGGAATGGTAATGGTGATACAGAGCAGAGGATCCTCAGGCTCAAGGGCTCTGCAACTTCTGTTTTGTTGTTTGCTCCTGAACACCAAAGCACCGACCAAATATCCCTTTACAGCTTGATTCTGCTCCTATTAAAGGCAACATAACCCCTGTTGCCCCAAGCAGGACTGGGTCTTTATAACCAGAACCTTTTATGTATCTGAGAGAACGGTGTCCTCTGTGTCAGTTCTGTTCAATGTGTTTCGTAACTTCGTCTCTTTGCCTTCACGTCTGGGGCTGCGTGAAATTCAATTGTGCCAGGTGTTTCAGCGGTGCTTTACTGATGTGGTCTCCCCCTTGAAATTAATGTCTTTATAATCGCACACATTTAGAGATTAAAGAGGCATTTGATGAAGTACAATGGACTAAGTTCACTTCTGGCTTTAATGTCATATTCTTACCTTAAGTACAAATATTTTATGTTGTCTTTCCTTATGTCAGTGATTTTTAATGTCTCCATAAAATGACTTGTTCTATGAGTTGCAAACTCATATTTGTTTTCAGTTAACTCTACTTGTATATCCCTCAGGAGCAGAATTACAGTCATGGAAGCTGATGCAGTGAATTTGGTGGTTTGTAAGTAGGAAATACTTAGATTTTGGGGCATGTGCAGCCTTTCATGTACAAAGTTCTCATTTTAATATACCTCAGGCTACTGGCTTTACGATTTACAGTTAATTAGGATTCTGATTTGAGTTGAAAATTCCAATACCTATATGCTTTTATACATGCATTCCAGATCATGCTGGCTGAAGCAAATAACTGTGACTGTAGTCAATAAATGAATGTATACCACCGGGAGCAGCCCTTCCCCCTTCCTCCTCTGACAACCTGTAAGAAAATCCTACTATGTTCCCAGTTCACAGCAATATCATCCTGACATCACTTTGTGATAGCTAGATTTCCTTGCCTATCAGTTAACAAAATCCCAATACCATATTTTTACTCTCTGCAAAGTCTACAAATCCCTAATGTATCCCATATTTGCTCTCACTGCATTACATGCTCAAATTGAACTCTTTAGATAACTGAGTTCTAATCTGCACATGGTATATGTGACTTTTATTAGCATCAGTCATCACTGCATAAATGTGTGGAAGGGTTAGTAAGGTAACTTCCAAAATACTAATATTGGAAAGACACTAATAAGCAATACCATTCAGGAATTTAGAGTTAGAATTAATCAGGGAGTTTTTACATATATTGAGATTTAAAATAATTTTATATATCAAAAAATAGGTAATTTCACATGATTCAAGTAGAGTTTTTAAATTTCTGATCTTTTAAATAGCTCTTTATTTTCTCTGTATTGAACTTCACTTGAGCACCCCAAAAAAGCTTTCATACAGCCTCTTCTCTCTTAGTTTTGTCATTTTTATTTGTTAGAGTCAATATATTGTCAGTATGTACCTTATGCAGCAAAAAAAAATCCCAATTGCCTTCAAACATTAATCTCAGAACTTCTCAGCTGGTTACCTAATGTTAATTTTGAAGCTAGTCTTTAAGTTGGCTAGGACTTAGACTGAGTTGGGACCACGCAGTTGGAGCTCGGTACCACAGAGCACAGCTAAGATGCGGCACCAGGACACATCCCAGAGAGCTCCCTATGTTTCTCATATGACTGGAGAAGGAATAGAAAAGACAGGAAAAGCAACATCTACTCCTGGAAGAGACGACTCAATTGTGAGAACTTGCCATCTCTCTGATGGCATTCCTCACAAAGATGACAGCCAGAGAGGCTTCATAATCAAGCAAAGACAACAGAGCTTTAGTCCTTTTTGTAGTACAACCACCTTGTTCCACGAGTAACTTCATACTTGCTTATTTCTAGAACCAGGCCTTCAAAAATTCTTTATGAAAGTCAGAATTTACAATAGCAGAGAATTTACACTGGAAGGGGATTATATTTTGCACAGTATACAGTAAACATATACTCTTTTTTTGTCTTGACAAAACATTCTTGCTTAAGTTCTCCATTGATAGTAGCAGTATAATTCTACAAAAGAGGTGAAGTAACACCTCTACATCTGCAAAAGAGGTGTTGCCATAGAGGCAGGACAAAACATGTTTTGCAAAAAAAAAAAAAAAAAAAAAGGAAGATGCAGGGATTCAACGGGAATGCTGAAATTTTAAAAATCCAGCAAGGATATTTGGGAGCTTGCATCATTTTCAGCAATGAAAATATGGATAAATGCAACTAATATGAAAACTTTATGATGACATGCCTTACTAGAGCATAAGATGTCCACTTTGGTATATAAGATAACAGAAAATCAGTGCAATTCTTTCTAGTTTATAGCAGTTTATGCCTGTTCATAATTGTTTATTATCAGAATGATGACATATGTAAATTCTCCTGCCAAGATTGCGCTCATACTGCTCTATACTCCATATAAACCCCTGTGAAGCACCCATCTATGCCCTAAAAAAATACCTGCTCCAAAGGTAAACTTTTAAAATGGAATTATTCTAGTGGATAAATTAATTGTGGGTATATGTTTCTGGAGAATTACAGACTTAGTATACCAGGTAGAAACACAGAAAGACTAATAAGAGAACTGATGGGGATTGCCCAAGGTCACCTATAACATTAGTAGCAGAGGTGGCAATGCAATTTGATACAGAATCCTTTATTTACGTCCTCATTAGCAAATCATGCCATAGTATGTCTACAACGTCCAAGAAAAGAGATACACACTAAACTTATAAACAGCTGAATGAGACCTAGGTGTTGTCCTATCCAAATGGTATTTTTATTTATTGGTAAATGAGTACTTTTACAGAAGCCAAGAGACCCATATCTGCTGCTTTCAAATCAGTATGGCTAGAAGTGTGTGGAGACAAGTGTGAAAGACAGAAGAAAAAGGAAACAAAATGTATGAGCAAGCTTAAGTTCCTTCCAAAAGTCAATTTAGTTTGAATAAAAGGTACTTTTGAAATAATCTGCTCTTTAATGGTAGAGAAAAACTGCAGTATATGCCAAAGTAACAATGGTTAAAGCCAAAGCTTGAGGTTAGAAAAGAAAGGGAGTGTAGCTAATGTTTAAAGCACAAATTGGCAGTCCAGGATTTTATTCCCATTTTTGCCCCTGATCTATTGTGTGTTGGCAAGCATATAATTTACTCCATGTGAAGTAAGTATTATTCTATACATTAAAAAAAAAATAAATTGAGGCATATAGAAGTTAAACACATTTCAAAAAGCTATTTCCAAGTCAGATTGCCTCCATTTTTGACTGTGTATCTTGAACTACCTGTTGTTCAATATTCAGAATTTGATGTTCCAGCAGTGCCTTTTTAAGGTTAACCCTTAATTTTAATGTGTCTCCTTTTACTCAAAAACTAACTTGCAAAGGATGTTGCAAGTCTACTCCCAAGGCCTAGGTTCTGGATCACTTTCTTTGTGTAATCTTTCCATTCTCCAAATAGCTTTAAAAGACAAGATTTACTGGGAAAAAAAGGTGGAAACCAAACAAAAGCCTCTGGGTTTTTTGAGCTTAACAAACAAGCACTGCTCCAGCGCCCTAATCATCTTCATAGAGGATTCATGTCTGCAGTAAAGAGGAAAGTTTTGTTCTCCAGGTTAAATGTGTTCTTGATCAATTTATGCCTAATTGTTTCAGTCATACTGATTAAATGAAGTTAGTTAGGTACATAGTAGCATGCAGAAATACACACTAGCCATTGGTCATCATGTTTAAACTTAATTCTCAACTATTAACTGAGTGAATTCCAATAGGCTAATTTTGTGCTGGTTTATCCTATACAAAGCACCCTTAAGTTACCAAGAGGAAGTAATTTTGGCCAAGACATACATCAGGAAGATCATGCTCTTTGGATTTGGTTGGCTTCCTGAAACAGCAAGCTGCCATCCCATTTATTTTTCTTTTTCTGAAAAGATTTCAGTTGTCCCTACTGTCAGAATTTTAATGATTGACATCTCTGATTATACTGTCTCAAGCACCAAACAAGTGTGCATAATTACGATCATAGTTATTTTGATATCATCACCACTTAGGCTTGGTTTATTCTGGAAATACATGACATGTGGGGCAGAAACCTCACTGTCTACAGGAATTCTTTGGACTATGTTTGATAATAATTTTTTTTCACAATGTCATAAAGAACATGGAGGAAGGATGCCAGTATAAGTGGAGATGTTCCCCCATAGCAAACATATTTTTGTCCATTTTAATTGCTCAGAAAACAGAATTGTACAACTGTTTCATGAAACTACAAGGAAATGTATGAGATATTAGTTGCATTTACTAATTTGAAATAAACTGATACTGTACTTTTTTTTTACTCATCCATTCCATAAGTAACTAATAGGCCTTTGAAGACCTGCATGGAGGTGCTCAGCCACACAGGAGGTTGGAGAAACCATAACAGATAAAGCTGAGTAATTTTTCTTGGAAGAAAAGTCAGAATAGCATACAGGTATATGCATTGCCTGTAAGTCAGGAATTATCTCTTGATGTCTAATTATATAAAATGCACTGTTTCAATATATGAGACATTATTTGAAGCCCATTACAATCAGTAAAAAGAGTTGGCTTTTGTTCAAGCTTTTAAACTGGAGAAAAGACTGTGATATATGACCCACTATCGTATTATCACAAAGTTATTTAAGTGATAATGGCCTTTTCCATTGAACAACTTCTTTGAAGAAACAAATATTTGTTTTATTCTGATCCTTCCTCCCTTTATATAATTTTTGTTAACCAAGTTTTTCTTTTATACTAAGGTCTGCACGGAACCCTGCTTTTCATGAATTGCTATCCCTTATGCAATTGAAAGCCCATTGAGTAGATGATGCTTAGAGTCTTTGATCAAGGAATTGAGCTCATCGCCTTTAGCTAATTAATTTAGTCATATCCTCAGCAGCAGATGCTCACATCATGATTTTATATGGAGCAGAATGTTACCAATAACTTGTCACAGAAATATGAGACTGCCTAAGAGAGCACATTTGTCACCAAGTGAGAGCTAAACATCTACCACTAAAACACGAGTGTGGTTAACAGATATTAAAGCAACTAATGAAAAGTCTCATGTTAAAGTTTTGGTCTTCTTTAAGTTACCATTGCAGTCATGTTCACATCTTGATAAAAGGGAAGTATATTAGAGAGCAATTCTCAAATTCTAAAAGGGTAAAAAGATGTGGTTTGTTTATCATGAAAGACTACTGCTCCAACTACTAATCTATCTGTTCTAGGAAGTGTCTTATTCTCTTTTCTGTGTTGAAAAGCTGCCTAACAAATGTATTTTCCAAGACAATGAAGGAAGCAGACCTCTATTCTTCCTTATCAATTTAATCTCTTTCATTCTGCTGACAATAATGTCCTCTTGTAGGCTAGGTCTCTTTCCACATGAATTACTAAGTGACAAGTTACTTTTGCTTTTTCCTTTGTTTTTTTTTCCCATACCAGAATCTTCAAATGTAATAAAAAGGATTATTGGTACACACATTATTTTTAACCGTAAAAATACCTAAAAGAGACAAAGTATTCAGGGCTCTACTACTGTAAAACTTGCATACACTGTTATTGCAATCATAACTGTTCCTGGCATTTTATCATTCAGCATTTTCATATACCTCTTTAATTAAAAATTACTCAAAGCAGAATACAGAGAAACTCGGTGTCTGTAACAAATTCATGTCTGAACCCTGATTAAGTCAGAAAGAATTTAAGATTTGTCACTGAGATTCATTATCACCTTCATTATCCTTTATCACCTTCTGCCTCAGTTTCCCCTTTTGTTAGGTACTCATTGTTTTGTAATTTTTTTTTTAAAGCACAGGAAAATGTTGTCAATTTTAAATGCAGGAAAATCTTGTCAATTTTAAAATAATGTCCAGATAAGTCCTCTTGGTAACATAAAAAAATACTGTCTAACTACTGAAAATAAAATGTGGCTAAGGTCTTTTCATTATACATGTTTAAAAACCTTATTCTTTCCATCACTAGGATATGTGAGAAAGAGAAAATGGAAAATAGCCCATTACAAGCAACAAATATCTTTATTATTAAAAGATATACATTAAAATTCTGTTCCAGAAATAATTTAATGACCTTCATAAAGCCAAACATTCTTCTCCTCTACCCACCACCCATCCCCAAAACAAATCCTAATTATACAGAACTCAAAATCTCCTTTCTGTGGCAATGGAAGTGTTTCTCTTTGATTTTTGAAATTAATCCAGAAATTACCTGGAGAGAAAAAGGTGTATCTCTCTCTAACTGGAGATAGATAGACTTGGAAAGGGCAGCAATTTTGATGTTTTTAGTTAGAAATCATTTCTTGGAAAAAAAGTCCCAAAACTTTAAAGCATCCATGGTGCATGCAATGTCCGCTTCTTGCATTCACAGCTGTGTGTTCAGATGGCATTTTGTCCGCTAGACAATGTGATAACCCTGAAGAGGCACAAGTGCTGAGAAGAGCACAGTGACACTGTCCATACACAGAAGCACCACTTTTCCTGTAGAGATGTTTACCTCTGTTATTGTCAGTGCTGTCTAGATGAAGAGGGAGCCCAGGCTGTATCCATCTTTGGTATCATCAGGGAGCAAAGAGATTCTCCCTTTTACTTCCCTGCCCTGAGGTAAAATGTTGCTTCAAGAATAGTCTATACCTTGGTGCATGATAAAAGAGATTTGTCCTACATTCACTGGTTACATAAGGAAAAAGTTTTTATTAAGATGAGAATAAAGAAAAAGTGAAATAGCATAGCATCATACTGAGTCTTACAGCAAATACATGAGAACAGGGTGAGTTATCATCAGCCTCAGTCAGTCTGGGCTTTCCATTTCAATGAATTCTGTTAGAAAGCATCAAGTGTTCATGTTTACATAAGTTAGCTAGCAGTTTGTTGTCAGAAAAGATGAGTAAGGCTTTGTGGAGGCTTCCCAAGCCATAATTCTGTTTACATTTTGCATCAAAACTTTTCAACAATTTTAAGGGGGAAAGAAAAAAGTTAAAGAAGAGAAGAGATTACTAATTTGCTCTCACTTGCCATTTACTTGCATCAAAACTCTGGGGTATTGCCTGCCTTTTGATTCAGCTGTTCCCTTGGCATGGCAATACACTTAGACAAATAGGAAATATAATGAGAAACATGCTTCCTTATGGTATTTCCAATTGGAAATAGCACAAGGAAAAAATGCTTTATCATTTTATTCCCAAACAGAAATAATCTAAGAAAGCTTGTTCCTCACAACATTCCCTGACTGCTTAAATAGGTGACACATGTCTGGGGAACATTTGTCAGTTAGCTTCACTGGGGTGCGAAGTGATTCAGCTGCCATAGTAGCTCACTGGAGGAGTAGGTGGAACACCTGAGAAACAACCTGAATTCACATTTAAGACAAACCACACAAAGTGAAGTAAACCTCATGACCCAAGGTCTCAGGGGTCTACTTCAGAAAATTGTCACGATGCCATCAGAGAGAGTGTATTAGAGACTAGAATTGAAGAGTCAAAGAGGCAGATTTCCTGCAGCCAGTGTGTTTAAAGCTATGAGTATTGTTGAAAATCAGGGTTGATTCTCTTTTCACACAACCTTTATTCACTGTAGCTATTGATCTGCCTGGTATAAGAGAAAAGCAACGGACTCATTTCCCTTCCTTGAGAAAAGGAAATTTCTCTAATATATACATTCAAGTTATGTACCAATATAAGCCAGCAAGAAAAATCAGAGCATCCACATTTATTATGGGTTTTAAATTCATGAAAACAGCTTGAGAGTCACTCTAGTTTGGAAAACAATTTGCTACATACCATTGACACTGAAAAGTGGTTGTTTTCTTTTACTACTGATATTGGGGAATAGATTTAGGATATACATATATACTTGAAAATCCTGAAATATTGATTTGGTTTATTTGTATCCATTTTCCTTTCTCTTGTCTCTGCTTCAACAGTCCAGATAAAAAGCACCTGGCAGTAATTTTTTAGGAGGTGTTTGCACAAGTTCTGCCAGGCAAATCCAGTTTGTCTCTTTTCACTGTTATCCTAATGATAAAGTTTGGGTTCTTCCCACTATCATTTTGAACCCCACCTCTCACTATCTCTCACTTGTCCTGGAACATAGTGAAAATTAGAGAAATGCAGAGGAAGTTGCAGGTTTCTGGTTTTTTTAATTGGCCCTGGTAGAACTCAGGACATCTCCAAACCCACTCCAACAACCTCCACTGCCAGAGGGCAGAAGTTATTGGAGTTAGGTTCTACCAGACCTCCAGTAGTGTCCCCTAGTCTTTTCCCTATGCCACATACTTTATCTTGGTATCTTTAACAAAATAGAATAATTTTATTTTAGGTAAAAAATTGCATTATTTAACCTTTGCAGTGCTGTGATCTAAACCTTTCCCAAATTCTTTCATGTATCTTAATTGTTACTGTCCAGCTTCAGAGATATTTAACCCACGAATTTCTACAAGCCACATGAAGGTTCTTTTTTGACAAGACATTTAAAAACACTGCCAAAATAAATAAATGAAAGTAAAGGGGGAAATAAAGATGGCCTCAAAATCCTCAGTGAAATCATCAAAATGTCATTTTTATGCATTAAAAACACATAGGGAAAATGCCTTATAATATAAGTATGTGACAAAATCCTCTATTTTTCTTTCTTATGGGTTTAACACAATTTGCAGTACTGATTTTTGACCAAGAAATACTGAACAACAAGCTGTGGGAATTACCTGCATGATATTAAATGTACTCTTATTTGTCACATTTTCTGACAAAAAATACAGATAATTTTAGCAAAAAATAGTAGTTTGAAATAGTCTGTGTAATTGCTTTCCTTTGTGTGAATGCACATATGAACTCAAAAAAATTGTAAGTTTCCCTCCTTATGTTCACAAATCTGGTTTCCACCACATTCTACCGTCTACTTAAACAGAGCCAGGGAGGCACACTGCTGCAGGTGCTCTGGGTACAGACTCCATGGTCAGCAGTGTCTGCTCTGCTGTAGCTGATTTGTATCATCAGACAACTCCGGAGGGGCTTTACAGTGTAAGTGGTTGGCCACTGAAAGATTTTGTTGTGGAACCTCTTTGCTGGAATGTTTGCCTTACCAGTTCCTGTATCACGTTGTATTTCATCACCACACTGGGGGGAAAAAAAAACCAAAGAAAGAAAGGGGAACTTCAAAGTTGCTTTAGAGCAAAAGACTGCAAAGCAGAAAGAAGAGTGAAATAAATGAAACTGGTATCTGCCCTGACCAGTGCTTGTCAATGTAAGTTCTCTGGAGCTGCACATCAGTAGTATGTTGAGGGCCATCCCTGTTGAACTTTCTGCACCAGGAAAGATGCCCCCTAGTCAGAAGTGCCAGAAGCTCCATGCAGACACAGCAGAAAAGCAAGGCTGTGTGATGTTTTTGTCTTATATTGCTAGTAGGGTTCTGCCTTTCAAGCATTTCTGATGCACTTTGTTAACAAAATTTCCAGAAGAACTTCTAGAGAAAGAGTTTGCACAGATGAAGCTCAATCTCAAGATCCTGTATTTGCAAGCTGTGCAAATGAAGTTTTCTAAAGAATGGCTCTCTTGCAATATGCTCTGCAAGTATCAGCCAGGCTCTTTAAACAGTCCCAGCAGCCCCACCAGCAGGATGCCCAACCCTACTGACTGATATTCCAGAGCAAACAGCTTTTTTAAGATACTCAGATTTATTATGCTCTGAAAAGCTTATTAGAAGAAGCTAACTAAATGTTAAATTTTTACAAACCAGTATGTAATCGTATATAAGGGCATTAGAATAAACTTGTCCCCTTCCACACCCAATTTCATCATTGGAATGGAAATTACGGTGTTAGCACTTAGGAGAGAGAGTTGCATCTGCATGCAGTGAGAGGAAGAGATCACATAATGGTTTGTAAGGCATATCAGATTTATTCTGTGAGGTAGATAAAGGTCTTTTAAAGGTCTTACTCCACTTGTGGAATGAATTTCTTATCATGTACAAATTCTGTGTAAAACATTTCTTTTTCCAGGATGTGGTTTGTTTTCTGAGAGGAGAGAGAGAAGCTAAATATTTCCACTCCTGCATAATAGAAACTCCTCTGATTTCAAAAAGATCACACCCTGAGTGGTTAGTTAATACTGGAAACATAAAAAGGTACACTGTTCTGAAAGATTATTTTGTTCCAGCAAATCTTTTCTAACCAGAAACTGAGTGAAAAATCTTGCAATATGAGAATAATTGAAGAATAATGGCAATTTTTAGAGGAAAGTAAGTGTAATTTTGGGAAGAAAATTTAAAGTAAATTAAAAAATGTTATAAATTATATCAAAAAACCACAATCAAGCCTCAGAAGCTGTTTTGAGTTGGTTCATAACCGTATTTCCTTTGCTAAAAAAAAAGTTTTGAATTACACTTCATAGAAGAAGCTTACAGAACACAGCAAAAGGCACACCTAATTTTTTCCAAGAAAAATTGAAACAGATAATCTGATAAAACAGCATCAAAATTCTTCCAAGGACAGCTTAGGACATGAAAGTGATTTAGTGGTACCAGCCCAAACAGCCATGAAGTCATGAAAAGGGTTTCCATTGGCTCCAGCAGGTTTCCGGAAGGGCTCAAGACGATTAATGGAACTGCTGACAGGAGAAGTGATTTAACTGGCAGCCTTGCTGCTCTATGCCATTTCCCCTCCTTCCAAAGTGAACTGTATCCCCTCACTTTGGGAAGTTCTCCCATGTTTGGCTCCCTCTGTATCTGACCATGAGCACATGGGCTCTGCAGGGTGCTAAAAAAGCCATTCTCAAGTGGTTGGAATCCAAGGAGCATCCCCACCATTCTGAGGAAGGTTCTGGAGATAACAGAAGCAAATGCTATAATTTGTTAATTGTGCTGTCAAATGGAGACTGATTTCTGCAGCTTCAGATTGACTACTTTTTAGTAATTAAACGAGCCTGTTGCACTTTTCACAACCAATAGCAGACAGATTCTGCTCTTTAGTTTGTGAGAAGAATAAAGCTATTTACTTCCTGAATGTTCAAGTCCTTCAAGTATATGTACATTAGACTATATTGCCCCTTTTTAAAGACAGCTATATTACTATTCCACAATATTAAAAATGTCACGTTCTATTTCAGGCCAGCAAGAAAAATAATTCTGGGATATAGTTCCCAAGATCTTTAAATTTTATTCCAATTTTGTAGATAAGGTCACACAGGTCTTGTTATGACTGTTATTTTTTTTTTTACTTATTCACAGGTATGATGTTCTTTAGCAAAATGTTCTGGTTCAGTCTTCTCTAGTTGAAGAAACATGGCCACAAATTGTTAGATCACTGCTATATTTAGGGATTCACCTGGGTTTTTCATCGGCACAGAGATATTAGCAGGTGGCAAAACAATTGAATGGTGACGTGGCCTTGGCAACCCAGGACTTTACAACCTTCCAACTGGACTCTAACAGCAGGATCTATCTGGCATGAAAATTCCAGTCTTTAGGAAATTGCAGCTAGCACAGAGCACAGCAATAGATATTTTCATCAAAGCAGGTGCTGTGTGTGCCAGCCTTGTCTTCTGATTGCTGTGCTGTTCATCCACTGAGTATTGCATACAGTTAAGATTGCATGCTTCTCTGCCAGGACTAATTTGAGGACTGTACATCCTGAAAGACATTATCTGTATTTCAGGATCTCAACGACTTTCAAATAGTGCTCTCCCCGGGTAAAAATAAGTGCTATATTATAAAAATAAGAGGGGTTTTTTAGTTGCAGAGCAATTTTTTTTGTACTAATCAAGACCATTTCAGATACTTTTACACCAGGTGAAAGAAAGTTTTTCAGCTTTCAATAACAGACCTACAAAGCATAAAGGGACCTGCTTATCTGTGCTTCAGCATCCCTAAAAATGCAGAAGAAACCTCTTATGACAGTTCTTAGCAATACTGCCATAGGCATTATTGGACTGCTCACAAAAATCTGAGGCTGTCTGATGTATCACGGTCTGGGAGGGCTGCACAGGCTGGCTCCCCCTAGTCCGGGGTCCCTGGTCCGTTTAATCCCAGCGGATCTGGGGCGGGCAGACCCCGAGGTTTTGCGGCATGGCGTGAGTCTTCTAACCACATCAATTCAAGCAGGAATATAGTGAGGCTAAGAAAAGAACTTGACTCCATCTCTGTTCTGGCAGGGAGGTTTATTTGGGGTACAGGGGAGAGGGTCACAGGGAAAGGAGAAGGGGAGGGAAGCAAGGACGGGATAGGGGCTGCCAGCCCAGAGAGAAGACCTCGAGCTGATCCGGACATCGACTTATAAAGGGAAAGGAAGGGGGAGGGACTGTCTCCCCCAGAGCCAGTCCCAGGGAGTCTGAAGGGAGGACAGGCATAGGGAACCCACCAATAGATTTCGTGGTACAGCAGAGCATATTTCAAAATGAACCAATGGTATACAAAGCAGAGGGACAAAGGAGCACATGGAATCCTAAGACTCCACGTTGCTACAGCTGTCCACAGAGATAGTTCAAGCATCAGAAATGGGGTGGCCATGTTAATTTTTTCTGCCTGGATTAATTAACCCTGCCAAGACATCCATGCATTAGCCCTTATGGAGCACTGACATGGCTCCTGCCCCTCTTTCTGGGCATCAGCTCCTTCAGAGCTGGGCTGGGTTTCTCTCTGTTCCACTGCCTTGTGCAATCCCAACATACTCAGTGGTGCCTCTGCAGCAGTTTAATGAGTAGAATTACCTCTCTGTGACTCCCCCCTTGCTCTTTTTATTTAAGGTAAAAAGACATTATATGCACACATTATGTCAGCAAATTAGAATACCAGATACCCAAATGGATCACTTATCCCCAGTAAACTGACACACCAAAAATTCCCTAGGCATGGCAAATCATTAATTCTTACTTTTGATTGGGATGCAAACTTTCCATTTCATGAAAAGTTCCAAAGGCCCTTTAAAAGTCTTCTGATCTGGAATAAAGTCTATATCAAGAAAAAGAACCATTATGAACAAAAGTACTTAAATTTTCAAGGAAGTAAAAGTGTTAAAAACTGTGTAGCTCATATGGAAAGGTTTTAGTTCACGGTTATCTTTTATATATATGTAGTTAAAATTAAGTAGGAATTTACGACATGGAGAAAAGGCAAAATTGTTCAGAAAAAGATTTAAAACAATTGTGTGCAGTTGAAACAAAATATACGTACTTTTGAAGCATCTGCATGCTTCTTGGGAGTAATTCCTACACAACTCTGCAGTTTTCCCTGGAAAAGGAGCATATAAATAATTCTCATCTTGGTCTAGCACCAAGTTTCCACGGCTCCTTTATCAAAACAACAATATAGTGTACACCTGCATTGTGAGAGAACTGACCAGAATACAGACTCCCCTCCTGTGTAATTTTACAATATCTGTTTACTATACTGATTAACTTATTGCCCTTTCCAATATTTTTTCTCTTGACAATTCTTACTTGGAACTGCAGTTCCTAATTAGAACTGCAAAAGCAGGAGGTGAAGAAAACTTATGGCTTGCTTTGTTCTTGAGTTCTTGAGTCTTGCCTTTTACCTCAGGTGTGAATTCTTCCTGTCTTCACAGAAAGCTTTAAGTTGTTGTTATTTCTTTTCTAATGTCTTAGGTTAGATTTATAAGAACGTCTAGAATTTCTTATGATTCCTAGAAATCATATCCTCTTCTTATTTGCCTAATTTCCTCCAGCTTTTCCATTTTTTTTTAAATCAGTATGACATTGGTTTTATTTCTGTAATTACTGCTGGGCTCTTGCTCTTGATTTGGCATGATTAGGAAAAGTTGCTTTACCATTATTCTTTTGATCTGATTGAGCTTTTTTTAAAGCAGAACTGATGGTAGGGAAGACTGCTGATAATCTCCTCTTTCACTTAGAGAATAATTTTGAGTGCTTCTCTTCCAGTAACCATTTTAGTAGGCCAGTTTAGTAGGCTCTTAAACCCCCTCACTCCTCATGTGGTGAATTGCATGGGGAGCAGATAACCCTGAATAAAACTTACCTAACAGAAGGTTAAAAAAGGGTGAGTTTGGTTTGGGGTTTTTTTGGTTTTTTTTTTTGTTTTGTGTGGGCTTTGTTTGTATTGTTTTTTTGGTTTTTTTTTTTAATTGTAGATCAATTCTTTGAATTGAATGTTATTTGCACATTCAGTTCAAGAGTTTTCTTTCCTTCACCACTCTCTCAAGGCAGTCCTTGCTGGCCAACTTGCCTTGATATGCTCTGACCTATCTCACCACATATGATGTGGCAGAGTCCAAGTGGGACATACTGGTATGATGTTCAGAGGTTTCTTGTGTCAAATGAAGAGCTGGGTATTTAACTCTGGGATGAATGATATTCTGCACATCCAATTCGGGTGAGGACATGGGGGAGTGAACAGAAAATGTTAATTAGCTCCCTAACATGAAATAACAAACAAAGGGTTACTCAAGATGGTGTCTTTGTCCAAGAATAAGGTTTTTCTGTGTGGCTGGCGTTCTCATGCCGGATGTGCATAGTGTAATTTTGCAACCAGGTCAGCCCTTCAGTTATAAATGACAGACATTTTCAATTCTTTGGAAAAATAAATAGTCTTTTGTACAATAGCGTGTTGTTAGAGCAGCCATGTAAGAGGTGGGTAACCTGAGATGAATTCTCCTTTTCAAGGTAACTAAACCCACATGTCATATAAAGTCACAGCAAAATCTTCAGAGAAGATTTTTGAACTGAAATGGCCTTAAAGATAGGACAGTTACCTAGCTGCTATGCTCCCTCTGAGAATGACTGCATTCTTGAACCTAGAAGAATTCCTCAGACTTAATGACTTTTTGTGGAATAAAAGTGCAGGTATCTGCAGCTTCTCATATATGATGCCAGATAGGTGGAGGGGTTTTGGAGGTCACTCTCTTAATTGCCTGAATTTGCTCCAGTTGTAATTTTAGCATCTAAGCACTATTTTGGAACTCATCTTGCTTCAACAGAGGATATCCAGGTTTTACCGTTAGACAAAATAACATAACTCTTTTGATGCTTCAAAATAATTCTTTATAACAGCCTGGTTCCTGTATCATTTTGGAGAGTCCCTTAGAAACATCTGATAGTAGGCCCTAGGCCAGAGGAAAATCACATGGATATTCTTCAGATGAATTTCCACACTAGATTTTGCTGTCAATAAAGAAACATGTCATCAGCTTGTTTGTCTGCTTTCTGTATATGGCATTAAGACAATGAAAACCTACATTGTTTTCCTATTTTGTTGTACATCAAGTGATTTGGGCAGCTACTTCATAGTTACCTCTTGAAATGTTTTGTTTGAACTTATCTGAATTTTAAAGTCCATGTACAATCTGCAGCTATCATTACCAGACCTGGAAGACTAATTTTTCAAATGTACAAATATTTGGGCACTTATCATGAATTCTAAAAAAGTGTAGAGCTCATGGGGATCAGTTTGATCACACAGGGTGACCTGTTAAAAAAGGCTGATGAACTATTCTGAGATAAAAAACATTTGAAATACATAAAATCCTTTAAAAAATGCAATGTTACTGAAAAGTTCCTGGAAGAATCCATGGAAGGCTTTGGTACTATATTATAGTGGCTCATTACCCTCTTTGTTATAAAAAATGCACCTAATTTTTAGCCTAATTTTGTCAAGGCTCAATTTCCAGCTATTGGATATTATCACATTTTTGTTAGCTCTGTTGAAGAGCCACCCTACTATGAAATTTCTATTTCCTGTGTAGGTATTCAAAGACTGTGATTAAGTTATCTCTTGATAAATTAAGTAGACAACATCTCCTGAACCTCGCACTGGAAGATATATTTTTCAATTTCATTTTCTGGGCTTTTCCCTAAAACCTCTATAATTATTCCACATATTTCCTTAATTTCAGAAAGCTGAACTGGACAAATATTTAAATAGTTGTGAGTTGCTAAAAAAGCTCAACTTCAGCTTCTAAAGCTACAACGTATGCAAATGAGGGTTTTATTAACCCTGTAAAAAAAATATATCAACCTGAGATATCCAGGATGTAGACTGAATAGCAGGTCAATCTTCTTAGTGATTTTTTCTCATGGGGAAGTTGCTCATCGTCTAGGTGTGGTCAGCATTTTTCTCATGTGTATGACTTCATATTTAGCCATTTCAAACCACATTTTTTATTTATCTGAAAAATTCAGCAATTTAGTTAGTTATTTTGTACCACTGACATTATCTATACAATGTTTCCCATTTGTTAGGGCTTAATATTATTTTTTGACATCTGTACCTTAGCTTGCAACTTTAGAAAGTCTCAGGATATTGTGAAGATAAGTCAAATATCTTATTCAAGCTTGAATTTTTTGAAATTTTTATGGTTCTCAACCAAACTTATAGGTCCATCAAGTCAGTTTATGAAGATTCATTTCTACAGACGTTTGTTGGTTAGAATTTACTGTAATTTAAAATTGTTTCATTTTCTTGCACTAATTTCATGCCTGCCATGATTGGTACAAAGTGGAGACTCTTGGCCTATCTCCTGAGAATGGGTTGCCTCATAGGTCATTCAATGTACAGCAAAAGTAAGTGTTCTGACTTATAACTTTCTTGTAAACCATTAATTTGTTTTACCTACATTTCACCCACTCATAGGCAGTCCAGTGTAAGTGGACAATGGGTAGAAAGGGCTTCCCAGCTCTGAGGTTTCAAATCTCTCTACTTTTCTATTGGAAGGTCAATTGCAAAAGACCTCCAGTGAAATCCTCAGTCAATCATTTTAGAGCAAATGCCATCTTTCTTCTTGTATCCCACAACCTGGAACTAAAAAACCTGCTCTTTAGGCTGGCTTTTGAAGCTCACTGTACTATCCCCTACAATGTAGAGAGCTCTGTAAGACTGAAGGAAGATTGTAAATCAGTGTATTTTTTTTCCTATAAATTTCTTCTCTGATCTTGGCTGTACATTTCACTCTTCTGTGTGTTTCTGGGCTTGTTCTATAGCCATCCAGTGGTAACTTTGATTGGAAATAAAGTGAAGGGTATAGTTCAAATAACTTCTACTTTATTTCGAATATCTTGGCTTTTCTTTTTTTCCATTCAGTAGATAGAATGAGTTCTTTTTCTCATGGGTTTTAGAACCAAATCTTCCAACTAGAGACTGTATCTGGCACAAACCATCCCTGCACTTTTTATATCCTTATGGTCTGGCTTATCGAGTCACTAGAAAGGATTCTGTTTCACTGAGTGCTTCTCATTTGAACATGGATCTTATTTTGTCCTATCTCAGGCTATTTTCTGAAGGCATATTTGCCATGGACTGAGGAATATTAGACTGTGGCATGACATGAAAATAGAGATTGAATGGTATTACAGAACATTACTTCTTGTGTAGGTAATTACAGAAAGATGTGGAGATTTAGCTGAAAGACTCCTATTAGTAGCAGGAAAAGCCTCATGGCTAAATGCTTGTGCAAGGATTAGGAAGTTTGCAGATTTTTAAATTTTATTGAAGGGGTGGTAATGCAGCATCATACAGTAAAGCCCTCTTTTTCTACAAAGTAGGTGTAATATAGAGAAAATCTCTTCCCTTTTCCCAGTAGAGAACATACATGATATTCTGCAGTGACCTCTTTGAGCCCGGAGAAGGTATTCACCTCCTATCATTCAAGGCCAGCTACAAATGAAGAGAAGAAAAACATGAAGAAACTTCTGGCAGGTTCTTTCCTGTCTTTGCTTCATCAGTGAAGTGGGCAGTACAAGAGCTGAGCAGAATGACCACAAACTTTCTTCCACATCTCAGAGGAAAAGGCAGGTGCATTGTAGTCTCAAAGTGAAATCCCACCTACACAAAAAACCCATGGGATCACAAGAGGGGTCCTGAGATGGCATTTCATTGGGCTAAAATAAATTTTTAGCAAATAATAGGAGAAAATGTTCACCTTCCATGTAAATCTCCACATTCAGCTCAGGCATGGCTTCAGAGACCACAGTTAAAGACCACAAGCAGGGGCTGAAGGCAGAGTGAGAGGAAAGGTGGCCCTCCTGTCTCCGTGACAAGGTATTTCAGTGAAGGAGAGGCTCAAAATCCTGTGAACTGTGAAAGAAAGATGGGGAAATCTGTGTCTTGACAAAAGAAGCTGAAAGATCAGTGGGGTTTGTGAAGTGACATATGTGACACAGGGGGCAATGCAGAAGAATAGCACTCATTTTCAGGCAGCACAGGGGCAGTGAAGGGAACTGAGCCAAGTTGGTGTGTGTAGTGAAGATGGGCTCACTACAGTTGGTGTGTGTAGTGAAGATGGGCTCAGAATGACTGGAGAGTTCCCACAGAGAAGATATGGGTTTGAGTTTAATTAGGAAATTAGGAAAGTTCACACAAACACTGTGTAGGTGAGGTATAACAGGAAACTTCCTAATCTGTTTTGCAATTATCAGTCCTGCAGTACTTTCATTGGGACAAACAGGAATGTCAACTTGTTGAAGCAAAGATCTTCAAAAGGGCACAAATTAAAACCAAACCAAAATAACAATTTAAAACTTCATAGCAAAAATGATTCTTAAAGATATATTGTTTTATTTCTGATTATGCAAAAGATTTGCACTGAAAGCCCGCAAAAATACACCATCATCTATTTCACAAGAAATACATAAAAATTACCTTTGAGCAATAATTGCTTTATTTAAATTCTATTTATTGGGTGTTAAGTTCTAACTGGGGCTTTATAATTTAATTAAATATGAAATTATTTTAATGTTCCATTCCCAAAATTGAGGAAAGCATTGGGGAAATTTATTAGAAACTAGAAAAGAAAAGTAAAAAGCAATGAAGGCTCAAACATAAAAAGAGAAATTAAAGTGTCCTATGAAATCTCATTTTGTTTGATATTGATTCCATTCATTCACAAAGGATGGTGTTTAAGGTGTTACTAATAAAATGAGCATTTTAAAGGCTATAAAATAATGTAACATTGCAGAATTACAACAGATTTCTAAGTTTTAAAAACTCATTGTTACACTTTAAAAATACTCCATTTTTTGTCTTTTGTTTCTCTTCACAGAAATTACTGCAGCTTATACGCCAACAGAAATATTGATGAGTAACTCAAGTTTTTAGTCTATAGCTCTGATAACATTCTGCTTTGCTTGCAACAGTAGCTGTATCCATACTCTGCATTGTAGGCAGAAGTAGTTTACTTCATCAAAGACTGCACCGTTACATGAGGTTTTAAAATACAAAAATCACTGTCAACTCTGCTATTCATCATAATATGTTATTCTGTGATTGAGCCTTTAAATATCTTTAAACTTTTTGATTTTCAAAATAAATATGTCATATACAATAAATATATTTTATAAAATAAATTTATTAATTTAATATAAATAATAAATCAATTATAAGATTAATATAAAGGTAACTTTCTGCTAAAGTCACCTGAATGGATCAAACGTATTATTACAGCTTTTGTGAACATAATTGTACTTGAAAGCATGTATATTTTATTTGAAGTCCAGATTCTGTTGATTTCCATCACTAAGGTTGTGTCAACCCATGGAACCAACTAAAGCAGCTAGAATTTGGCCATACATTTGGCCATACACCAAACTGGAAAGCATACCACAAAGAACTGGTTTTGTGTCTGCACAGCTATGCCACATTCTCACCTTTATGAGGCATGACTTGCAGCCATGCAGAATGAAGAATGTGTGGAGATCAGGAACCCATGGAAAAATACTTCTAAACCCATAGATCTGGGCCCAGTTGAAAACATTGACATTTTAATCTGAAACATTTTACTGAAACAGTCTTCAAGTACAGAAAAATATGACTGAACAGTTCTGTCTGATGCCAAATGCTGTTGTTTTCAACAGTAATGGCCAAATAAAAAGTGCAGGTGGTCACCTTCTTCCCCCGCCTTCTTTTTGCACATTTTTCTGTTCTTTCCTTCTCCTTTAGATCACTTAAAAAAAAATATTATTATTTATTTAGACAGTGGAAAAGCAGAGGAAAGTTTAAAACAGCTAATTAAATTATATCTGTGAGAAGCACAGATATCATGATGGGCTCAGACAGGTAGGGTTTATTGCACCGTTTCTTTGAAATTCTCGGACCTATGGCCTTACTCTGGAGCCATTGAAATTACCTGGAATGGCAGAGGAGCTGAGAGTGTATTAATCAGTAATAGTATTGATAGTCGTATTACACTTTGCTCTGGGACTTGCTGCACACAAATCACTTTTCCCCAAATACTGTCTGCACTGCCCAAGTATGTGCTCCTCTCCCAGTCCCCTACCTCTGTGCAAGTAGGTGTGAGACTTGTGCATTGCAGGTGTTACATATTAGACAGATCCTTTTTCCAACAATCTTTCTTTCCCTTTTTCCCTCTCACCTAGACCTATAGTCATATCATTAACATAATACCTCCTTTTGTGCAGTATGATGCAAAGGAATTTTCAGGACCTGGAGTTACTTCTCAACAAGTCAGGGAAGATTTTTTTGAACATTGGTATTTATTTCCCCCAGCAGTGATTCATCTTTGTGGTAAGGGTAATGCCATATGGTGCCATGAATTATGTCTCAAAATGCATACAAATGTATGTGTTTGGTGGAAAGTCTCTTCGTTTTTTAGCATTTCGTCAGAGTGGAACTTTGAATGATGATATCAAAGCAGAAGGAAAATCTGCATGAACATGATTTCCAGCATTGGCCTAGTTCAACGAGAAATGAATAGCTGAACAGAAGGAAATGGTGTTGATGCTTCAGAATGACTAGAGGCCAGTAAAGGTGGAAAAAAACCTCAAACCTTACAGTATTTCAGCCAGATGGCTGCAAGATGACTTCAAGAAAGACAGCACTCACTGGCAACACATCCTTGCAGCAGAGAGGAAAATCCCAATCGTCCCTTGTCTCTTCCTTCTGAGCATGAGTTCCAAAGAGTCCCCTCCTACTTGACAGCCTAGATGTGAAGCTTAGTCAGATTTTTATTGCTCCCTGGTTTGCATCCCTTCCAAGGCTTCCAGCCATTTCATGGCCTAAGCAGGCAGGGCAGCTTTTGCAATCTGCTTGGAGGAATGCTGTCATCCATGTGGCTCATGTTTTGCCTTCCCCAGAGTGGAGGGATGCCCAGCAGGAACCACGCCAGGGAGATCTCCAGTTTCAGAAACTCTGCCTTTAGCATAACAAGGGAGAGCTTCTAATGCCAAGAAGATGCTACAAGGCTTCCTAGGGCTGAGCCACTCTCCCACTTGGCATCCTGTATTTGGAAACAATGGCAACAGCCGGTGCCTCTTACCACGTTTCCAGATAAGTGTTCCAGGAAGAAGTTTCTTTCTATGTTCCGATGCATGATTAAAGACATACTTTGAGCTAGTACGGCACACACCAGGTTTTCTCCGTCCACCAACAGCTAAATAATCTCAGCTCCCGAGAGTTTCTTATCTCCTGGTTGTTTATAATTCATAACACTATTTTTTGTTTATTTAGCTTTTAAACGCAGACATAAAAGGCACGGTGAGCAGAATTGTCTCTCTATTGACGTCATCAGGGGATGCAATAGCTTTCACCATAACTGAATTTTATTCAAAATCTCTGCAACTGTATAAATATTTGCTTTTTTAACACAGTAAATATGCGTCAGTCTGAGTGTCTGCAGGAGATGAAAAAGTAAGTTTCTGTTTGTTTTTCTACTTAGGTGGCACAAGTGAATGCTTCAACAGTGTAGACTATCTGCTCAAAGGCTGGGAGTTACCTTTTGAATTGAAAGAGGCAAAAATTATTTGCCTTTTTTGACTGCCTTTCTGTCATTATAAATTATCCAAGGATATGTTCAAGTTTGATACACTGCTATGCCTCATTGCAGTTCTGAACAAATGTTTGTGGCTAAGTAATGCATCCCTGGATAACAGATTTGGAACGGAAATACTGACCTAATGGTGCAAACTGTTTCTGTAACATAGGACAAATTAATACTCCTCTTTTGTTTTGGTGTTTTTTGGTTTGCTTTGAGTTTTTGTTTGTTTTATTGTTAATTTGGAAAAAGCTATTATCCCAGTTTGTTTTACTTTGAACATTTCAATCATTAAAAAAAAAGAAAGTAATTTGCAAAATATTTTGTCAGCTTCCCAGTGATCAAATCTTGCCCTTTTGAGAACCTTTTGTGTAAGCATGAAGTTCCTTCTGATTCCCAAGTCATATATGAAAGGCTGGCAGGAAAGCAGGAACTCCTCTGCATGAAACATTTGAAATTATCTGATTTTTTTTAGCTCCTCAAGAAAATAAAATAAAATTGTTTGCCATTAAAAAAAAAGAAAAGAAAAAGAGAGAGAGAGAGAATGTAGCATGGATTAGGCAATGGGAATTAGGGCATCTGCAGATCAGACAGTGCACTGGTCTGCCTATAGCAAAGCATTATTTTGAAAGGCTCTTCCAGGCCTAAAATCCTCCCCTGAAACTGAGGTGTTATCCTAGGGCAAGTTTTGACAAACAAATTAATTTCTGTGGAAAACTTTGATGTCAATGGCAAAAAATTCATTGTTAGAAATCCTAGTGTATAGGAGCTGTACAAGAAGTTTAACATCTTTGTTAGCTTTCTTTGAACCTGGAGAAGCCTGCCTGAACGACCTGGAAGTAACGTCTTGTATTAACCTCTCAATATATTTCTATCTTCTTGTTTCTCGCATATCCCTTTTCCCAAATTCTTTCTTCATTTGGCATTGAAAACATAAAGTAAGACTCCAAAACCCTTGAACTCCAAGACCATCTGCCACCACGTCAGTTATGGCCTCAGATCAGAACTCCAGCTGTATTCAGCAAAAGGCATACCTAATTTCTTCTCTTAAATGCTTTATCTTATCTGGGGCTTTTGAGTGGGACCCTGTAAACCTTAAACATACAAGTAGTCTTTGTTGTCCTTATAGAAGTAAGAGCTAACTGCTTGTGCATGTAAAGGTTGCAAAGTGAGTCCCTTTGAATATCATTATCCCAGATATAATAACTGCTTTGCTGAAACTCATGCTGTCTTTCAAAAAACAACCCATTTTACTCAATAGAGAATTCTGGAGAAAAAAAATGCAACATTTTGAAAGCAGGCAAAGGTCACATGAATGCTGCCCAAGATTTTTGATTGAGTAATGTACTTTGGAATAACTTGCTGTGATTCTTTGGCATAACACTGTTTATTGTTCAAGTGAAATTTTTCACAGTTAATAAGATGGTCAGTTGCAGGTATTGAAAATATTTGCCCTGCCAAATACCACAAGAGTGAAAACCTTCAAGCTGGTTGAATAACGAAACAGAAATCATTCCAATAAACTGCTTGACAGCTGGTGGAGAAATTCCCAGAATATTATATGACCCAAAATGAAACTGGTTTATTGATTAAAAATAAACAAACAGAAAAACATTTCTGAAGAAAATTGCCAAGATATTTTGATTGTGTTATTTGCAAGGAACTGTTTGCTGTAGCAAAATGGTTGAAGTTTTTTTTAAGAAGATACTGTAGTTTACCCAGGTATTTCTCTACATTCAAAGACCTCTTTCCATTGGCCACATGAGACCATCAGTTTTGAAGCAGATTCTCCAGTGTTGTTCATGGAAAATTCTGCTTAGAAAGCCCTGATTAATTTCTTCTGCTTTGCAAGAGAGAGGGAGTATGAATCACAGCAGTGAAACTGAATTTGGACAATAAAACCCAAAAAATCCACACGAATGTGTGATGATTCAGGAACAAATACTGCTTTCAGGAACTAATATGCTTGCCCAGTATGGACGAACACTTGGTGTAACTGAAAATACAACACAGCTTTTGCTGACAGTGTTTACAAATTATATTCACATATCCTACCCCCATGTTCAGTAAGGTAGAAAAATTCTTTTCTGGTATTGGCACCTCACAATCTGAACTACATCTTTGCCATAAATTACTAAAGACGCACTGACACTTTCACTAAAATCTCACGTAAGAAATGTACTCAGATTCTGTATTAACTTGAGTACAAAAAATACACAGATGTCTGCATTGATTTCATGAATTTCAGGGAATTAAAATGGCAATAAATAATTCTCTTCTTATCATGGAACATGAATAACTATCTCAGAGAACCTAAATCCAAATCTGATTTAAATTTGGAAGGACTTAGCAACAGCAGCAACAGAAGTCCTGTAAAGTAAAATATACCCAGCCAACAGTGAATAATGCATTACCCCAACAACCAATCCTCCCTTTCCAGTGAAAAGAGCAACTGGACTCTTACACAAAGCCTGAACTCACTGTTTACATCCTGAGGGTACAAAAAAGAGAAGACATTTAGCATACACTAGTTCGATGGTTAAAGTATCCATACTTTGTAATTGTGTGTGTGTTACTTAATCTGTTTCCCACCCATTCCCCTAGGAAAAAAAAAGCATGGAAAAAGTATAAAAAGGGGAAAACATTAACTACAGTGTGGTTAAAATTCAGATCAGCTGTCTACACCATAGACCTGTTGTGTTCAGCCTACTTACTGAATGTGGCTAAGATGCTCAGGACTTTCAAGTATACCCACCCACTCCAGATAAGATTGTAAGTACTGTACTTGGGACTGCTAAATTTGCAACCAGGTTAATTGTGTGCAGCATCTGGGAAGCTTCAGCTGATTCCTGCAGAGACGCCAATGTTTATTCACGGTGCTGGGAAATCGAGTCGTTAAAATAGAAAGCAAAAGCAGGGAAAAACACTGATGGTTCAACCCGAGTGAGTAGCCCCGGTGATAAAAGGCTCAGGAGAGGATGCCAGGGCTGGTACCAAGTTTTATCATAAGAGGCTTTGTGGAGCCGTAGCTGCTTATTCCTCGGATCACGGTCTGAGAGAGCGGCAGAGCCCCGAGCGGAGCTCCCTGGCGGCTGGTACATGTGTGCTGCTGGCGCCGGGCAGAGCCCCACGTCCCCCAGCCCGGCACGGCCCCGCACCCCACGCCGCAAACTCGCGGCACTGGGCAGACCCGGCCGAGGCAGCCGAGGTGCGGGCAGCGGGGGATGCGGCCTGCGGGGCACGGCCGCTCGCAGAGGCTCCGTGCCCGGTGCCGCCGGCCGGGGAGCGGCGGCGCTGCCGGGGAGTCTCCGCCCGCCCGCACCGGGCCCGGGGGCTCCGGCCGGCTGCGGCCCCCGCACCTCCTGCTGCTCCGTCCGGGAGGAAAACCCGCTTGTCGTCTTTTCTCTGCGAGGGCCGAGAGCGGCGACCGCCCGTCCGGGCTGCGTAAAGCGTGTCACGTTGGTCCCCTCCAGGTGCTCGGGAACCGGCCGCACACAGGGTTAACAGCATCCCCGCTCGGACAGTGTGTGTTTAATATGCCAGCCTATTTGATGTTCATTGACAGAGCAACAATAGGAATGATCTTGCTTTATGTACCAGTTACAAGGTTTAATATCATTATATTGCATGCAATATTAGTTTTTATTAGTCGCCATTAACAAGATGTTTTCTACTCGAATTCTCATTTACTTGTTCAATGCAAAAATTATCTTTGTAAAAGAGAAAAACACATCTTCAAGTGTCAGCTATATTAAATTAAAGAACTGTTTACCCTTCCTAAGGAAAGCATATGTATCTAAATAGGCATCTTTTACCGTTTGCATAGTAGATTGGAAATTAGCATTTTTGTTCATTTTCCCATGTATGCACAGCGCCTGGAAGAGTAATACTCCATGCATATCAGATCAGCCAGCCTACAATTTTTGTGCAATATATTATTTGGCAATCTAAAATTTGTAATTTGCATGAAATTGCTTAATTAAAATACAGTCACTCAGGGTATTAATTTCTCTGTCTGGCAGTTCAACGTACTAAAGGCGGGCTACAGAAAATGTGAAATCCTGTCAGATGTAACAGTAAAATATTAGCAAAAAAAAAAAAAATCCACTTCTGGCAACAAAGTGACAGAGTGATAATGCTTTTGCCCTAATTCCGGGTTCAAATACGAGCTTGGGTTGACATTGAAACCGGCGAAGAAATTTACAATAGCAA
>JAKEPQ010001018.1:33337500-33345000 GCA_024500445.1 Entomyzon cyanotis
CTAGTAGCTACATTATTCAGACTTGAAATTCACTTTCAGATTTCAGCCTAAATGCACACAAAAAAAAGTTCCATAAAAGTGTTGATTGAGAATTTTTGGACACAAAATACATTCTATCAATCCACAGCTGATTAAAAAAAACCCCAGCTGTAACTCAAATAAATCATTTTGTGGCTTGAATCAAGCATCTCTCATCCCTTTATTCAGCATGTCGCATGCAGATTAATGGATATGCTTCAGTAACTTCAACAGTATGTGTTCACTGAACAATTGGACCACCAAACAAGGGCTTCTTTAGTCTATTCTCACATCAATGAGATACTCAAAAGAGTTCCAGATTACTCCTTTCTCCAGTTCTACTCACAAGAGTTCGCCCTGAGTTGTAGACATTTATCTGACATGACTGATAAATGTGGACAATTATTCTCCCTCTCTCTAGAGATCCACTTTGGCCCCTGCAACTGTAGATCAATTGAATAATACTATAAGACACAGTGTGCATGGACAGCTAGAAGAATCAATGCAGCAAAAGAAGTTTAAAAGCTCTTTGGAAGTAGAGTGTAGAGCTGGCATTACTTTAGTTAGGGAAGTATCTACATTTGTCAGTACAAGCTTAGGCTTTGATTTCCATAATTGCATACATAAAACTATATTCAAAGTGTATGAGCAACTGCTACTGTAATTGCTCACACAGGCAGATTACCTACCAACTTCTTTGCTCCCGCAGTTTCTGCATATATTTGCCAGTTATGGCCATTAGGTTGGCAGTTTTGGGACTCTGGCACATGTTGCAATTATTCAGGTGGTAAGTCCTACCATTGAAGAACCAGAAGCATAATCTCATCCAGGATAATCAAAGAAAAAGTACCTCTTCCTTTCTGATTCTCATCAGCTGTTAATTGCAACACAAGAAGGACCAAATATTGAAGCTGAACCCACACTACAGATGTGTTCTAGGAGGAATGTCGAAAGCAAAGACAGAAAGGAGAATCTGAAGGGTTTCTTAAGCAGCCACAACATAGCATTGAACAAGTATCCAGCCAAGAAAGCACTCATAGCATCTTTGGGGCACAAAGTCGCAAAACCTCCTATCATTTCCATATTGTCAGGATTCTGCAGGTGTTAGATTGAACTTCTGAGGTGCTGAAAGACTTTGACACTCTATTCATAATTCTTCTAACCACTGTAAACAGAAGTAGAACCTTAGGAGGAAATGTTGAGATGCAAAACTTGAAATAGAAAGTTCTTTGTTGGTTCAAGGCTAGAAGGCGACCACTGAGTTTAAACATAGCACAAAGGCAGTTCTTTTTAGAAGAGTTATCATCTGTTATTATTTCATCCTTAGGCAATAAGTCTGTGGGTGCACATTTTGTGGTGCATGTGCTCTCATAAATATAGCTACAAGGGAGAAAAATCCACCTGTATCCATTGTGTGATATGCCTAGTCCTTTTGATGCACTTCAAGTTGTTTATTTTAAATTTAAGGATTTATTGCCAATCTTCTCAAACCTTCTCTGGTTTTTTCCAAGAATTCTAAAAAAATTGCTAGATGTATAGACCTAAAAGGAGCTCATCATCCCTCATATACCAGCTGAAAGTAGTTCTTTCCACAGGCACCCTGCTTGTGGAAGCTCCTTTAGCTCTGATGAAGCTCTGTCTCTCTGAAGTCCTCATCAGGGAATCATGCAGGGATTACAGATTTGGAGCTGTCACAGTAAGATGCATATAGGTCCCTCCTGAATGTGTATTCTAAGGCTTCAGTATCTGGGTATTTTCAGAAATTAGTGTAACCAACCCTAAATTATAGCATAAATCATATCATGTGAGCCTTTGTATATGGCTCAAGCAGTTCACCAGACTGACAGAGCCTCAGTGGCAGAAAAAGTAGTATTGTATTCTCTTAGAAAGGTTATCAGGCAAAACAAAAGTAGACATCTCTAGTAACCTCAGCTGTTAGTTTTTCAAATTTTGACAAACAATTTTTGGCTTTGTCATATGCACATGTGAACACAACTATTTTGTTTTTGTTCTGCTGTTACATCTTTCATATAATTTTTTTATATAATTACCTGTAGTTCTCACTTCATCACAAATTCCCATTAACACAAGTGGGAGTTTTGCACAGAAGACCAGATATTGCTGCTCCTTGTAACTACTGCACCATTCCAGAAAGAGCCATATACACTTTCAAAACACTCATCCTGGTAAAATAAATGTGTAGAAAATGTAACTACCTAAAATGATATAATGTTAAATACAATGTAAAATATAAAAATTTATAAATAGGAAGAGTCTGTGCTGCTTTGGCTCACTCCAGCTGCTAACCATTGAGTACTTCTTGTCACTTATTACAGATTTCTGAAAATCCTAGTCTAGAGTAAACTCTTAAAATAAAACTATGAACACCACAGATACTTAAAAGATGTTTGGAAAACTGTGCAGGATAGGTTCAGAGAAAACTTTTGAGAAAAAAGTCTCATAATAAATGTGAGGATAAGCAAACAGGTTTCAGTATAATTGTTATTACTATTCTTTTATTGTTATTACTATTCTTTTATTGTTGTTATTATTATTGGCAGTCATAATAGATATTGGAAGGACAAAGCATGAAAGCAAAACTTTACTGAAATATCTCTGTAATGGAGAAACTCTACATTATCTACTCTGTGTGTGTATGTCCTCTGGACTTTATAAACCGAGGCTGCCTCTCCTGCTCCAGGAGGCAGAGGTGTGTTCTTGGAGAGCAGTGATTGTAACAGAGTCCACGGCTGCCCACTACCCCATTTGGCACAGTGTGTTTTTTACTGTGTCACCTGGTAATCAAGCTGCCTCTACTTTGATTGTGTTTTCTTATGTGTAATTAAAAAAGGTACCATACTCCATAAAATGTATTTACAGTAATCTCCAGACAGTAGAGGATATACCTTACTTTCCTTCAAGGGAAGGGGCTTTAAATGGAAGAAAAATTCAATGAAAGGATGGGGGCTTTTAAATAAATAAATTTATGTGAAGGAACTGGCATTCTCTAATATTTCAAAGGGACTGACATGTTCTCTTTTCCAGCCATGGTACATTTAATTTTAAAGACCTTAGGTTAAAAAGCTTTTATACAAATATTTGCAGAACTGAAGCCAATGTCCTTAAAAAAGGATTTTTAATTAAAATTTTGTTTAGATCCCCATAGAACTTAGGAGTTTTAGCATCTTGATTCTTCATTTTTCCTAAATTTTCAAGCTTCCCACTCAGTGTGGGAAAAGTTTGGAGCTCTATTTTTCAGAAACTAGAATGACAACTAGTCAAAGAATAACAACTCAGTGCCTGAGAGTCCTGGTAGTTAGAATCTTAAATTCCTAGAGTATCCTGAGTTGGGAGGCACCCATGAGGGTCACTTAACTCCAAATCCTACCTCCACACACGGCAACCTAAAAGTTAAACTGCATAAAAAAGTGTAAACCATGAAGCTGATAATCATTCAAACTCTTCTTGAACACCAGCTGGAGGCTTGGGATCATGACCAAGCTCTTCAAGAGCTTTTACCGGTGTTTGACGTACCCCTCACTGAAGAACTTTTTCATAATATCTGGTCTGAATTTCCCCATATGTAGCTTTAATCCATTCCATCACTGGACATCAGAAAGAAGAGCTCAATACCTCCCTCTCTGCTCCCTGTCATGAGGAGGTTGTAGATAAGGATTAGATCACTCTGCAGCCTCCTCCGAGCTGAATAAACAAAATGTCCCAATCTGCTCCTCAGAAGTCATGCCCTCTAGTCCCTTTGGCATCTTTGTTGCCCTCCTTTGGACACATTATAATGTATTTTGTTGTCCAAAACTGTGCAGAGTACTTGAGGTGAGGCTGAGCCCAGTGAGATGGCGTCTTCTTTCGACACAGTTATGTGAGCTTGGTTGGCACACCCTGGGGTACCCCATGCCCTGCTGATCTCGAGGGCATGCTGTTCACTCCTATTGGACTGATCATCAACCACACAGTTGCTGTGGGATTTCAGGCACTTAAATACTTGTCTGTCTGTGAAAAATGTACCAAGGATGTGAAGAGAGCACTGGGCCTCAGCATCTCCCTGTTTCTGGCGGGGGCAGTGTGCTTGTATGGGCTTCCCTGTCCCACGCACCTTCTGGCACCTGTCACTGTCCAGGTTGAACCAGGACCAAGAGGAAAATGGTTTAGTCAGAAGGAATAAAGACAACTCTGACAATGGAGGAAACGTAACTGGCATCAGGCCTTCTGGAAGAGAACAAGGTTCATCAAGTTGTCTTGCAGCTTGAATCTTAGCATGTAACCCTGTGTAGAGTGCTCTCAGTCCACTGTGTTGGGTGGAAATCAAGCTCCTACTGATTGTACATAATTTTTGGAGTAGTTAAAAGACATTTCCAGTTCCAAATTGTAAAAAGTGAAGGGATGGTTATACATCAAGATTTTTTAAGAAACACGGTTGAATCTTTCATAGATACCTCATAGGTTCATAATCACATTCTCCTGTAATAGGAATTTCTTATGTAGGTAACAGGTGGAGACGTGGACTGTCATCAACATCTGTAAGTTGTGTAAAACTCTGAATGTCACTGTCCTCCATTTCTAAAATGACTTTGCCTGGACTTTTTGCGGAAGTGTGTTCATTCACAGATTAGAGTCTAACTATAAAATGCTTCTTTACCTTGCATTCAAAAGGTTCTCTTTGTAAAAGATTTTCACTGGATAATTTCTAAAATTATGGCATGTGGTTTTGAGTGCAATGCAGAATCATAGTCAGGACTTCTTGTTCAAAAAACTAAAAAGAAACGTCAGTGATTCTTACTGATTGAAATATACACTTTTGGATCTATATCAGCATTTAGTAAACTTTTATTGTTCTGCTGTGGGTACATATAAAAATGCCATAGGCACTGTCATATAGTTTTTCCTACAAGCTATTAACATAAAAATATATCTTATTCATTAAATAAAATTTGTGCAGTAGAACTTTTCCTCCTTACTGAATGGCGCAATACGGCAAGGAGAAGTTAAGTGATTTATTTACAGATTTGCTGTGGGCAAGTGAAACTATAGAATTTGAAAATGTGTATCATAGTTACCCATCTACTGCTCTAGATTAAAAAAAAAAACCACCACAGAAGATGAACACTCAGTACTTTGGAAAAAATACTTGTCTGAATATATTCATTTACTGAATGTATCTAAGGCTGAACATGCCAATATAGTTTTATAGAAAAAACCCATGATATTTAAAATGTAGGAAAGAAAACATACTGGAATAGTTTTCTGCAAAGGAAAAAAAAACATTTTTAACTGTTATTCCATTTCCCAGTTTTCAAAGGTTCTACATTAAATGAAAAACCTCACTCAGTATCTCCCGTATTTGCCTGTTTCTGGTGTTAATTATCTTTTGTTTGCCCTTCATAATCCTGAGGTTGGTATGCAGATAATGAAGCCTGCAGATTCATCTCAAAGTGTAAAAAACAATGGCATTGTCAATTCTGCATCACAACACTTTATAAATTATGAATGTTATCCACATTAAGGAGAATGCTAGACTTTTAAAATTACTTCCATGAATAGATTAAATTACAAGTATTATTACATTTCATTTTATTAAGTGCATCTTAGTAGTTATTAGGGCAAATGAACATGTTCTCTCAATTACATAATAACATTAGAACTAAGAATTATGCATTGACACTCCCAAATGCATAATGTGGCATTGTATATTAATCATCCCAAACAATATTTTCGCTTTATATGAAGACAATTATTACCTATCGAAAAATAACCATCTTATTGATTTATTGCAATTCAGCTCAAATAATTGTTTTTCATATAAAAGGTTTGATTATTTTCTGGATAGTTAAATAATTTCTAGCACTTTCTTTTGTTCTAGAAAAATGTAAGAGTCTTTTAATTACTTTTTAAAATTAATCTAATTACAATAAGACAAAGTTTATAATATATTTAATTTTTAAATATCCTGGACAAGACAATGTAACACACACAGCATATACCAATTAATTTAAGAGAACATTTGTTAACTTTTTTTTCAGCATTTGGCAAATTGTAATTATTTACAGAATGTGGGTTTTGACCCACATTTTAATTTTCTCAAATAATTCTAGTGATCAAACAGATTATCACACTGCCTTTTAGTCAAAAGAAAAACTTTCATGTAAGTAGATTAATATTGTTTAGGGTTTTGCTTAAGAAGAATAGGAAAAGCACCTGACACTATCACAGTGACCTGAGTGGCAACATTTGGACTCACTGAAGTGAGAGAAGGATTGAGCCTTTGCGCTGACATGTGTGACAGCCAGGCACTTTAGACACCACCGACAGAGCAATTAATAACATCAATACTTCCAGATACTTTTGCACTATCCAATTTTTATTTGGTTGTGATATATGCATTGATTACAATCCTTGCAAATTATTTTCTTCTATTTAAATTGTCTAGATAACTGTGTCTCATTGTTTCCAGTATTTCTAATACTTCGTGTTAATTAGATTTAATAATGCACATACTGATGTACTGTTATTTACTTTAACATAACTAGCAAATTTTTCAGCATGGTTACTTAAGGGATAATAATTCAATCATTAAGAAAAACAATTTTTACAGTGTCAGCAATTTTTATTTAGACAAGGAAGAGCTTGTTCTCATTTGTTGTATCTTTCCATCTTGATTTTAATTTGAGTTTAACACATGCTGTGAATATCATTGTCAGATTTTGCCACTTTACAAAACATTGGTACATGCTGGACTAATATTTTCAGGGGACAGTTATTGACTCATCAGTAAAGTAACAAAAATAAATAAGACAGTACTCTGGTATCATTCACACCAGCTACAGGTTACAGTCAATAAATCAGCTTTGTAAGAGAATTCAAGTCATTCTAAATTTGTTGGTCTAAATCTTAAAATGTTACAACATGCCTTCTATATCATGAGTCTTGAATACACCATATGATCTGCTTGATTCAGCAGGAAAAGCATATAAATGTGCAATATTACATACTCCTAGAGAATACTAAAAAGTGCATTTTAATTTGATGTATTTTTGCATGGAAACAGTGTCTCAGAATTTAAATGTCCTTTGTGCCACTTAAAAACTTTTTCCTCTCATGTTGTGCTCTTATGGTTCCTACCAGCTGGGGTAGAATTTATGAATACAACCCACAGAAAGACTGTGGAAATGTCTTTAACAGTGAACATGTAGAATCAGCAAATGTTCTAATTGGTCATTTCATGGGAGTATGTAGCCACTGTAATTAGACATTGTTTATATTAGCAATGTATTCGGTAACATGAAATGACTAGGTGATCCTTCTGGCCTAATGTTATTAACTAAACAAAGTAAGTTAGACTCTTTATCTTTGTTACATTGGATTAAAAATGACTGGAACTAACACATGAGCAGTTGACAAAATAACTAGCCTTCTTAGTTCTAATTAGCTCTCAATTAAATTGTATCAGCAGTGGTGTCAGACTTACAG
>JAKEPQ010001018.1:33350000-33382500 GCA_024500445.1 Entomyzon cyanotis
TATGGGGCTAACAGCCCTTGCTGTTAAATTGATGGTAAAACTTACAGTTCTGCTTGCTAAATCCCCCTTCTACACTTTGAATACAGAGCCTTAGTCTTGTTCCACAGATGACCTGGGAAAAGCAAATGCCTTGAGGTGGAGCTAACTCTATTGTCTTTCTCTGTGTTCAAAGGTGCATAGCTGGCCGAGCAGATGAATATTGTACTACTTGTACATAACCTGCTAACGAGTATGGAAACGAGTGCTCTTCAAAAGGCACTTCACAGAATCACAGGATATGCCAAGTTGGAAAGGACCCACGAGGATCATCCAGTCTAGCTCCTGGCCCTGCACAGGACATTCCCAAGGGTCACACGAAGTGCCTGAGAGCATTGTCCAAACACTTCTTGAACTCTCTCAGTTGTGGTGTTGTGACCTCTTTCCTGAGGAACTTGTTTCAGTGCTCAGCTGCTCTCTGGGTGAGGAACCTTTTCCTGATATCCAACCTAAACCTCACATGACACAACTTCAGGCCATTCCCTCAGGTCCTGTCCCTGGTCACCACAGAGAAGAGATCAGTGTCTGCCCCATGTCTTCCCCTCAGGAGGAAGTTATAACTGCAGTGAGGTCTCCTCTCAGTTTCCTCTTCTCCAGCCTGGACAGATCAAGTGCCCTCAGCCACTCATACAGCTTCTGCTCAAGGCTCGTCACAATCTTTGTTGCCCTCCTTTGGATGCTCTCCAATAGTTTATTTCTTTCTTATATTGTGATGACCATAGCTTAATGTAATATAGGGATGAGAGTTGTTATTCCAGATTATTTCAAGAAAACAAGCTGGGGATTTTAAGAGGCTAAACACAGCAGTTCTCAAGACTAGTATTTTCTTTTCTATAGGCCTTTTGTCACAACTTAATTGATTATCAACTTATGTCACATTTCAAGGTTTAAATGTAACAAAACTACCATTTCTGATGACTTGACATGAGAAGTCCAAAGTTAGAGGTGATATGTAAGATAATGATTATGTTGATTAGTCATTATATTGTTATGAATTCTTTTGTGGGTTGATTCAAACTGTCCTGAGCATTCACCACGTTCTGATTAATACATAGGTAGCTAAAAGTTAGTTTGTATGTTAGAGTGGACATCTTTTGGTTTGTACACGTCCAAAACCCTCCATGTTTTTGTTTTCTTCCTCAATTCTTTGGTTCCATGTTGCTCTTACATCAATATAATGTTCCTTAAACCATTAGAGTCAATGTTGAGGCAGGCTGGAGAAAGGGAAGAGGAAAAATAGAAAGGGTAAATATAAATTCAGTTGAAGTGATGCATCAGACATGTATTGACACGACTCCAGAAAGGAATGTATTATATTTATTTCAATTCCTTTTGTGATTTGGACTCACAGATTTGGACTGTAGTGGACTTTAATGCCCAATACATTGGTGAATATCATGATATATGTTTCAATTTTTATTTAGATTTGTATAAGCAGTGAGGATCCACACTATCACAAATAATCAGCTGTGTTCTTGTCCAAATGGATCCAAATGGACATTGATTTTACTGAGAAATGCTATGGAAATTATTCTTCCTAATGAAGAAGAAGTAGAACTTCTTCATTGTTCATCTTTATCAAAGATCAGCATATTTCACATAGCAGCCCAGAAAACTCAGAAGAGTTTGCTATACTATATATATATATATATATATATATATATATAGTTACATTCTAGTTATTTATATATACATATATGTATAACTATACTGATAGTTTTACTCTTTGTTTCTATATTTCATGCCCTGTCAACAGAGAACTTGACTAGTTAATTCTGAATGAGGCAAAAGTTACTGAAAAACAGAAGATCCTCTACATAAACTCCTAGAGGCATAAACATTATTTATGACATCATTCTTTTTTAACTGGGGGAAGTAAATGCTAATAAGTGCCCAAAATAAAGAGATTAGAAATGTGACTTAGCACAGTTAGGGATGATGGTTATTCATCAGAAATACCTCTTAATTTTTTTTCTATTTATTTTCCTTCATTTTTCATTGACATAGTTTCTTAAGATGCTTTTGATATTGATAGCTCAGGGAGGAGCAAATGCATGCCCTAATGACTTGGATGAGTTTCTGCTATTTGAATTTGCTAGAGATTTTATTAAATAGCAACATAGCTCAGGACAAGCTGATGGCATTTCACAGCCTATTTCCCCATATTCCCTAAATGCTGATTTACCAAGAATGAAATGCATGTACACATACTCTGGAGCATGTGTTAAAGCTGTGCTAAACATTTTCCATGTAACTTCCAGCTGGCAACATTTTGCCAGAAAGCCTGGTACTTAGAAATGATAAATAAATAAAACAAACAGAATCTTGTGTTGTAATAAGGAGACAATGGAACAGCTGCAGAGCATGGAGTAAATTCAGCTTGATTCGATGTGGACACAGTGGCTGGATTTTACCCAGGAGATATTAGCAGCATTCATATTCTTAAGGGGAAGATTGTGAAAAGGGAAGAAGGGATCTCATTGGGAGGTCTCTTAGCACATTTGGAAAAATAAACAGAGAAACTATGAAAAATAATATTTAAGCAGCAAAATCAGCATAAGATGTCCTCCTGCAGTATGTTGAAGAAATATGAACTTGTCTTGGAAAGAAAAAATAGTGAACAGAGCTCTGCTTTATTTTGTTTGGAGAGAGAATAGGAAGAAGACTGAGGGGGGCTGTAGCTTGGGAAAACAAACTGTGACAACAACAGCCACCAAGCAAAGAAAAGAGAAATAGCAAAGGTAAGGAAAGCAAAAGCAGAGATGGCGTATCAAGTGTGCTTCTAAAGGGTGCTACTCATTAAAGAAAAGAAGACACCCACAAGCTTTTGGAATTGTATTTACAAAGGCAAAAGTATCATATAACACATATGCTTCTGTCATAAAACACATTTTCAGTTCAAGCAAGTTTAGAGGGCAGTTCCTCAGCACCAGTCGTAGTAACTACAAGTGCAATAGCAAACACTACAGCAGGTGAGACATTTATGTCTGTTTTGCTTAACCTTTCATGGGTGGGCTGTCTTCTACTAATAGTAGTGCACACTGATCACTCTTTGCTAAACATGGTATAGTAATAACTCACTCAGACTTGTATTACTGGTGTCCTTTTGTTATTGAAGATGAAATCCTGGGGGTTTTATCATACAAGGTAGTTCTATAAAAAAAGGATGAACACCCTGATACTTATTTATGCTTTAGGCACCCACATTTGGAAACAATGACCTGTGTAAGAACCAGTTTCAGTGGTGAAACTGGACACCAGGATCAAACTTAATAACTATGCATCACATAGTAAATCACACTCCTGAATGTTCATTTCCTGATATTCAACTGGTAGACAGAACTTTTTGAGTTGGAAACTAGTAGCTTAAGAGAAAGTAAAATGGGGTCACACTAATCTGTAGCCTCTTACATTTTCACTCAAATGCATGGAGGAGGCTAAGCAAGAATTTCTGACATAACTATCACTCTGACTTTGGCTTGACTGGGTTGTCATGATCAAATGACTTCTTTTGCCTGGTATGTGCTCTTGTGCTTTTTACATCCTTGATATCCCAGTTTATACATGTGCACATGCTGACATCCTCCAGGACACCACAACCCATAGTGATAATTGCACTGCTAAAGCTTCCCGCTGTGTTAAAGGTCAGCAGAAGGGCCTCAGCGGTGAAGTGGCACTTGCCTATCAAAATGCAAAATACCGGGGTGAAAGAAGTAAAACTCAGCTATTATATGTTACAAAACTTGAGACATTCAAAGTCGAGTATATCATTCTCATGTTCCAATACCCAGAGAAGAATGTCACAGCATGACTCCATCCTTGTGATGGAGACTGAAAGAAGAATGAAAAATAATGCAAAGTTATCTCCTTTTTGTTAAATCTATTGTAATCTTGTGTTCTTCCTCTGTTACTGCACTGAAATAAAGACATTTTAATCCCAGGGTACAACTGAGAAAAGCCCTGATCTAATAATTGTAAAACCTCCCTATCCGATATTTTAGAACTCAGAGTACTTGTCACTGATGAATATTCATACAGACCACTAAAAGAATTATATTCTGTCTGCAGTCAAGGCAGGAAAAGAACATGGTAAATTCTAAAGAGACAGCAGTATTTTATGGAACACTTGTCAAATATTAAGGGCATCCACAACAAAATTCTTGCAGGAAAATTGTTCAGGAGAAGTGTATGGAATAATGATAACATCATTATGGAACAGACCTTTTAGAGGCAAAAAAAAAAAAAAAAAACAACAGGAATTCAACTCAAGTATAAGAAACACTGGAATTCTTCAAGGCAACCTCTTAATGTGCATGTTCATGAGGGGGTATCCATGCTGCTCAGCTAAGACATTGAATGCAAAAGGGTGATACAACTTTTGCAAATTAAACTAGAAAACTGAGTCAAACACTTTTTTTTTTTTAATGGAAGGCAAGTTTTTATCTGAAGAAGGAATTTGTCACCTGAAAGCCTGTCCAGATGTTTACAGTTAAGGTTAGTTAAAAATATGCCATATTTTATACTTGTTCATGTCTCTTCCTTTGTGATTAAGTAAACTTCAGAATTTCTTCATAGTAAAATATTAAATACTTAATAACATTTTTTTCCAGTGCTTTCTGACAGGTCAGTGCTTATATATAAAAAGGCCTAATCTCATCCTGGCAAGAAATGGACTTATTCCAATGGCAGATGTACTAACCCAAGCAGATATTCAATAAGTTGATTTGGAGGATTGACTTTCATCTGAAGTGGGAGACTTCTTGTGCTTATGATATTCCCTGAAGAAATGAAAGTGGCTTTTTATGAGTTCTTCCATTAATAAACTTGTTAAAAATAAAGGTAAGGTAATGTTGAGGCCTCTAAAACCAGAGGCTGATGGTAGTTTACCTGCTACCCTGATACTGCTGAAAGGAAGTGAGTGCTCTCCTTCTCCCTCACCTCTCTCCCTTTCATCCTTTGAAGCCTCCTCCTGGCAAGACAGTTGTCACTGCCTTCCATAATTGTCCCTCTAAATCTACATTGGGCTTTTTTACCCCCCCTGTCCCCTTCTCATTAATACATCAGGTATCCTTGCTTGCAGTGTATGCTTTGCATGCATAATACTCTCTTCTTTCATTAACTCAATGAAATCAGGCTCCTGGCTGCAACTGTGATGTCATATGTCCCTGCTCCAGACAGACCCGTTCAGGACAAACGTTCTTTCTGAGAGGTAGCTGGACCATCAGCAGGTCTAGATGCTTGTGTGCTTAGCTGAGCCTTCAGTCTGAACTGCTGAATTTTCTAGTCTTTTGGGAATGGAGGATGCCACTCATCTTCCAGGCAAACATCTTAGTCCTTAGAAAAAAATCTAAACCATTCTATAGAGACAAAAATATCTTCAAAAAAAGAAATATTACAGGCTTGATGTTTTACCAAGACAGTCCAAGTGTCTTGGAAGAAAGTCTTCTTGGGAGTTTTGTGGGAGGAGCTAAAGTGTGGGAAAAAATATTTCTGGCTCTGTCACCAAGAGTTATATTTTCTCTTTCTGAAATTACCTAAGTAGACCTTTTAGTTTGCTTTCAGTCCCTACTAGTTTTTATACTTAATAGTTCATTGTATTTCAGCATGTTTTGAATCTTTTGCTTATCTATAGAACTTGAATTGAAGGAATTTTATTTTCACCCTTCCTCTGAAGATCTGTGACGGCAAAAGGAATGCCTCTGATTATTTGCCCTCATTTTTCCTAAAAGTATCCATGCTCAGTTCACTTTTATGGTTATGCATGTCAGACCCTGTCTCCAGAACTACAATTTTGCTGGGACATCAGTCCTGAAGGTGTTCAATCAAAGAGAGCAAAATGCTTTTAGTGAGTCTATGAATGCTTTAGTCTATGCCACACAAATATGTCTTCATGCCTTAGGTGCTCATAATCATATCCTGTCTTGAGTTAAACCCATGAAAACTTGTTAAAACCAATAGAGATGCACAGAGAGAAGTGAATAAATAGTATTTAGCTCAGAAATGCTGGGCACCCATCTGTAAGCTTATTAATCCATTGATGGAGTCATCCTGTGTTCCAAAGCATGTCAACACTTCCTATAATATGTTGTGATTGTACTGTGCTGTCAGTAAAGGTGGGTCGTGTGTTTAAAAATGACATTTGCTTTACCATTCTGCCTAAACTGTGGATAATGTTTTAATAAATGGTATTTTTTAAAAGAAATATATTATTTGATAAAATTATTACTCAAACTGAATTCCATCAAATTGTCACAGTTGCTGTGTGCTTAAAAAGCTTCTGCTCCTCTATTATTAAGTGGTAAAAGATTATAATTTGAAAAAAATGAATACTAAAATGACTGATTTTAAAAAGTATGTTTCAATAAAATTCAGCATAAAAATTCAAAGCAAAATGTAAAAAACCCAGATTTTCGTTTTAATTTTAAATCCACACATTTAAAAATATTTCAGCAAACAAATTAATATTGCAATAGAAGGTACATCACAAGTACTACACACTTCTCAGTTTCCAGCACTCTTTCATTTGCTTATAGGACAATTCATCGTCCATAGTTACACAATATTTACTTCTTTACTACCATAAATTCAGCATTTGCTCTGTAAACATTAAGATAAGTGCAAAGGAAGTTGTGGTAGTAGAAGGTAAGACCTACTACTACTCAAAACCTCTTAGTCAAGGTAATATGCTTTGTGGGTACATATAGTTCCATCCCTGAAAGAGTTTTTTGGAGTCATAGTTGTGTAATGGTGCTTTTCTAACATGACTACTAAATATATTATAGGTGATTGTTCCTTATTATGAAGTTAACCATAATGACCACTCCTTTTTTAACTCAGAGCAACAGGAGACTGAAAACTGAAGGAAACTATTTTTTTCTTGTTCAGGTTAAAATAAAATAAACCAATAATCTACTAGAGGTCAAACATTAAAAAAAAATGGTAGGAAAACTGGAAAATAAAAACCTTTGAAGGAGTTTCAAGTTAAGGACCTGAAGTACTGAAAGAAAGATTTTTGATTACTTATTAAATCAACAACATTTTCAACTGTACAGAAAATAGAAATTTATTAAATAAGTAAACTAGAGAAAACAAGAAACAAAGAATAGCCTTGCAATGACCCAAAGAATACAAAGATAGTAGTAATTTCTTGAATACTTCATAAATTAAAAGAAAGCAAGAGTAAAGCTATAAAAAGTTAGACCCTGCTTATTTAGTTTTCCTAGTACGGTAAGATTACTTCTATTAAACAAAGAAAACCCCCACAAACAAATAAAAGAAGAAGCCAGGTATTAGTCGAACCCTGGGCTGTCAACATCCCTGTGCCAGGTGTCATTCATTCCATCCAGATCAGAATTCAGAGGATCCCTTTGCACCTTCACCTGGCATTTGTTCATGCAAGAGATCACACAAGTGCTTCAGTATGCTCATTCCAGTGACAGCTTGAATAAGAAGGACCCTGCTTCCACAAAAGACATCTGGAGTAGCCAATTAAGAGAATGAGTTTTTCTAACTTGGGCTGCTGTGCCACCACTACAATACTGTCTCTAGCATCATCATCACAGAAACGTAACTACACTTGTTTCTTCATGCCGTGGGTGAGCTGATTACACCAGACCCCAGTCAAAAGCAACATTTAACTCAAAGTACACATTTTTCTGCTTTCATAGAAGCCAAGCAGGAGATAATTTCAAAATGCATTTCAAGCTAAAACTGCAACAGGATCTTAGCACTGAAGTCTTAAGAATATTGAGTCTATAAAATAATTTAAAAAAAAAAAAAAGAATACCATGGCAATACATTCTAAAAGGAGTTGACCTTTAGATCCATGAAGCACAGTAGGTTTTAATTTTGTAATAGGATAGGCAGCACGATGTCTTGATCTTATCACAGAACATCCGAGCAGGTCAGGTACCATCACTGGAAACCAAGCTTGAGCCCAGGAGATGACGAGACACGTCAAAGTGTACAGCCCAGCTGCTAGGAAGGAAAAAAAGCACTTCAATATAAGTGTGTGTGTTTCAACTTTTCATGGACCATGGGATGCAGCCTGGCACCCATATGAGAACTTTTTGCTGATGAAACTGGTTATCATTTCCATCGCAACTATTAACCATCTTGTTCTGGCGACATCACAGGAAACTGAGTGACAATGCATGAGAAAGCCACTGCTCTTTTTATACGGAAATTATCTGTTGCCTTCTAAGGATAAAATCAGATTGACTGGGGAGGAGGGGCAACTGAGCATTTAATTACAGTGTAAAATAAAATAATACTCCAACAGAGGTGACAACATATTTTGAGTCCCTGGAGTGTTATCTGAGCTATTTGAATGATTATTTTTCCTCTTCTTTCCTTAAATGAAACACAAAATTTTAGAATTTCCAGACCGTCTGAAATGTAAAGACCTTGAGAAAACCCCAGTCAATCCCTTCTTCTCAGATTTGTCAGATATTTACTGAAGTAATAAAAAAAGAATTTAGTCTGCCTGAATTTTCTTCTTTTAGAAATAAACAAAAAGAAAATTTCAAAATGAAAACTTAAAAACATATGTTTTTAACTTTAATATTTTTTTATTGCAAATGTTTTACAAACATTTTTTAATTTTATTAAAATTTTTAAGTGTATCTGAGTTTTCCTTTTGTTTCCTCCCCCAGAACTACTTACCACAGTTCTCTCAAATTCATAAATCCTGAAGTAGCTTTTTAAAGGTAATTACTATTTTTGTCCATCTCTGCATGTATTATCAATAGTTATTGATCATAAAATACCAGATTTGTACATGCAAACTAGGTTTTCATATCTTTTAATTTCGTTTTTTTAGCATTCACTTCTCTATTTAATGGTCTTGGATTTCTAATTCCAGTCAGACTCTGATGTTGACTATATATTAATATTATTACTTCTATTTCTTTTCTTGCTAAGCTTGTCTTGAGGTAATTTCTGCATTATTTCTATTAAGTATATATCTAGATTGCATTACAAGACTTCACAAGTTCCCCAAACAGTTATCACCCGCACAGAAAAAACTGACATCTTAGAGTAGCCTAAAGATGTAAAATGAAGTTCTGACATTAAAAAACATATATCTTTTTGGCTAAGGACAATACTTTACTCTAAAGGAGTTCTGGCTTGTTAATACAAACATAGGCCTGGTTTTAAGGTAGTATTTATTTATGACTTTTTTTATATCAAGGCTCTCTAAACTTTGCCTGTAATATACTCTACCATGGTTTCACATAAAACTGTCTACCAGAAGGGATTGACATTAGTTATGAGAGCGAGTAGCAGCAGCTCTTTAGACATATAACTACTGTGCCATTTTGATGTAATTCAGTTTAAATTTCAAACATTTCTATTTAACATAATCAAGTGGTATGAAATCTTCTTTTAAAATGGCAAGTATACAGTACCAGCTCAATTGGCACTTAACAACGGTCCTTTTGCAATATGCACAATAGCTTCCAGCAGGGAGTTTTTTAAGGACCATCCTTTGAGAGCACAAACTCACACACGTACAATCAGGACACATCAAGGTTCTATCTCCAGCTCCCCTTGAGATGTTATTTAGCTAATGCACAAATGTTACAGCTAAGCTGTCAGCCTGAAAAATAGAACAAGCAGTTGTGTGCAGGTACACACCATTTCTTTTTTCATTCCAGGATATCCTCATATTATAATTTCACATAAAGTAACACCTACAAAGGTGTAGTGTGTGATTTTTACTCAATAGGTGGATTTCCACATTTAAATGGACTGCAGCCGTCAAGTGCCCCTTCTTGAATCCTGTATTATGTAGTGGCAAAGCACCTTTGAGTGGGGATACAGCTGTAGTCATTACTGGGTATTCTCTAGTTAGAGTATTGCTGGAAAGATATAGCTCTGTCACAGGCTGCCATCACCAGTAAATACTGCTATGAGCAAAGCTGTTCTGCATCCAATGAAAAGAAGAGATCTGGCCCTGCAGCTAGCTTTCCTCGAGAGAGTCAAATCCTGGCAAACAAGCCCCTTGTTTCAACTGCAAACCTCCCATACTTATTGGTTGTCTTCCAAAAACAGTGCTGAACCATATAATAAGTTCAAATTTCATTAAGCCTGGGAGCAGAGGGAGTTTCTAGCATGCTGCTAAAATCATGGCATAATGCTCTGAACCAGATGATTGCATTATAATCTCATTCCAGTTGGGATCTTCTTTTCCTAATAGAAGGCTTTTACATCCAAGATAGGAAAATAAGAGGGACTCCAACATTGAAGTCTGCAATGCTGTTACTAAATACATTGCTTAGATATTTTGCACATGGAAAGAGATGATGACATTAATATTACTGCAGTAATGCTGTCTTGAGTGTGAGACTTCAGAATTGGCTGTAATTCTGTTCATATGGAAAACTGCAACAACAACATGGCAAAAACAGGGTGAAAGCACAGAAGGCTGTGTTTGCCTGATGACAAACTTTTTTTTCCAAAGGAAATATGAGGTTTTGGTAAGAAGGCTTCATTACAGACTGACGGACTGATCGTTCAACCTATTTTCTTCTAGTCAATTTTTTTCAGCATATAAGTCTCAAAATACCATCAAAACAGTTAAAGAAAAAAGCAAAAATTAACATATATTTTTAATTAACATGAACATATATGAAGAGAAGAGAACATTGTTGTACACATGGAACAATGAATAACCAGTGTACTGGACTCTTTAAAAATATGCTCTTTGTAAGTGCCTAACCATGAATTTGTGGAAAACCTGAAAATCCATGAAAGCAGGAATAAATTGTTTGTTTGTTTTAAATTATAATCATAAAAAAGGTAGATAAGAGTAAATAAAAATGACTTGTGAAATCATGTTGTATTTTTACTGTTTGATGACAGGGGAAAACCACTTTTTTTCCAGTCAAAACATTTGCTTAGATATGTTCAAATTGCCATGGTTTGATTTATTCAATTTGAAACAACATTCCAAATTGAAATACAGTTTTGTTCTAAAAAGACAGCTTAAAAAAATTCTAAGCAAAACTGATATTTTGTGGCTTAGATTTTTTTAAAAAAACCTGCAGAAGCCATTGAAACTTATATTGTTTCAGGTTTGGATCAAAGTAATACATATTGTCTAAATTTTTCAGTTCAGACAGTCAAAGGATCAGTGATGTGTACTTCTCCGGCTGTAAGTACTATTATAAGCTTCAGTTGGATTAGGATCCTCTTCTTAATCCAGTCTATTAAAAATGCCTATGTTCTAAATCTGCATGATTTTCCTGCTGAATAGCAAAGAAGGGTTTTGGTTTTGGTTTTTCTTTTCTTTTTAATTCAAATGAAACTATTGGACACTCCAGGGACTGGTGACAGTCTAGAATATTTCAGGTTGGCCCATTCTGACTATTCGGGCAAAGGAAGAGCTGGTATTAGAGACAATTTTTTGTATGGACATCTTGCTGCCCACTGGAAAATTTGATCTTCTTGACTCCCAGGCCCTGGTCTGAAGTACTGTGTTGGACCACGAAGTCGACGTGTTAGATCCGCAGAGTCAGATAATTTATAAAGGTTCTTTAAATGATGGATAATGGGAGTGCTCAGTGGCCTGTGAGAAATTCTGATGGTTGGTGGTGGCTCACTGGCCACACCAGTTTGGGAGTGGTTGTCTCTCCCCACAGGTGACGTGTGTAGGGCATAGCGAAAAACAAGACTGACACGCTGTGGTGCAAGAGCAGAAAGCCATTTTTAAACTTCTGGTTAGTGTTTTCTTTTAGCCACTCTGGTTGCCTAGGTAAAGTGGAACTGGTAAAGTCTGCTGGAGAATTTACTTGTCTCAAGGTCCAATATTTAGTTTTCAAGGTTTATTTTTGGGGTGGGTTTTTTCTGCTTAAAAATCCAAAATGCATCAGTCTACAAAAATTGATGACAAGTACCAGATTGTTCTTTTTTGGTTTTCAACAGAATAATTTTATAATTGCAGCTGGTTAAAAAAATATTATATAACTAACTCCAAACAAAATTTTTTGGCTATTGTACAGAAAAGGACTTACTAAACTTAAACTATTAAAAAAAATCATCTGGGCAGACAAACTTGCCTGCCAAGTTCTAGGTGGCTAGGATCCAGAGTGGCTGAGACACTGAATGTGAAAACTCAGTTCTTACAGTTGAAATGCCAAACTACAACATCAGGACCCTGATGCTGTAACTTTTAAGAGAACTAAGTGGTGTAATACTGTGCATAATTATTTCACTCATGAGCAAAAAGACCTATTATTCATAAGCAGAGCTTTAAGCAAGTTATAAGGATATTTCCTCAGAAACATATGCCAATCATTTGACCAAAGAAGACTGTGATTTGCAGTTATATGTTAACATTTTTCGGACTTGCTGCCTGGTACAAATCAACAGATTTTGAAAATCCATTGGTTATGGCCTCAAAAGATACTTCATAAACTTTTATTTCTTAACATTAAATCCATCAGGGTATCACAGGATAAATAAAAATTATCTTATCCCATAATTTTTTTCTTTATTTCTCTCTTTTTGTCTTGCTTATATGCAGTACAGTACCTGGCAGAGTACCAAGGCTTAAAACTCAGCTTTCTCTGATGTTGGTGTACTAGCAGCTTAAGCAGCAGTTTTCCTGCCAATTTAAACTTTTACATTTTAATGAAGAATTTGAACCAGAAAAGCTAAGCATTCCTTGGGCTTGCTCTTTAGTAGGAAGTAAGTTTGAATTGGCACTGCGATTACTAAAGCTCTTCTATAAAATCTTATTGAACCCAAAGTAGAAATTCTGTTTAAATCCTTGCAGTCATCTAAGAATATAAAATACCAAAAGAGCAATAAACAAAATTTAAAAAATCTAAACAAATATATTTTACAACTTGGGTTTTAGAGAAACAAGCTGCTCTTTCATTTCTTATTTATTAATTTTAAGTAAAATCATTCAGCCCTACCTCATAAGAGAAATTCCCCCTTTGGGGGTGATCTCAAATTTCTGTCAAAATATACAGCTACATAAAACATACACAGAACATTTTATTACTATACCTGCACCATCACAGGAAGATTATTTCTAGCCTCCGAAATAACTTTGCAGACTTCTGGGGTTTCTGTATATTTTATGTTGACGAGGTCCAGAAGAAGCTTGGCTCAGTTCTAATACATCTCCACAAGCTGGCTTAGTTTACTGCTCTCAGAAGGGGAAGAGGAGGCACGAGAGACCTCATAATGCTCTAGAGCAACAAGTGAAGAAACTTGCCTTCATTCATCTCTCCTTCCATGCAAACTGAGTATTCTGTGCATGAGTTTGGACCAAACGACTGAACCAGTCTGTGGGTGAGGACTATCATGAACAATTTTGATCTTTTAGCTGCTAGTTTTAGTTGCTGACAGCTGTGTGACTGATTCTGAGTCCTTTACAGAAGCTGTAGGGTTATCTGGCCATGGATCAGTTATGGTGCTGTCTACTGCAAATGAGCTGTCCAAGCAAGTAACCAGCTTGGTCTAGCTATTAATGCAGGAGGAGATGGCTGAGGCTGGGCTTATCTTGAGGTACTGGGCTTTGTCATGTTGCAGACAGCATCAGGAGACCAGTGGAACTGCCTTGCCTCCAACAGGAGTTAGATTTAGATACCCCAGCACCTTGACAATTTGGTCTATTTAAGTTGTTCAAGGCAATTTAAACACATGCTTATATACGTAACTGGTTGTCTTGGTTTGAAAGACAGGTGTCTGCTAAGAGGTGGAATTTAAACACATGCTTATATACGTAACTGGTTGTCTTGGTTTGAAAGACAGGTGTCTGCTAAGAGGTGGAATTTAAACACATGCTTATATACGTAACTGGTTGTCTTGGTTTGAAAGACAGGTGTCTGCTAAGAGGTGGAAACCTCCCTCAGAATAGAGAATGTGAACCCCCTTCCCTCCAAATTGTTTTAACTTTGGAATCAAGGGCTTTCAGGCAAAGATATGGGGAAAGGAACAACAGTTATTTACTGGTATCTATAAGAGAGTAAACAAGCAACAAGAATAGCAACAACAAACAAAACCAGAAAGCCGGTGGCAGATGTCCCTGGGCTGCCAGGCACTTCCATATTGGGTGTATTTTGGTGTAGTCGCGGTCACAACCAGCAGGGGCGCTGTTGAGCTCCCGGCCAGGCAGGGCAGGTGCGATGACAGCCGAGCGGCTGCAGGTGGCGCTGTGGCGCAGGGTCAGGTCAGCCTCACAGGGTTTGTAATGGCAGACGGGCTGGGCAGCAAGCAGTGCGCGACAGGCAGCTCGGAGTGGCAAGAGGTGTGGCGGGGCTGGGGCTGGCTCTCCCAGGCTAGCCAGCGAGGTGGCAGGGACTCTACAGTCACGGCAGACCCCTTGGTGTGCTCCGGCGAGCGGAGCAGGGCCAGTGACAGCCAGGCTCCTTCGCAGTTGTTGCAACAAACGCCGCCGCGGAGGTGCGCACCCCCGGCGAGGAAAATGGGCTGGGATCCCGCGGCTTTTCCCCAGACAGAGCTCACCCAGCCAGGAACAGAAGGCAGTGCATGGTCGGATGTCCCGCATTCGCAGCCAGATGCAAAGCACCAGCTTTCCTCTGTCCACTCCGGTGTCCAGCCAGCAAGTGAGAAACTCCCGCCCCACGGCCAGAGTGCCTCCTCCCTCACCACACCCAAGCCACAGCCTTTGTCTCCTACAAAAGAGGTAATGGCCCTGAGCGCCTGGTCCTTGGCTCCCTAGTAATAGGGATGGAGAAAATTCTACCCCCCCAGCCTTCAACACTGGCCTTGATGATGCTAGTCATATAATCTAAGAACAGGTTTACCTTCAAATGTAGTGAACTTTATATAGCTCTCATTTCTTTATGTTGCAGGGATCAGTGCTTCAAAGAAGGTGGCATTCTAGCTCAACTGTTTGTTCCCCTTCTATGAGATGATGAACTAGGGATATGCTGACACTGAAATCATGTCTGCAAAATGTTTGGAGATATTTGGGAACAAGGCTGAAGAAAACTGAGAAATATTAGATTATCCTTATTTTTTTCCAACATTTATGACTTTATTTTTTTAAGTTATTTTCAGTGCTTCTGCTAGTGAAGATTTAACAGTGTTGTCAATGGTTCCACACACCGTTTTGTGGGAAGACTTGCAGTTCATTTAAAAAAAAAAAAGAGGAGAACATAACTCTTCTTGAAGATGGTGAACAGTGTAAAGGAGGTGGATACGAGGAGCAGTTGAGGTTATTTGGTTTGTTCAGCCTGAAGGAGACTGAGGGAAGAATCTACAGCTTCCTCACAAGCAGAAGCAGATGGGCAGGTATTAATCTATTCTTTCTGGTAACCAGTGACAGGACTCAAGGAAGTGACATGAAGCTGTGTCAAAAGAGGTTGGATACTATGAAAATGTGCTTCTCTCAGAGGGTGGTCAGACATTGGAACAGTTACTCCAGGGAAGTTGCAATGGCACCAAGCTTGACAAAGTTCCAGAAGCATTTGGACAATGCTCTCAGATATATGGTGGGATTCTTAAGAGTTGTCCTGTGCAGAGCCAGGAGTTGGACTTGATGATGCTTTTGTGTCCTTTCCAGATATTCTATCATTCTGTGATTCACTGTACTGCAACATAACAGCAGTAACATCTAAACTAACCCACTCACCCATACTTCCCCCAGAACTCAGTCTTCACTGAAGCCATGGATCCTAATTAACAACTATTACCTGCTCTGATTACCAGATATTTAAATTAAAATGGTATACAGGTTGACTTTCAAATCCTTTGTTATCAGACACTTCCTGTGTTGCAATAGCTGTTTGCACAGGCTTTATGAATCAAGGCATTGCGTAGCACTAGTTACAGTTATGTTCCAAGAAAACAGAGAGAAGCTCTCCAGCTTCATGAGACAGAATGAAATTGGCTTAGTCAGACAGAACAAGAGTTTTGACACCCTAGCTGTCATGAGAGTCAAACATAACAAATCACCCAAGGAAGAGCTGGAGAATTTGGCTCAAATAGGTTCTTTGCAGAAAATATAAATAAAGCTTTATGCAGTGTATGTTCCCTGAAGAGCTGAGGTCCTCCTCCCTTCAAATTTACCATGCTACTAGGAGCACAAAGGGGTGGTATTTTTCAGGGGGAGAACATAGCAATTTCATTTTTCAGGAATGGACAATCAAGCACAATCAGCACTTGAGAATCAGGCGGAAGGCTCCTAACTATGACAGTGCCCTCACAGAATATGACTCTACATATAGAACCCTGAGTTACATGAATACGTAACTAGATACCATCAGGCATCTGTTTTATTTTGGTTAACAAGGGACTTTCCTGCAAACATATTCAGAAATGTGTAGCTACTCCACAAAGAATTGCTCCTCTGCTTAAGTCCTGCATTTAAGTTTCTTTTTCACTGTGAACGACATAAGCTCAAGACTGGTCATGCAGTGTGGAAATGTGGACCATGAACTCAATGCTCAAAACCAAGATGAACAGTGCAAGAACAAGTTGAAATATTTGCTGAAGCCTTTCTGTCTGCCAAACCCTGTAATATACTTACAGTAATATACTTACAGATTTACACTACAAGGGAATAACCATTGTATACTTGAGATCATTGCAGAAAGAAAAAAAATGTAAGAAAATTTCTGTATTAAAGTAATTTCATTGTTGTATAATTTTCTAACCAAATTTACATCCAGAAACTTCCAAGATAACCATGTCTCTAAAATGGCTTTTTTCTGAGATGTTGATTTGCATCTAACCTGTGGTACTGAGAGGAAAAAGAGAACACAGCTGTCATTTGAGGGTTCACAGCCCTGATCATGAACTCCACTGACGCCTGTGTCTTCCTTGGTTGCTCCCTCACTAATCCACGGGAAAACTAAGCTTGGACAACCTTTGCTCAGTGCAATTTATTCCCTCTACCTTTTCTGTGCTGGCTTAAAATTCCTAACTGATGTGTGAAACAGTCTGGAGGAGCCAAGGTTCCTTACAAATCTGCATTTGTAAAGAAGTTCCGTACAAATCTGCATGGGAGTAGAGAAAAGGGGCAAAGAGGTAATGGTAAACCAGACACAAAAACTGTTGTCCATGGCTATAGATCCACAGAGCAGGTGGCTTATGCTCTGGGTGCCTTTGTGTTTCCTCATGCAGATGATTTGATAGCACATGACTAAACCTTGAGTGCAGATACATGACTCCAGAGACATTTGCTCAGTTTATGGGGTGAGGGAAAAAAGCAGAAATTATATTTCAGAACATATTATATGTTTCTGAAATACTTGATGGTACATATACTGTGTGTTTAGTACATGCATTACGCCTCAAAGTATTCATGCATGTACATTTACTTTTATAATTTATAGACCAGTTACAACACCAAGCTCTCCTCCAGATGTCAAGAATAAAACTATATTTCACAGCTATTTTTACAACTGATAGTAAATCTTGCAGATGGTATGAGTACTGTGAAAGTTATCTGACCTTGAGCAAGAAGAAAAGCCCACCGGAAGACTTCTATCTCAGAAATAATCAAGGTGTGCCTGCAAATGGATGCTTATTTGCAGCCAGAGAGTTTGGATCTGCACTATGTTCCTTTTTAAAATGAAAGAAGATGCATGCTTAACCCAAAAATGTCAAAGCCAAAAATACTTTCTTTCACAGTGAATTTACCAAAGTGTAGGGCTGGCAGTTTTTGGAAAGTTTTGGTGTGGGGTTGGCAGTTTTTAGAAAGTTTTGTGGCAGTTCTCCAAGAAATGAACACATCAGCATTTAACAGCCACATCCTAATAAAAGATGAACATCAGGAAGAACACCAGCACTGTATTCTGCAGCTTACACTACACCATATGCTTGTATTGCCCAAAAATGTTCCACGTGGTTCTTTCACTTGTCCCAGTGACACTTTAAGGAGCCAGAAGACTCCGTCAGTAAAAAAGAAACCAGTTAGGAGTACCAGAGACCAACTGTTAGGACTAAAATTGTGAGAAACAACCACAATCGCCTATGCTATGTAGCCCACACAAAACAAGGCGTTTTCCCCAGGCTTCATTATAGTGGCAATGAATAATTGTGAAAATTAAAGAGACATGGATATAGTAAAAATGGTTTTGGAAAACTTTCCTTGTCTTGCAGCTCATGGCTGGGGGATTTCCTGAGCAGAGGGCAGTAGGTACACCATTGTGGTTAACAGATTTCACAGTCATTCATTTCAAGAATTTAATTGCTTAAGAGAATACTTCTTGTGGTCCTTTAAATTTCTACTTAATTTCTTCAATTCTTGTGACACAAATCATATTCATCAATTGCTCTGTATTACCTTTCACCATGCCATTTGTGACACAGAGTACCCTCTTCCTCTGCAACTGCTCTTTTCTGGCCACCCTCTGCTATATGAAATTGTTCCATACCTATGGTCACCATCATCACCTTTTATGTAGCTATTCTTGTCCTATTTTAACCTTTTTGGGACAGTGCTGCACACACTGTAGGTGAAATAATTACAGATTTATACTGTGGCATAAAGATAATATTTTCTGAAGGTCATGAAAAAGGGCAAAACACTGATTCACCAACTGTGGAGCAAAAAAGAACTATTTCCACAGATAGAAATACTCATGATAATCTCTCCTTCTAAAATATCAGTAAGTAGAAAACTTTATTACAAAGAAGAATACCCATCAGTTAAAAAAAAAAAAAGCAAGCCAGCCATCAAAAGCAATATACAATCCTACGGAGAAAGCATAGGAAAAGCTGTGATATAAAACCTCAAATATTCCTAAGATCACACAACTTCACGTTCATTACTCAAACTTTCCATAAGAGCAGTGCAGAGTCTGAGGCCAAACATTTATATTCATCTTCCATCAAATTCAATAGCTTATGTTTAGCAGCAAATTCATGAGAGTTGCAAGCGTTCAACCTCTGGAAAATATTTGGCCAGTTCTAGAACTTAACCCTGAAAATAGTAAAGTGAGCAAATAAGTCCCTTTAAAGGAGGTTTTTAGGCATCTAATGGTAACCATGTGGGCCTCTGTACTAATGTCAATGCATCATTTCTATAATCTACTGTTCAGCTACAGCAGCTCCACCCTGAAATGGTGATGTAAGGTAAAACCCTATAATGCTCTCATTCAGTGATAGGAAATCTTCAATAAACAGAGCTGTCCAAGATATCAAGGGGACTATGTATTCTTCCTAGAAATCAAAAATTATATTTTGCATATAATAACTAAGTAAAAAAAGGATGGTGCAAACAAACTGAGTCCAAAGACACCTTCCTGTCATCTCAGTGGCTTGGCAATCCATTAGAGATTTATTGTTGTGTTTATTGTGATGTCACAGGATTCACTGAATGCGTGACCTTACTAGTATATGCTGCCCACGGCTATCTGTGCTGCTCTCTTCCTTTCTCTTTATCCCCAACGCTAAGACTAACTTTCAACAATAAAATGAAATATTTTGATTTATGACAAAAAGGTTAGTTAGAAAAGTCAGATACTAAATTGTTCAGTGGAATCTTCATCCTTTGATTATGTAGTTGGCTGAGCATAAGCATTTTGATTCACTTTATTCCAACCTAACTCCCTATTACAGCTGACCCAAAAGCTGACTTTTCCTATGCTTTGTACTCCTAGGAAAAAAAAAATGCAGTAATACTTGTTAAAAATTTCATAATATAAATTTCAAGCTTTTGGCTTACCATAAATAAAAACTAGAAAACAAGTCATGCAAATATATAAAGGCTTGATATATTCTCTTTCTGAAAACCAGTAATAAAATTTTTTAACTTCCACTTTCAATTAATTTGATAATTTTTGCAATAGAGCAGACATGCACTATTCTGAAACTTAGCATTTAGCTTGATAACATAGCTTGAAATGTAGTTGCATTATAATATTAGGTCTGAATCTTTGCTCTTTAGAATAATGCCTTAATTGCCCTATTTCTGCATTTTTTATTTTGTTTTGAAGTTATATCGTATGATTTCTGTTTTGCTTTTTAAGCATTTACTGTTATTTGCTGTCAAGTAAACAAAAAGAAAAATTGCATAGGTGCCCTCTTACTGTATTTTATAATCCCCACACTGCCTAATTTTTATAATCAGTGCAACTGGAAAAATTTCTGCAAATTATCCAAAGTTTCAAATGTAAACACACTGAAATGCAATCCTCATGCAGAGCATGTTTTAATGCTTTATGTCCTTGCTTCTATATTTAAGGAACTGGTCCAAAATCAGGAGCTTTAAATATATTTTTAAACTTTTGTTCGTTTCAAAATTGTCCCCTGAATTTGAGGTACAGGTTGAGTTTTAACATCCATTTTTAAATTTAAATCTGTTCTGAGATTTTATAATGTATATGTGCAAGAGAGACAAAGAAAGAAAGGGAAAACGTATGCAAAAGAGAGTCTAGCTTGGCAGGAATTTCATATTGTGTTGCTACAAGACTGTTTTGCAGGAAAGCAGTCAGTAAGATTAACCGCATTATAAACCTTCCTGAACATACAGTATATTGTAGTAAATTTTGGTATTATTCATAATCCCAGTATGGTGTTACATAGTGCACAATAGCTTTGGGTTGATTTTTTTTCCCACACAAATCCTTTATTCCTGAATACCCAACATCTGTCCAATCACCCTGATACCTAATGTGCAACAGATTGAAAGGGCAAGTTTCCCGGCATGGTTCCAAATGAAGGCTAAAATGATCAAAACCTCAACTTTAAGTTGACTACTTCATTCCCTTGAACTTGTGCCCTGCACAACCACAACAGTGAAGAGGGGGGAGAGCACAAAGGTTCCATGCATCACTTCTTTTATTTTCTATTCCTCTTGTCCCTCAGTTCTTTGCAAATGGAGGCATCTCTTCCCCATCCCCAGTCTCCTTAGTTTTGCATCTGAAGTAAAAAGTATATCCACAGTGTAATTTAGATAGCTTTCACATCTGTGGTGCCCAGGGAAGGAGTAGGAGGATATAGGTGGATGGAGAAATTACATGCCTTGGTGGGGCAAGAAAGTCTTTTCCATATTGGCTTCTTACAAAAAAAGATGTGGTGACATAAGGACTAGAGGTGGAAGAGGCATTTGCATTTTTGTGCATTTAGGTACATTTTCTAATGGTCAAAGAAGTGCTATATTGAGCACCAGATATACAGAATTTCAGTGTTGCCTGTATGTGCTCTTTCCAGTCTATACTGCTGTTTTCCAGAGGGTTTGTAAATTACCTTCACAGCGATTTTCCAGATAAAGGTCATAAAATGAATTTTTTTTCTTTTTTTTTTCATGTTTTTGCTTTTTTCTTGTTTTATCCAAAGCAGAGACAACTAAATGTTCCTTTTGCTCAGAGGAACTTATAGAACATTCAGTGAGGCTAATGGCAGTGAGATGACTTTAGATGCATTTCTCATAGCTTCACTTAGAAGTACTAGGAACATTTCGGTACAATTTTGTTTAACATGCATGATGTGAGCAGTTCTGAGAACATGACACTGTCACCAAGTACTGCAAAACTAGGGAAGTGTGTGAGTGGGATCCTGCCTGCCTTTGCCATGTGTGACTGTCTTAGTTCCTTTGACTTTGTCTGACACACCTCAGCCTCTGTCTTTAGCAGTTCAGTTGGATTTTTCTGTCTTCCCATTTCCATCAGAGCCCTGGTACAGCAAGTAGTATTGTGTCAATAAGCAAGCACTGTGGTGCAAAATTACTCAATCATTAGAAGGGATGTGTGGCAGTGAAGATATTCTAGCTTTTACATATTTTATCACACTAGAGCTATTTTTCCCTTCTTTTCCACTCTTATTATTAACCTTTTTATAGAAAATTGGCTTACCAAGAATTTATGAATTAGCAAGTCTATTATAATGATGAATGGTAATTACCATTTAAATCCTGAGTCATTCATCAGCTTGTTCACCATATGTCAGGTGATACAAGAGTGCATGAATACTTGTCTAGTGAGTATTTCTCAAATTATTGTTATATTTGCCTGAACTTTGGACCTGAATGCCAAATACTAGGTGAATAAAAGTTAAAATTATAGAATAAGAAAAAAATTACATTTAATATAAGCAGAGGGGGAGAGATGGCACAGTAAGAAGTAATGCTGGTAGTGACACCTATTAGCATTTGACAATTATTAGTACATTTTTTTAAATTTAGAAAGAATAAACGTGGATTTGAGCTTTTTTGAACATACACAGAAAAGCTCATTATTGCAAATGAAATCCTTGTAGAAGATTCCTGGGTAAGGAATAATTTTTGCAAAGAAAAAGTCAGGTTTCGGAAAGAGCTTACAATTGGCCTAGCTATCTCAATCCAACCTGAAGCGTCACAGGAATTTCTGCCATCATCAGATGTTTCTTTAGGAGTGTGAAGGCATGTAGTGGCTTCTGCTAGGGTCTCAGAGAATATAGCCAAACCAGTTGAGGTAATTTGATCCTACCAGTCTCCTCCCTTGATGATCCTTTATGACAAAGGAAAAAAAAACTGACAGGGCACAAAAGCTGAACTGTCACTCCAAATCCAACCTGGGGTCTATTAATGGGACAGTGTGGGGACAATTTCACTTAATCTGTCCGTGCCAGACATTCCAGGGGTGCAAATTCAAGATTTCTATCTCCAGAATTCTCAGTGCATCTTCTCAAAAAAGACAAAACAATACAAAGCTATCCTCTGGGTCCCCTGTAAAAAATCACTTTTTAAAATATGGGTGAAATTATTGTAATAGGAATGGGTGCACATTTTATGTCAAGTGATAAAGGCTCTAAGGACAAAGTAAACATTAATGATTATCACTTAAACTATTTCTTTTCATTTTGACATACGGTATCTCTTAGGTTTAACAGGTCATAAACTGAAGCCAACTTTCTGAATGATCATTTAATTCTTGAAATGTAACCATAGACTAGGAAGAAAATACTGTGATATTAATCCTGGTGGCTGACAGGAAATGCTAGACCCAGAAGCTTAATGGTGCTAAGCTGAATGGAATATACCAAGTCTGCTATCCTAACAACATACAGTCTCTGTGTCTGTGCAGATTGGAAGTGTCCTCTAGCTATAAGCATCTAAACAGAGGCAAACATAAAGTAACAGTTTTAAAATAAGAATCTCGCAGAGTTAAACTGAGAGGATCTTTTTCAGCTTATCTAGCTGCGGAAAAAAAACCAAACCAAGAATATTGTTTTAATCAAAGGTCTGTTGTTCTATCAACACCCAGTTTTCTTCACTGTGCTGAAATTGTGGTTCTGCTTTTTATTATTTTTGCCTCCACTTCTGAAAAAAATTAAGTTTTTTATTGCTGTTCTGAAACTATTTATATGCAGAAAAATGTTGTTGAAGTTTGGGGAAAAAAGAAAGAACCACAGAATTTCCAGTTGTATCCTCTTACCTTTGGATCAAACCAAACCCATGATTAATAGATCACAATCCTTCATTCAGGTCCCTACAAAAATTGGGAAAGGTGTCTACCCAGAGGTAGAATTCACTGCCAGCCCATATCTTAGAGTGAGAGGCCTTGTGTATTTTAAATTTAAGTATAATCAGGTGCTGTACATTACAATTAGAGTTGCTTTCTTTCTTTATTAATGGACTTAATTAGATAATTACAATTTTTTTAACTGTGTTTTGCATCAATGATAAGATGCTTTTGGTTTAGATGCCCTTGGTTCAGATGCCCTTGGAAATTATAGAAGGAAAACAAATGGGAGCCTAGGGAAGAGGGATAGGGACAAAATTAATCTGCAGCCTAAGAGGAAGAAGAGTGAAGGAGGGAACATGACAGAATATTTCAGGGAAGTTCTGAATAAAAATAATGACCAAAAACCAAAGCCATGTGTCTCGAGGAAGAGGGGTAGGATTTGTGACCATGAGTTTCAGCTGTAGACTTGAAAGTAAGCCTTTACTCAGACATAAGGAAAAAATACCAGAATTATTCTCTATCCTCTTTTGTATTCTGTGGAATTTAACCAGACTATAAAATAGCATGTTTGTTTTGACTTCTGAGCAGCTATTAAGAAAGGGTTTGGATGCCTGCAAAAGCCATCCACAATTCAGACCTATGCAATGAGCCACAAATCTGGGAAAGATAACATTTCTGTTTCTGATTGAGGAAAAACACGGTGTAATAATCAGGTGAGTGTTCTTTCAAGGAAAATGCTAAAAAACGTCCTGTATGGTGGCAGATACTATATCCCTGGATCAGCAAAAAGAGCAAAGATTCCCATTGACGCCTCCCACCAGAGGCCCCAGTATTCCTAAGGCTGCCTCTGTATGTCAGCATGTGAAGTTGATCTTTCCCAGCTGACGCTGAGCTGAAATTTCTTGGAAGCAGCTGGGGTGGAGATGTGCCAGACAACCTTAAAAAATAAATCAGTTACAAGTGAACCAGGGCAACCCCCAAGGCCCAGAGGTAGGGCGGGTGTTTTGCTACATGCATTACTAATTAACTGTGAAAAGTTTTGAACGGTCCCAAAATTTTTTGTGAGCACCAGCTACCTTTTATAAAAAAGGCCATAAAAAGAAAGTAGAAAACACAGTTCCAGTAACTGAAATGAAGCACAGCAGAGTTTAAAGTGGGGAGGTTGCAGAACCCCAACCCACAAGCAAATCAATTCTAGTTTTCATTTTAGTTTTAATTTGATGTGATTCTTCATGTCAGACAGAGTGTTCCTTTTCATAACTCAACTGACATAACCAAGAGTGAGGCAAAATTTTTATAATGATTATTTCTTTTTAAGCCCATTCCCCAATATATTTTTCAAGACAAAAATTACTTCAACCCACAGAAAGCCTTTGGAACCCTAACTATTCAAAACCTAACCTGCAATTAGGAGGCTTGAATCACTTGGAAAATCAGGTACTCTTTACTCTGCCTTGGGGTCCATATTGCAGTGGGCAATAAGTATTCCAGGCCCTGCATTTTTAAGATCAGGGGCCTCAAAGGAGAGTAGGAATTGTACTGTAACAGCTTGATTTTGGCTAACCAAAGTAAAATAATCATAGTTTTCATTTTTAAAAGCCATTTTAGAGACTGGAGGAGCCTTGAACAAGTTTTATCAATAGTAAACAAATTAATTGTAAAGTTTTGCAACACTGAAAATCTATGAAGATCAGGAAATGCACATATCCATTAGGCTCTGAATATATTTTGCTGACCTCTCCAGGCAACATTTTTCAAGTGAAAAATCAGTTTATTTGCATCATTTTGTGTACCAGTAGTACACTGTAAACTGTATAGTATGTTTCAGAGGAAGGGGTTTCCACTGTTTTCTGTCTCTACCAGATGCAGCTGTTACTTGATGGCATAGTTCATTGATTAGGGCTGGGCAAAATTTCAGTTGTATTCTGTTTCTGCCAATACCCAGCTTAGCTATGCATGACTCTTAGATGATTATAGCTCACATTTACCTCTAAGATGACAGAGAACAGAGACATATGAAACACTGAACAACTGAACTGGTACTAGATAACCGTACCAGCCACTAACATTTCTGTTCTTTGACTTGTCTAATTGGTAGAGCGATGAAAAACAGGGAAAAGGAAGTGCCTTTTGTAGTTCATGGGAAAATAATTTCCTAAGCCTGGGCTGCATTAGTGTCTGGCTGGTACCATTCTGTACCCCTGGAGTTGTGCTGCCCAAGGCCCCAAGCTGTTCAGAAGCAGAGGCTTTAAGTCACCTTCATCTCCTCACCTGGGTCCTCCTGGGAATCTGTTCATCTCCTATATTCCTGCGTCCTTGAAGCCTTGAGAGGTGTGGTGAACTGATGGCAGTCCCAGACCAGGGTGCTTCAGCCGCATCCTTGTATCCTTAGTAATGCTGCATGCACCAGCAAGCGACACGGTGCAGGTGCGAGAGCCCAAAGGAAAATGGCACATTGCAAAACAGACTGAAGGGACTCCGCCTCACCCAACACTACGTGCTTAACAAACACCTGGTTTTCTTCAAGAGCCTCTGTGTGTGTTCCTGAACATGATTGTGTATATATATGCCTATCTGTACATGCGATGCTATATTGTGTGTGTAGTATGCATTTACTTCTTATTTTTAAAAATAAAATTAAAAATATAAAGAGAAACAGGTGCTCAGTGAAAACCACATACTACTTTATACGCAGAGGCTAGCTTTCCTGAATAAGTAGATGAAAAGTGTTTGAGGTAAAAAAAGAAATGTTATTAGATAGGACAAAGATTCAGTCTGAGGGGGCTATCTGCACAATCAAGCCCAAAAGAGAATTTTCTTTGTCAGAATTCTTGCTGGTAAGAGCAGCAGAAGAGTCAGATTCAACTGGCTTTTAAAAACATTTATCCTCTTTCTTTGTAGTTGTGGGGGGTTTTGTTGTTGTTGTTGTTTTGGTTTGGATTTTTTGCTTCTTCTGTTTTTTCAAAGGTCATCAGGAAGTTTTTGAATTAAGTTGGAAATGTGAGCAAGGATTTTAGCTTAGGAAACCTTTCCCCAAAAACAGAAGTAGACAATTACTATATTTTAAGGATTCATTCAGCTACCTAATAGATAGTGCATGAACTGCTGTATGTGACCCATAAGGGCAAGATTTGTGAGAGAAATAAAAAATTATAAGGCAGAAGTTGACTTATTGAATTTAGGCTAAAATTTCTCACACATGCAGTACTATTTTAAAGGAAACAGATTTAATAATAACCTCACATTTAATCACTTGGAAGACATGATTTTAACTAAAATATATCACTAGAAAATCAGTGGAATTATTCCTCCATTTTCAGAATGAAACCCTGACAACACCTCATTTCATTTTAAATTAAAGAGTTATTACAGAAAAAAAGAAATAAATATTCAAATCTGTGGTTTGATGGAATTATTACAGCAAATATAAACAGAAGCAGATGGACTTGCAAGGGCTATGAAGAGAAAAAGCATGCTAAAAATTAATATTGCCTACAATGCATTGACTTACTGTAATACCTACCAAGCCATCTTTAACAGTAGGATTTAAATTGCAAAATTGACATGGCCAGTTTCTAGACCTTGACTTTGCCTGGTAAGGAGATCCCTGATGTGGAGGGGACTATTACTAAGATTCTGAAGTTATCCTCTGCACTGAATGAAAAAAAATATTCATGCCTTTAGGGGTTGTGGGTCCTTGCTGTGATTTACATAACTTACTGTGAGCAGCCATGGCAGACACCAATTATAGAGAACTTTGTAACTGCTCTACCTGTAGCTCCCAGTGGAAGCCATGTTTCTGTTGTATTAAATCTGTACAGAAATGACAATGGGGGGAAAGGAAAAAAAATAAATGATGCCATGAACGTTATAAGTAAACCTTTGGGAACAACAACATATGTACTATGGTGGAATAGATAATACAATTTTTCTCAATGTTTCAGAGAGCATGCAACTAAATTTAAAATAAAATAAAAAATAAAAAAAAGCAAACCAAGAGATCCAAAACAGACAGGAGCTGTAATGTCACTTTGCCTTTGACAACGACTGCAGTTTTGTCAGGTAATAATCTTGAAAGTTAAAATTATTCCTGTTATGTGTTTGGCTTGGAAAGGAAACATGGACAGGTAAAAAGAATATATGTTTACCAAAGTGTCATCATATGCATTGCAGGGTAGGAATTCTGAATGTCAGCCCAAATTTAAAAAAAAGGTGCTTAAAACTGTCTCAAAAGCTTATGGAGTTAGTGGATTAGTATTCACCGTGGAACTATCTGTAAAGTGGTTCACTGTTCCGCCAAAGAGCCTCAGCTGGGTAGCTGGTAGGTAGCTGGGACCTACTGCCACCTCCACAGGAGAGCCGAGGAAGCTGGAGGCACATTTCCATCTCTCTGTGTACGTGGCCTGGCACCGAAGGGTGAGTTATGGCACAGCTACACATTTATCCAGACTTTTCTGGGCATCAGAGAGAAAGGAGAAGTAGTCTTCTGTGAAGATAAGGGTGCAAATATTCAGTGCATCAGGCTGTTCTTGCAGTCCTGCTGCAAAGTGGTCTGCACCAGCTGGGCCATCTGCTCTGTGAAACTTCATCAGTGCTGGGAGGACTGAGCATGCTGGGGTGCCTGGAGCTACCCCTGGGACACAGCTCAGATCTGTGTCTTGTAAAAGCCCTGGAGCCCTCTTGAAGTGTTTCTCTTGGTGCTTTAAAGACTGACAGGAAGCACTTTGCTGTTATGTCCTCAGTGCTTCCTGCAATGTTAGAAAACAACAAAAAAGGCTCCATTTTCAGACTTCTGTGTCAAACAAAACCAGAATGCCCTTTTAAAGCAAACAAACAACCAACCAAACACCACCCAACCAAGCAAACCAAAGCACCAACAACGCCTCCCCAAAAAACCCCAACAAAACCAAAGCCCGCAGAACAAAACCCCTTTCAAGAGGAAAACAGAGGTATCTTAGGCTTTCTGTCTGAGCTACTAGTACTGCTGGTGAAAGGGTGGAATTCTGAGCAGAAGTGAAAGGACGCAACCACCACTCAGACAACCCATGCTTGTATGTGTGGTGGCATGACTGGGTCCACTTCAAACCTAAGCATGAGTAGAGATGTTTTGTCCTGCTTGCATTTCAGGTCAACTTTTCAGCTCCTGCCAATCCTGGTTACTTGGGTGGGAGTTTATTCTCAGTTGAGCAGGTATCTACTAGAGTTTTCTATATATTTGTATTGTCCAAAGCCTTAAATTTCCTCTTTTCTCTGTTGTTGGTTTTATAATAGCCTGTTGACCTCTGGAACCTAGCAAAATCTCTTTTGGAACATTTGAAAATTGGGAGTAATTCTCAGTGTATTTGATCTTAACTGTTAAAAAAACACTTGGAAAGTGAATTCACATAATTGAAAACTAGAACTTGAGACCTCATGCTCAGTTCTTTTGTTCTTCATTAGGACTTACCTTTTTGGTTAACAATGCTGTATAAAAAATAATGGTTGTAACTGAATTAAAAGTAGATTCCACATTGTCTCCTCTCTTGCATGAATCAATCCTGTCTGCAGCACATAACCTGAAGGAGTGTTGCTCATAAGTTTTGCAAATTTTCACATATGCTGAAGTCAAAAGGTCTCAAATGCTCTTATTTGTGTCTGAAGAGCTAGAATTGATAGTCTGCTATTTCTGCATGCTCTAGACAAGGGGGAAAGTGATGGATGAAATCCACAAAGGGCTGAATTAATTTTTTCAAGACACGTTAAAATTAGACTAAAATATTTGTAGCTGGTTGCTATCTTCATCTGGAACACTGAGCATGTTCTTGTCTGAGCATTGACAGCAAACCAGATCAAGGACTCTTTGTGAGGATTTTTTTCTTTTTGGACTGAGCCACAGGAGTATGTCATTGTGAGTCCAGGAGCCTAATCCTCCAAGCATCCATCATGGGGCTGGTCCATCCTGGAGAGAAGTTTCTGCTCAACTGGACCTTCTCTCAGCACGGGGTAAGAAGGGTTTAACAATCATCTGTGCATGCCAACTCCATAATGCTGCTGGTGAAAACAGACCACTCTACATATAACTTATGCTAAGATGGCTTCACTATATACAGCAGTGAAGTTAGTAATTTTCAGCATTGTATCATATACTAAAAATTCTACAAGTCCAAATGTAATTGAAAATGGGGAAGCAAGTAAAGTGTTGATGAACAGTGGGATTCTGCAGGATGTCAAGAGCCTACAAAAATCCCTTCACCTGAAATTCAGAGCCTTAACCAGTTCACAGGTCAGGTCAAAGAAATAATTTTTCATTTTGCTGTCTGTGCTCCCCTTAGTCTCCCTTTGTGCATCGCACTCCTGGAAGGCACTATCATCACAAAGCCAACAAAAAACCCAGTCATTTGCATCATGATTCCAGGGATGCCACAAATTTGCAGAGGAGCTCACTCCAGCCCCTAGGAGTGATGGGATTAGAGCTGTTGTTTTCTATGCTCGCAGACATGTTTCATCTAACAAGTCCCTACTAAAAACTAACAATATTGTAATCTTAACTAAAGCTCTATTCATTGCATTCATTCCACTGCAGGTGTTACCCCATAAACATCATTGCACATTTCATTGAAGAGAGGGAGATGGTGACTTTTGAACCTCTAAGCATATTTAATTGCTATTTTAAAAATTTAAACACATTTTTATATTTCACATATTTCAGTTTTTCTGCCTGTCTAAGGCTGAAATAGGATGCTGTTTCAAGCCTTGCCTCATGTTTATGAACAAGGCAAGGTGCTCTTTGAACATATCACATTCTACTATAGCAGAAAGAAAATAATTTTATAGAGTGTTTTTGCATATGCTATTAAGATTCAAGTCTTGATTTCTTCCCCTTCTAAACAGTGTCCCAAAGACCTGTGGTATCCTCTGTGTTAAGTGCTGGGTTCAAGAGATTAAGGGCAATGACTGGCATCTAGTTCACTTTTATTTCCATTTCAGTGCAACCTCACATCGCTATACATCTGTTTTGTTGATTCAGAAGAGCACTTGAGATGCTTTACAGTTGATTTTGACAAGTGCTACAATTTGATATGGGTAGATAATTCTTGCTGAGTTGATTTCAAAAGTACAGAAATTATAATTTTGAGTAGATATTACCTTTCTTTATGATCAGAATTTTCATGTAATATACTGTGCACTTAAGCTTCTTAATCACATTTTCTTTTTTTAAACATTACATTCTTTCCATCTAATCAAGTATTGCAAATTAAAATATTGTTCTAAATATATCTTATATTTTTTTCCATGCACTGTGGATGGCTCATGCAAAATCCACTTGAAAAAATGGTCCCTCCTAACCTTCTCACCAAAACTATTTGGTTTGGAATTTGATTAAGCAGCAAGACAGGACAGACTATATGGCAAGGTTGATTAATGCACACCTCGGGTGCATTTCACCTCATGCCTCCAGCACATCTGAGGTGTGGAGTAATCAGTTCAACTGCTTAGTCAAAGTGTTTTAATATGATTATAAAATGGGCAAATGTTAAAAAAAAAAAACCCTCATATATGACAACATATCCTTACACTACTAAATGTCATGCACTGAGATGAAATTTGGACCAAAAAAAATAAAAGTGAATAATTTAATTAAATTCCAAGTTTAAACACAACAGTGGTATTTAGCTGAAATATTGTATGGAGTGATATGAGTTCTCCATCCTGTTCCCTCTGCACCCCATTCCTTCAGAGTGTACCAAAACAACGAACCCATCATCACTCCCAGTTTCTGGCTCCTTCCTTTTTTCCCTCTCCAGTCTAATTCTTTACTCTCTTTCTCCTTTTTGTTTGTTTATTGTCCTTCTGCCTCAGGCATTTCTCGCTGACATCAGTATTTACCGGGCATGAGCCCTCCCTCTCCTGTATTGGTGGTCCCCAGGTGCTCTGCAGCACATGAATTGATGAGGGAAGGATCTGTCCTTGGCTAACCTCTGTGAGCACTGTAGTGGGGTTAACTCCAGATTTACACCGTGCAACTGACAGCTTAAGTAGTCTCAGCTGGAGGCTTTCAACAGAAATTCGGCCTTGGTACTTAAAGAAATATGAAGTAGGATGAGCAGAGAAGTCTTCAACTTTCAGAAGGGACACCTATCACAGGTTTGTTTTTGTCTGAAGGAAAATGGACTAATTTATATTCTTAGCAGAAAGTACTGTCAGAATGTAATCTGAGAAATAGCAGTGTTGCACATCATGATTTCGTGATAACTTATTCCACAGATATACACGAGAAAGCATAAGCTTGCACCTCACACCTTCATGTGCCTGCTCCAAAGGTCTGGTGCTCCAAATATCTACTTGTGCCTGTCTGGGCTGGCACAGAGTTAATTTTCTTCATGGTAGCTGGTATGGGGCTGTGTTTCAGATTGGTGCTGAAAACAGGGTTGACAACATAGGGATATTTTAACTATTGCTGAACAGTTCTTACACAGCATCAGAACCTTTTCTGCCTCTCACCCCACCTCACCAATGAGGAGGCTGGGGGTGCACAAGGAGTTGTGAGGTCAGGACAGCTGACCCCAAATGACCAAGGGATATCCTTTGTCCCTTTGAAAACAGAATTTGACTGGAAGTTTCTGACTTTAAACTAGAGGAGTTTCTGAAGAAAGGGGGTTTTTTGTTTGTTTTGTGGGGTTTTTTTCTTTATTTTTAATTTTCTCTCAAGAGATAAGAATATAGCCTAGAGTTTTTAAAATATCACTGGAAATGAGAATCTGCTCAGTTGTGGGGGAGTGTTCAGGGTCCCCAGGGAGCCAAACACACTAGCAAAGGGAGAGAAGTGTCTGGAGTAGTGATGGAGGGAGGACAAAGCAAGCAACAAAAATAACAAAGTAGAACAGAGGCTGATACAGAGAAGGGAGAAGAGGGAATTTAAAGAGCAGAGAGGGAGAAGCATCTGTCCAAAAAATAGAAGAAGATTAGAACAGGAGACAGGAGGAGTGGGGATGGGAATGCCAAAAAGTCCAGCTTCACATCCAAAACAAAAATCAAGGGTCTGAAATGGCAGTCTGCTCATGGGAATACTCCTTATTGATGCAAGCAGACCCACTGAAGTCAGTAATTGC
>JAKEPQ010001018.1:33387500-33417500 GCA_024500445.1 Entomyzon cyanotis
CCTTGCTGTAAAAGCAGTATTGGACAGATTAATTCTGGCCTTTCATCCAGCTCTGCTCTTTCAGGAGAGCTCCCCAGCACAACAGTACTACTCTGCAATCTCCTTCACAACAGTTTTTTTTTCCCCTAGTGCTAAACATTGCTCAGTGTGCAGCAACTTCAACACCCTTTACAACTTTTCTCTAGGGACAAGTACTACAAAGGGGTTGTCTTTTCTGAGGTATGTCAAGGCCTGAAAACCCACTAAGTGGTAAGTGTACAGCTCTGACCTGAATGAAGCGGCAGTGGCCTGCAGCCTGCAGAGAGCTCTCAGCTCTGTATCTATCTAAGCCATTCACAAGTTAACGCATCATGAAGGGAAATGCTTCCCATGAAGTTCATTTAGTTACTGTTTAAACAGAAAATAACCCAAAGATGGGAAGCTTTATTTTCATTGAAATTTACTATTTTGTTCATTTAAAATTAAGCAACTTGTCAGATTGGGAGTACTGAATGCAGAAAATAAATGTAGGATTTTGCTTTAAAGTTGGGGGAAGGTTAAAAAAAGGGATTTAGGATGTAGCAGAAAAAACCTGTAGAACACAGCTGAATTGAAGTATTTAAGATGAATCAAGCACACCATTAGATATATCACTGCTAAATGGTAGGAAGCTTCTATACATACTATATGTATTTCAAATGCTTAGGTTCACATATCATACTGCAGGAACATGGTATTTATAATATAAGTATATATAAATATAAGTATATAATGTATACATAAATATGTCTACACATGCATATACACACACACACACACACACACATATATATATAAAACTAAAATATGATAGATAGGTTTTGCTGGTAATAATTCATTTCTAACAATATGCCTGGTTCTGAAGGTGCATGTTTTTCAATACATATATATATTTTATAGAGAGAGAGACCTGTGTCATTGGCAGGGGCAGAGCAGAAATGTGGATTGAATGGTGAAAGTATATAACCCCTCATGTGTCATCTTTCTAGGAATAATCTCTCAGCATGACAATCCTATGCATTCAGAAGTATCCTGGAAGTTGCCATTGTATGGGAAAGTAAAGATTACTTTGATGCTGAGCTTCTGATAGACAAATAAGGGAAGGGCTGATTTGAGTCACATAGCTCAGTTGCAGTCTGACACATGTTCAAGCTCTAAGCCTGCAAAGCTAGGCTGGAAATTCTCTAGGAACAAACTTTTCCATTGTTTTCCATGCTCCCACTTCCAGTGCCAAATACAACCTGCAATTTTGAAGGTGTGCGAAAACAAGAAATAAGTTGAAAAAAAATTTACTACATCCTTCCACTGTTCAAGGAGAACCCTTCTGGGGTTTGGTTCACTTTCAAGTTTACTCAGATTTTGTCCCAAATAGCTCACCTACTCTGCTTCTGAAGCCTCACAGAATGAAAAAGTAAATCCAGAAAAACAGAAGCAGCAATGTTCCTAACTTGTGTATGTACCCTTTTAGGACAGGACCAAGTTTTTTATCGGGAATAGGAGTAAAATAGGTCTCTGTAATTATTCTTTGAAATCAAGTGAGATTTAGTACAGGAGATGTATGTGGTTTATTAGGCAAAACTCTGTAAGTTGAGTATTCTAAAGTAAATTTCCAGTCTGTTTTTTCAGCTGGATAATCTATTACATTTAGCTTTTCCCACTTCAGCCAGTGCTTGTTAAAACTTCTCCCTTTGTGTCCATGTGTTAAGATGATGGACAGTATTTGCTGATTCCAACTTATCTAGGCTTTTAACAGGAAAATCCTGGATCAACTCAACCTGTTTGAGCCAAAACCTTGTAAATGCCTGAGTCTGAAGAATGGTTTCACCGTAATAAACAAACACAAGTAGTTTATGGAACTCTGCTGAAAAAAAAAGAAAAATCTTAATATTAACACATTCATGTCCATAGCGTAGAATGTTGGTTTTGTTTGTTTTTTATTTTTTTTTAAAGTCTTAACCTGTTCTTTGCTTATATCACTGCACTCAAACTCAGTTGGAAAGAATGGCATATTGCAAAGAACTTGTTCCCTGCTCACTGATGGAGCAGAAATGTGTTTGTAGCTCAGGTTATGTTTTCTGCTCCTCATAGCTCTAAAATACTCACATATGGCTGTTACATTTTCACTTGCCATCTATTTACCTCTACTTTCTCCTTCCACATCCTTAACATGCTGATCTCAGCATTATATCAATGAATGATGCAGGGATATCACCATTTCTCTCTTTGTTTATTTGTTTTCACAGAAAAAAAGGGGACAAATTCTGACCAAGGAAAATCAATTTGTATGAAAAATAGAGTTTATGTAGAAAACAGCCCTTTTTATGAAAGCCAATTTCTTCTGACTTTTTATGAAAGCCTACTTTCCACTCTTCCTAGACAATATGCTCCTGAATATGTTGGTCCTTTACCAAACGCATTCCTTGGGAAAGAGAAAAAAATAAATAGAGAAAGAAATAGGGGACAGGCCATGAGTTTGACAGAAGAATGTGGAGATCAAGGAATTTTGCCAGTATAGGAAGAAAACAGAATAAATTATAACTTCTCTTAGTGTATTTTAAACAGCTTTTAAGTTTTAATGTGTAGTTATTGTGCGTAGTAAGAAAGACTATTTTCCCCATGGATTGGCTAACTGATTGCCCCAAGGGCAGAATGGGTGGTAAGAGAAGAAGCATCAAAAATGCATCCTATTAAAAAAAAAAAATCCCGTGAGGTTTCTCAGCTTCAGAAACATTTTGAGGTTCCTCCGTATTTCATGATTTACTGCTTAAACAGTCGTGTATACAGAACACAGCAAATACGACTGCAGTATTTGTATTTCACTGGGAACACGTTTTTGGTGCATCTTCACATTCTATCAAGTGACAACACAGAGTAGGCACTTGTCCTTGCAAAACAACAGAAATGAAAGGAACAGCCAGTTTTATCTATGTTATCAGAACTCAGTGAATAATTTGCAATTAATAATTTAGTCTTAAAATGTCACTTTAGAAAGTTCCCAAACTATTTGTGAAACTGTACATTTTTAAAATAGGTAAGAAATATTAGAATCAATAAACATCTTGCTGGTAGACTCCATAACAAAATTACAAATAATTGACACATCTTCTTCAGTTGTTTTTGGCTTCAGTTGTTTTTCCCAGATGCCAGCCTGGCCAATTTGATATGCTCACCGCCTCTACATGGTAGCAGTGTTGGTTGTGGTTTTCACAATTGATATAAGTTAGAACAGCCTGTAGGCTGCCCTAAATCACACCAGGACACAAGCAGAATTGAAAAAATAGGACTAGATTTAGGTATAAAGGTTGTCAAAAAGACCTTATCACTTTCCTCCCCAGGTGAAATAGCAGGCGTACAGAGACACATGAGCTGGCTGCAACTCACTTCATTAATCAAATCAATGTGAATTTCAAATTTCAAATATAATATCTGAATATACAATTTTAAATTGGTGCTGGTGGAGTTTCCAGCATTTGAATTACAAATTTGCTTTTTGCTAATCCATTCCCTAACAGAGATCAAACACTTGAAAATTCATGAAAAGCAAACACGAAAGGGTCACAAACATGGTCGAATGTTACCTGGCTGTTTAATTCAAATGGATACTCAAAGAAAATGTTTCCGATATTTGTTCAGCCCCTTCTTTCTAGTTAGCTTAAAAAATTAAAGTTAAATGGCAGACTAATATTATGTGCAAATCAAAAAAGAGAATCAAGGAGACTTGAAGATAGCGATGCAGAAGTAAATCATAGAGATGAGTATATCTGGAGTCATACTGGATATCAGACTGAGTCTGTGGATGTTCACATTTATAGCTGGCATTTTAAGTGTGACAAAAATAGCTGAAAAATTTGGAAGCAAGTTTAAATGTTGAATATATCTATCTCCACTGTGATAATCAGTTCTGCTGTATACTCATTCCCAGAAAAATGCATTCATATCTAAATGTGCACTGATATATTGAGCCAGTAGTCAAAGTTTAGCAATATGGGAACACATTTCCTTTCTGTTTCACTGTTGCAAGTGCTATTGACAGCAAAGTCAAATATGCCTTTAGCAAAAAGGAAGGAAGTAATGGGATTCTTGTGTCTCAAGTTCTGCCTAGTCACATTCAACACATATATTATTTTCCTGCCTTACAACAATCTACAAACAGAACCTTCTCATTTCAGTTTTTCACACGTTTTCTTTGTGTGAATCTCACTGAAATAGGCAAGCTGTCAGTGACAAAGCTTAGTGTCAATCTCATATGAAGTTGAGAAATGGGGATTACAAAAGGAAAAAGCTAGTAGCCACAATCAGTCCTGTAGCTACAAACAGCTTTTTTCACTTCATCAACCAAATTTTTACTAGAGGGACAATCTATGACACCACCCATCACTGATGTCACTGCTGTTTCTGAAGACATAAATTGCTTTATGTAACATAAGTTTTCACGGGAGAAAAAACACACAATGAGACTAATGTTTGCCAGGAGAAAATCCAACCCTTCCATATAAATGCCACGGACTCCTCTTGTGCTATGACTGTGTTATAAATCTAAGTATGCTACCACCACTTGTACAAGCTCTCCTACTTCAGTTCAAGTCAGGTTTATAAGAACCTTTTCATTCAATAGCAAATTGCTCTTTGCAGGTACACAGCAATTAGTGACTACAAGAGTAAGCAAAATGGAGAAACAGGGAGGTGATCCTGTCTCATGCATCACATTCTTTCTTTCCATCTGTGGAAACCTCAGCTTATAGCCCAGCTGGGATCTCTCCACTACTTTGGCAGCCTACAACTTAGTCCAGCAAGTGATACTGTTGAACTTGGTGACTCCATTCCTAGACCTGTCATAGGGAAGACATTGTAACTTTTAAAGTTCCAGGAACTGGATTTTAGAAGAAGGAAAACAGTTTTGGGGATTTTTACCTTTATTGCTGGCCATCAAAGAGCATGAAAAATTATGAAAAGATATGTAAAAATAGATCATTGAAGCTATCTTGTTGAAAGAAATCAAAATGATGGTTGCTAGACAGGTAAAAATGGAAGATCTCCCTAGTTATTCTGAAAAAAAAATTGACAAAGCAAAGAAGGATTGATTAACTTCTGACAGTCGAGTGCTGCAACTAGCATGGGAAGAGTTGTTTGAGTCATAGTGGGATAAAGAATGTTTCAATATTGTTTCCTTTTTCATTCCCTGCCTTGGTACATTAGTGTTTGTTCCTGTTGATGCAGTTACATAAAATAAAGGCTTTTGTGAATAGAGACTTTGATTATGTTTCACAAAATGGTCACTTCATGACTTTAGGATGGTTACTACAGGGACCTGTACTAGAGGGAAGAACACAAAAGCTTTGAGTGGGGGTGATGTAACTGATGACAGCATTCTGTTGGGTTTGAAAGCTGAGGGCTGATGTGGAGTAAACTGAAGATTACCAGCACTGAAGGGTGAGCTGCAGTAGTAGTATTGTTTTACGGGATCCTTGTTTTCTTGTTTCTCTTGCCCTGCATGAAGGATTTAATGACACACATTTTTCTCTTACTTTCTCTCCCTATAAGTAATTAGAGAAAAAAAAGCAAGGAACCGGTCGCAGAAGTTTATTTTGATTTTTTCCTTTCGACATACATGAATCTTATTCAGCCAAGATCTTGTAGATATTTTGAGATGCATTTGCTGGGCCATCATGAGTGATATTAATTTTATATTCCTTTTTCTACTGCCATGTAAGTGATAAATCAGGAACCGGGTAAGTTTCAGGCTAGTGAACTGGACAGGTAGGCTTTTTTTACCCCATGCTATGGCTGAATGTTGGTAATAGTAGAATTGACCAACAAATAAGTCATTTAGAGAAGGCTAGGTTATCTAAACTAAATCCCATCATGAATTTACATAGTTCCATATCTGCCTAAAAGCTGAGCCATCTGGTAAGGGTCAGAGTATCTGCTTTCATTCTCCACTGACACTAAGCAGCGGGAGAGGACTTCCAGATCTTAGACAAGTTTAAATCACATGCCAAACACTGACATTATTTCATGGTTTTTATTTTTTGAGGTGTAGGTTGCTCGTACTCTGTAGACTGGAGACTAAAAGAAGCCTTATGGTTTGCCAAAGGGTTACCAGCAATGCCACTCAGTCACTCTGCCTCTCAACTTCCTGCTGTAGCCACTGGACATCTCAGCTGCACATCAGTCACGCAAAAGCCATATCTGCCTCGATCTTTTATACAAAGAGTGCCAAGTCTTCTTCAGACTATCTTCTTGTAAGATTTTATTTACATGGTATAGTTTGAACAAATTAATATTTATTTTCCTGTATTTCTTTGAGAAGTTGAGATATATTTTTTGAATTCTTACGTGTGCCATCTTCAAGCTGTTTCCTGAAGTGTGATAGGAAGTGCTCAAAATGCAGATTTCCAGAAAATGCATCACAAAGGTTTGCAAAGCAATTTTTCTAGGATAGAGTAACTCTTTGTGTAAATTATCCATATTTAACAGGTGTGAGACATACAGGAATGGGTTATTTGTACTGAACTTCCATAATTTGCCACATTAATTATATTTTGTGGAATGAATACAGTTAATAGTGATCTACTGATTGCCTTTGTTCCATGCAAAGAAATCTAATTACATTTGGAAAATGTAATTAATAATAAATAAATTATTTTAACTGCATAACATTAATTACAATACAATAAAAAGAAGTCTAGTTCCATTTGGAAAGTGTTGAAGTGATCTTAGCAAATTCATAGGACCCCTAAGAAAAGTAAGGGTGTGACATGACTTCACATGCTAGAATACTGACTGCATCAGCAGTAAGCATCTTGCTTCATGAAAGGCATGGAAGGTAAAGGCTCTAGGATTTTAAATAGCTTGTCTGGTGGCCTGTGGTCAAAGTTTCAAGGGTTCCCAAAACATTTCCTGAGAAAAGAGGCTAACTGTCTGGAGCCTTAGGACTTCCACTGATCTTGAGATGCCATGGAGCACATTCGATTTCATAGCCAAATCTGTGGAACATGTAGGTTGCTAAAAATGTTTTGTTCCTTTAAGCTTGTTATGCCAAAACCTCCATCAAGCTTATCAGTAAGGTTTCTTCCAAATACTCTTGTGCTGATAATAATATCTCATGATCACCAACTTTTTTTCACACAAAAATATTTTCCCTAAAAAAATCGATCTTCTGATGGAGACACTTGCATAGGAAATGCTCCTGAGATCACTCACATGTTTCACATAATACTGTTTACCACTGCATCAAGGAGACTGTAAAAGTATTGTCAAAGCCATCATGAATACAGCATGCAGTTACTGGTTTAACTGCCCCTGCTGGAACCAAACACATCAGAGGAGCAATGGGAAATATATCTTAAAATAATAACTTTAGTCAATGACCCTACAGTCGGATATATAATTGCAAATCTAAGCGTCACAGACTGTAGCTTCACTGTACAACAGTGAGGTATAATCCTTGAAGATACTTGACCAGTCAGTCAAATACAATATGATTTGTTCAAGTAAAAAATGTCTAATTTTATTTAACAATAATTTTAAAATGTATAAGCAGAAAGAAGAAACTCAATCTTAAATAGAGTGGCTTTAAATCAGAAGCTGTCTGCCCTACTGCCCATATAAGGTATAGCATTATTTTGCAGCATGCTCAAAGCTGAGTTAACAAATGGCAAGTAGAGTCAAAGAAAACAGATTTGTCAATATACCACTATGCTGAAAATTCAAATCAAAATAATGTTTTCTTGTCATCTTCAACATATAAATTTGTGTGTTGCCTATAACAAAATGTGTCTATCTTTTGTAGGCTTGTGTGCACCTACAAGGATGTAAGTATTTGTCTGCATATGCACAATCTGCAGAATGAACTGAATAAGCAAGGTGAAATTTTTAAGGAAAATGTAATTTTAAATCTCCATATTTATTACAAACAGTGGCAGGAGTGCCCTGAAGATAAATATCTAGATAGCAGAGTTGAGAATTATATTGTTCTTGTGAGTTAAAAACATACTGTGGGAGCTAAACCATTATTTCTGTGTGTATACCTACATATTCCTCTATATCAGTACCTCTATCTATACACTGGGATAGAGAAATATTAGCTAACAATAGATGCATCTAATCAAAATGTGTGTGAATGGTATGTACTATGCACTATCATTTCATTCTGCAATTAATTTAGAATTCAATGGAATAATATGAAGTCTTTTACTACTTAATTAAACTTTTGTAATGCCTGTTTTACCAAGATGAATAAAATGCATAAATTGTGTGAGGTGACATCTAATGCATACAAAAAAGAGAAATGTAAAAAATCAGAACAGTGGGTACATTAAACTGATTCTTAATAATTGAAACCAATTTAATCATTTGAGATTATTTTATTCTAGCTGACGTAATACTGTAGCAGTTTTATTCTAATTATAACCTGTTTCATTTTACTCTGCCTTTCTAGTTAATTATTACAGTCAATTTGTAAAATGACATGGTTCCACATTTGCATAGGTCACTATTAAATAAATGAATAGCTGAAATTACTCTAGCATTGAAGTGTCAACTTTGGTAGAAGTCAAGAGGACTTCAAATGTTCTTCTAACACCCCTTAATGTGTTAATGACCACTATTAAACTGCAATTAAAAGGCCAGAGAAAAAATGCATGAAACAGTTAATAGAAAAATAGCAGAGACACAATTAAAACACTTTGGTTTTTGACTGATAGAAAATAAAGAGATATGCTGAAAGAAGTATAGTATGAATCTATGCCTAACACATGACAGAACTGACAGTTTAATGATAACAAATCATAGGCTGCCTTTTTTTGGAGCATTACACGTCAGCTTGACATTAACATCAGTAGTAAACAAGACAATGTAATGATTTTACCTTGTATTTAAATTGCTACTTATTGCAGTACTAAATAATAGCTTTAAATAACTTGGTGTCCAGGCTAGTGATGTACTGTGTTTGCATGAGACAGTACTGAAAGATATGTTTAAGTTTTTTGTCATCTTAAATAAAGGATATATGTATGTCTTAGCTGTGCAGCCTACCCTGTTTGCATCTGAAACCTTTCCTGAATCCATAACACTGTCATTAGGCTTGTTTGCTCGTGAGAGGAATGAGTAGTGATGATCAAGTCCTAACTCAAAGCAGGTCAGACTTTTAGGTATCAAGTGGTGTGTATAACTCCTAGAAAGAAGCTCAATTAATCAGAGGTATGGCAGAGCTGTCATACTAAATACTCTTACTTCAAAAGCATACTTTACTGAGAGATGAACTGAGTATTATGAGAATGGTATGTGTGATTCCAAAAGCTAAATTATATTCAACATGAAAATCAACATTATGTCTGAAAATTTAAATACATGCGTCAGAAATTTCAAAGTTATGGTTCCCACAGGAATTAAAATTTGACCTCCAAGTGCACAGGTAGTATTTTCTACTACTGTTACATTTTAATCATTCATATAATCTACATCTCTGCAATCTAGAGGAGTTATGTTTGCCATGGGAAATATGACTTCTTCATTTTCCATTATTATCTGTGTGTTGTGTATGCTCATCCATAAAATTAAATTACTTTGTGGGTTAAATCCTGTTGTCAGTTGCACTGTGTAAAACCAGGCTTGTTTTAGTGATTCAGTGGATTTAAGTAATTTCATTAATAAAAAAAAAACTTATTTGGGCTTTCTTATGCTAACTAGAAGATCATTACTGCTCTCCCTAAAAGTTCATCTGTGATATTGCTTAGCCCGTTGTAAATAGGCATGTACTTCTTAGATCAAAGGACTAAATCCCGATTGCTCCTTCTTATCATTATGTCTTTTCAATTATGCAAAATAAGCAAAAATATAGATCAGTGTGTTACCTTTTTTTTTTCTGCTTAATTCTTACAGATAACTTGCATTCTTTAATGCATTCCTCTATAGATCAGTATGAAAACAAAACTGAAGTTCCCCTTCCCATTGTGTTTATTTTATTAGGCATAAAATGTACTGTCAGTCACAAAAATTGGAGTAAGATTCAGAAACTATGTTGCATATTCTTATATAAGGACAAAATTGTGGTTGCAGATGGCCAGGTTTTAAAGCATGTTGAGGCATTTAAAAATGTAGATAGGCTCCCAGTAGGATTTTAAGGGGTTAGATTATTTTGAAAATCCTGCTCGGCACTGGATGTACTTCTTTGAAGTTCTTGTACATGTGTAAGTTCCTACAGTGGAGAAAAAAAAGTACATAATCAATGAAATAATTGGAATAGATTCAACCAAAACCATTTCATAGACACCACAGATTTTCCTATGCTTAAGTCTGTTTTTGTCCAGATCAATGTAGTTTCATTTGCTGTTAAAAGTGAGAGATAGTATTTATATTGTACAGCTACTGCACTAAAATTGTCTATTATTTGTAGCCTCTCTGTTTAAAAATCTCATTTCTTTAAAACATTCAAGGTTCTAGTCTTGCTTAGGACTAAAGGGCAATTGAATGTGAATGGGAAAAATTAAAAAGAAAAAACTATTTTACCATGTTCAAAAAATTGCATATTTTTTGTGAAAAATAAGGTTTTCTTCTGGGCCTTCTGTGTTACAGAAACTTGCCTTTTAAAACTACAAAGGAGAAGAAACATAAGTACACTTTGTTGAGGGATATGTTAAAGCAGATAGTTTGGCTGAGAACTCAGATTCACCAGAAATGTATATGTATGTGATGACGCTATATAATTTTGTAAATTCAGTACCTAACCTGTTGTTGCCTGTGTCCTCTGAAGGATTTACCTCAGCACCTGTCAAGTAAAAAGGAGAGCCCAACAGCCCCTGTGCCAGTTCTCGTTCCTTGTTAATCCAAACACAAACCAGTTTACCTCTGGGCTGATGCAGACTGCAGAGAGGCACAGGTGCTCTCCTTGGGGTGTTTTACATGAACCCCTGCCCTGTCCCTGGCTGGCAGAGGAGTGCTCAGCCTGTGAAGCTAAAGCAAGGATGTGCCTGATTGCCCAAAAAGCACCATGAACCACTAAGTACCTCCACTGGCCAGACAGGGGCAAGAGAAAGAAGAAAGCTTGTGTTAAAGCATAGAAGGAAGATTATCATTGCACAAAGGCAATGCAAAACTCAGGTAAAGGAAGAATAGAGTATATCATCAGGAGCTCTATAATAAAAATACAGTAATATTTGGGAAGCATAAGAAAGATTAACCATAGTTTTGGCATTCTGTATGAAATAATGTAAACTTAATAACTACAGCACAGAGACAGAGATGCAGAGGAATAACTCCACAAAAGGGAGAGGATTAAATGGTACCAAGCTTAGGTTTTCCTTTAAAATTATGCTCAAAACAAAAGTGATGTTAGTTAATTTAAACACTCTAATTAACCCTTGATATTTGTAAACATTTTTAAACAGGTGGTTTTAAAACATCAGTTTGGGCACACTATAAACCAGTGCTAGTAAGCACACAGAAGGGAAAAATTGATGACAGAAAAATGTGCTTTTATGTTTGGGGGAGAAAAATGTGGACCTACAAACAACTTTAAACATGTCTGGATTTTTTCATTTTGCTTTTATTTTTTGAAAGGGTTTTGTAAACCAAACCAAACCAGCAAAAACCCCATCCCATTTATTAATTGTTCGGGAAAATATTTTGGTTGACTTTCATGGTCATAATGATAAAGCAGAACTTGATGTGGAACCAAAGATACATATATGTAGGTGTGTTTAATTGTAAAGTTGAGAAAAATGTAGATCTATTTAAAGCAGGAGTGACAGTTGTTGAGCATTGTGATGTATCATCTTGACATGAACTGAACGAGTTAGATTAGTGACTGACACTAGCAATGTCAGAATTTACATTGCAGCACACACAAACTCTGTGGAAATATACTATTAGCACTTGGAGTAAGCAGTGATGAGTAATGAGATAAAAATTGACAGTGTCAATAATCATATGCCCTCACAGTCAAGAACTATGAACTGTAGTACATGTATGTATATTAGTAAGTGTGTATATCTGTCTGTCTGAAACATATCTATAGTAACTTTAATTGCTCTAAATTTCAAGAAGCAACTATCAAAACTCATAGCTAAGAAAAGGAATCCCAGTAAGGTCTACTTAAACCTTCTGGAGTGTGTTTTACTCTCTATGTATGTTCAGCTCTGCACATGGTGTTGGCATGCACTGCTTGCTCTATTTCACTCACCAGAAACTCATCTAACATGCACAGCTATACACAGGTAAAGGAAATACTCTCTTTTAGGAGGAGTGCTATTTTAAGTACTGTTTTTCTTGTTTAGAATCAGAACAATAATAAGTTTTACAGTCACAATGGGAAGGAGATACATACTGTAACATATCAAGCCCTAACTGTTAAAGAGTATCATGACTGAATGGTTAATTCAGCTTGGTAAAATTTGACTCCAACCTTTATTGTCTGAAATATATTGATCAAGTGACTCAAGCAATTGGCTCCAAAGTCCCCATCACTTAGGGTGCACCAGTAGCACGGCAGATCATCTTACCAGGATATCTGGCTCAAGTACTATAAGCACCTCTGGGTCAGCTCTCACATGGTCAGAAGTATTCAGGGCCCTGAAATAATCAGGGAGCAGGTAATTCCATCACATTGGTGAGCATACAACATACTGGTGAGTGAGAGGTTGTTAAAAGTAACTTTTGCAAAGGTGAATCATTACTTGTGGCATGTGAAGGTTAAATTGCCTTTTCCTCAGTTTCTCTCTGAAATCACGTTGACAGTCTCAGATTAAAGTCAGTGCCAACTCTGGATAGTTACTGAAATGTCATAAGGATGAAAACTACAGTAATGCCTCAGTGGATAGATGATTATTGTATTTTGCCCTTTAATAATATTTGTAATAACTTGACATGAAGTGGATGGAATGGCAGATTATTGACTGCCACTAGCAGTGTCAAAAATAATGCTATGTTGTATCAAGAAATTATGTATTTTGTCATCCACTACCATAAACACAGAGAGATACAAAACTGGCAAGAAGCTGTGCTTTCATCTTCAACAGTCTCGAATGGAGTCCTGAGTATGTTCTCCTGCTCCACCAAAGGCTCCCCAGGAACCATTAGCATGCCCCAGGCATATGGTGGGCAGGACAGATCTTTAAAGATTAATTCCTCTCTGTTTATTAAAATAGCATTTTACGCAACCTGGGTGCCATCTAAAATTAGTAATTAAAATTGAAAAATGGTGAGGTTTCATTGCTGTGGAGAGTAAAAAGACAAAACCCTTAAGAAAATTTAAGCTGTCATAAAAAAATAAAAACAAATACAGTGAAATAACAAAGAGTGATTGTACTTCCCATATGGAAGGAGAGCAACAGGAATGTCTCATTTAGATTTCTATTTCCTCTTTTTGAGAGGAGATGAAATAATGGGCATCTGCATGTTGTATCTGCTGTGATTTTGCTTCATTTTCCTTCTTTTTGTTGCTCTATAAAACAAAGTTACCAGAATGATTTATGTGTCAGGTTTATATTTCCAGTTTTTCTAATGGAACAATTTTATTTTAAAAGGTAAAACATATTTTTTAACCTACCAGTGACATCATTCTCCACATTGGATCAATTATCTATGCACTGAATAAAGTTTAATTGAACCCTTTTAAATCTGTGCAGCTGTTGTGCAGTGAAATAGGCAGGTGGATTATCTCATTAGTATTAATCTAAATGTTTTGTGGTCTCTGCACATTTTAATGTGTGTGGTGTATATATTTGGTAATAATTCTTGAGTTGTTAAAAATAAGATAAGTGCTACAAGAAAACTTTGATAATAATTTATGTAATATTTGGTTCTTAAACGGGATGAATTAAGGGCATTAAAATGATGAGTGATTCCACAAAACCTATTCCAGCAGACAGAATGAATGAAAGTATTAATTTGAAAACTTCTGACCTATTTTAATTTTATTTTAGGAGTGCTCTGTTTTATGCATTGATGTTACTATCAGGATTTTAGCTGGTTTTCTTTCCAATCAGCTTAGCTAACTTAAATCCTTTTTTAAGGTTCACCAGCATCAAACATTTCTACCTCATCTTCCAGGAATCTATTTTCAAAAGATATTATTTGTTCTTAGGACCAAATTCTGACACTGCTTACACAAGTGATTCGGGAATAAAGCTGAAAAAATGGGCCAGGACCACAGCATGTATAAAATACTATAAAGCAAAGGAGCTGTATTAGCTTGACTATCCGAGAACGTAGCCCATGATATTCAGATCTGAGGGTGGAGGGTCTGTGGGAGTTCTGCTTGGGGACAATGTGTCTCTGAGCTACCACTGAACCTGCTGGATGCTAATGTCAGGTAGCACTGAAGCTGCTCAGTGAGAAGCTGGCCTGGTGAATATATCCAGGATTTAAAGGTCAATTTTGTGCGTGTGCTCAAGTCCAATAAAGAGAGCACTTAGGCGGGAAGAGGAAGGCGTTGGTACATTACTGCCAGAGGGGACTCCTGTGTGGGCACCGAGCTGAGCCCAGCCCTGTCAGCTCCAAAGGGTAAAGGTGGAAAGTGCCACATGGGTAATCTGCTCCCACACACTGAGAGAGCTCGCTTTGCACTGCAAAGAAGGCTTCACTTGGAGAATTCATGGGCTCACATTTCTTACCATATACTGCCATATTTCAAATCGGTTGATTTAAAAACTGTTGTATTTTGTCTCCATTTTCAACTTTGATTTGTACCAGAAACTTTCAGAGTTAAAACAGTGTTACAGTTAAATGTTATTTTCATTGCCCTGATCCATCTTATAAATCTCATTCTTATCTCAGAAATATTAAGCAACAAATGCACAATATGCAAGAAAAGTGTAAAGGTATGCTTGAGAGGGGACTATGGGGAAAATACTTACAGAAATGCCTTGTTGCCAGCAAGCAATGCTGCTACATTTTATGTACCTCCCAACAGCTGACTGCAGAAGCTACTTCAGATCCAGCTCAGTTGTACAGCCTGGGGGATTAGTGAAAGAGACCACCCTGGAGGTTGTTAAATAGAAAAAATAGTGTGTCTGCCAGCTGGGGGCCGATTGATTGCTGCTTGTGTGTGTAAGGCAGTGATGAGGGGGAGGTGGAGAGGTGATAGGATTTGCTCCTGAACAGTTGGTTTTGTGAAGGACTCTCACTGCCTCAAAGCTGGTGAGGCCCTTGCAATTGTCCTATAGTTTGTCCCTGAGTGGCTGCTAGGTTTTCTTGCTGGAAAAAATTATGGATGGATCATAGTACTGAAGAAAATATCATTATTAGCAGTGAAGCAGCTTCCTCCTGCCTGGTACTGAGCACCTTCACAACACACTGCATTTGGCTGCAAAGAGGATAAAACCCTGCAACAACTAAAGGACTATAAGGTTCTTCTGCTTATGTGAGAAGGACTTGCAACAAGAGCTTAGGGATTTCACTAAGTATTGTAAAATCGTGCATAGCACTATTTTGTTCCAGGAAAATAAGATTCTTTGCAGATGATTTGTGGAAATCATCTCTCTGGCCCTGAGGACATTCAGCAGATAAAGCAGTGTGTTTTTCAGTCTTTCTAATCTACAGTTTTGTTTATAAAACCTAAATTAAATCTCTACATGCAAATGAAATGGTTTAGTTATTGCTGCAGGCAGAGGTTAGCAACTGTGGTCTGTCTTATCCTACATGTAAACACGAATTAAAGATTTTGTGCATGTTTATCTAAATGTAGGGCATTTATCTGCAGTGATAAACTGTTATCTCTTTTTTGATTATACTAATATTCACTTCTTTTTTACACTGCTGCAAAAAATGTCACTATCATTTGCCCAATCAGGGAACTTGAGACACCTAAACATTAACTATCTGTGATGCTGAAATTTCATACATTATTTTTGCTTTGTTTTCTGTCTGTTGATTTCTAATCTGTGTCAGAGTAGCTGATTTTACCAATGGCTGCTTAGTTTTGTTAATATTCTTTTGAGGAAGATTTTTGTCAGAGATATTTTGACAGCCCTGTTAAGGCAGCTCTACCAGCTATACTTTACCCAGGGTCTTGATGAGGTGATCAAGGAGTTTTAGAACATTTCCATTTTTAGCCAAATATCTGACTATTTTGCCTCATCACAGTCTGCTCATCAAGACCTCGTACATTGGGTACCAGGATAATTTTGGCAGCACATCGGTGGTTTTAGACAGGGGAAAAAATGCCGTAAGGAAAGTTTTACTCTATTGTGGTAAGCTTGACATGAATCATTGCTGCTGCTGCTTTATGTTCCTGTCCACCTATTGTAAACAGGCACCCTCAGAGATGGAAAGTGTTTTTTGAAGATGGAATTCAGGAAAAAACAAATTAAATTCTTACTATCTCTAAAATTTCCAAGAGGACAAGTCCTGATCAGAACCGGGAATAAGCTCCAAGTTTCCCTGGCTGCAGGGCAACTGTGTAAGTGAAGTTTTTGGTCTCCATTTCAAAGGACAGAGGCAAAAGTATCTTCCCATATTTCCAGATGGTCTTTACAGAGAACAATTCTTACATGGGTCTCTGTGTTTAGCTGTAGAACAGACATATTCCACAGCAGCAGTTACTGAATACAAGCTCGGGTGGAAGATACTGTCATCCATGGAATTACTTCGATGCTGTTAAGCTTCCTCATTGTTTGTACCAAGTGCCCAAAAATGTGCTGAGATGCTGAAATTCCCTATTTCAGAACAGGATCTACCACAATGGCCTTTTAGGGAGACAATCTGATAGTAGCTTAATTTCTCCATTTCTGTATTATTTGTACTGCCTGGGTGATTTTTAGACTTGTGATATTTGCTGCTTTTATATCTGTTGGGCAAGACATTATCCACTGACCTATATTAATAGTAAGAGAGATTGATGCCTGAGATATTTTAAGTCTGGTCTCATCACTCCTTTACCTTTTGGTACCCTACAGGCTTCCTCTGCTGGAGGATGAGGTGAACCCTTCCTGCATCAGACTGCTTCCCAAAGCCCTTTTCTCCCTCTCATCTCTTTAGTCCTCCCTGCCCTTTTCCCCCAGTTAAGCAGCTCCACTGCTGGTTCTCTGTTTATCTTTGCAGACAAGTTTCTGACTATTATTTTCATGCATCACTTGGCCATCTGTATGTTTATCCTCTGTGGCTGGTGAGGTACATGTCATACCCACACATCCAGACTCACAGAAGTTGAGATCATTTCTAGCAATAGTATGTGAAAAGGAATCAGTAAAATTATAATATTGCTTTAATTGATATTACTGTAAGAGAGAAGTTCAGTAAGGATAAGTTTCTTCTACAATACTGCAGAAATATAACATCTTACAGTGATATTTAGAAATGGTATTGGTCTTCTGAAGCTACCCAATTCTAGAATATATGGATTGTCTCTTTTTGCATAATAAAAGGCAATTTTGTGAAATACTAAGGAACTATTTGAGGATGGTGAAAAGGCTATAGGTTGCCAAAATCTGCAGCTGGATGTGACATTCTGGAAACATATCAGCAAGGAATTGAATAATCACAGTTTCCTACAGTCCACCAGCCATCTGATTTTAGTTTCTTATATTTGTACACATGTTCTTGTTTATTACATAATGAAAATTTGACACATGTAAATATACTAAGTTAAGTGGGATTTGAAGGTGGGCTTTAGCTGGAGAAATCCTATAAAAATGTCTAAACTCATTCTTTTCTTTCAGGCCAGAGGGTTTTAGAGAGATCAACTTTCTATGTGGCAGCTGGGCTCCCTGTGGTGCTGTATTTTATTTTATGTTTTATAGCATGTAGCTTCTAGGTTTAAAAACAAAATGCACTATTCACTTCCTGAACAGACCTGAAACTGAATTAGAAAAATATTTGCAATACATATAAATTGGGAGGGAAGGTACCATACTATGTGATATGCCTCTTATTCTCCAAAGGCCATAGGAGCACAAACACAAATACAACTTAGCATGGGTGAGGTAATGAAGGGTTTCTTTCACTTGCATTCCACTGGGAAACCCTTTTCTCTCTTCTGAGGTCTTACTCAGTGACTGGTGTACTCACCACCATCCAGATGGTCCTTTAATTCCTACACTATGGCTGGCTGTTTCCATCTTTCCTCACCATCCTCTCAAGGCTCCCAGGCGGCTTACCTTGCTACTCCTGTGCTGGCTTAAAACCTTACTGCTGGTCTTTAGTCATTGCTGTATGACACCAGCTTTACTTCTGACCATGTCTGCCTCCATAGAATCATACGCAGTCATAGAATATCCTGGGCTGGAAGGGACCCACAAGGATCATGGAGTCAAACTCCCTGCCCTGCACAGGACAACCCCATGGATACCATTATGTGGCTGAGAGCATTTTCCAAATGCTCCTTGAACTGTGTCAGGCTTAGTGCCATCACCAGTTCCCTGGGGAGCTTGTTCCAGTGCCCAGCAACCCTCCAGATGAAAAAGCTTTTCCTAATATCCAAACTAAATCTCCCTTGACACAACTTCATGCCATTCCCTTGGATCCTGGCCCTGGTAACCAGAGAGGAAAAAGGAAAAAGCTATGCACCCATTTATTTCTTTTTCTTTATTTCCTAATCCCCTGAACTGATTTCTCTCTACAGTCTATTATACTAAATGGAAATCACTGATTTCAGGATTTACTCTAACAACATACAGAATGACCCACTCCATGTACTTCCAGATTTCTGGGGGTCTGCAAATTGGCTTAAAATACAAAGGAGGGGGAAGAGGCTTGAGGCAGTTTTGCTGAAAGTGATACACCTGGAAATTCAAACTATGTAATATCTCACAGTCTTCCCAGCAACATGGGTAGCTTTCACTATTAACTAAGTATATATCCATAATTGACATACTAATGGTTTAATTAAATGGTTTCCAAAGCAAATCCTCTTTCAGCAAAGAAGATTCAGTGAAATCCAGTAGGGAACAGGAACTATATTTTTTAAATTTGCTTATATACACCATCTATGGAAAATTAAGATGAAATCAGGAAATTAGTGGACTTCCAAGGTGAAAATTCCTTTGGGGAAGAGATGGTGCTGGCAACCCCCAGCACTAACAGGGGCAATTTTTGGTTGCCCTTCAAATGGGAGTTGCTGATCAAACAGGCATTTAAGGCAGACTGGATTTCTTAGTTCAGCTTCTTCCAGTGGACTTCGTTGAAGCCCTTGCTACAAACTGAAGTTTATCTTCCCTTTCCTTCCATTCCCATTGAAAAACCCAGAGGGAAAGTGCATTCCTTGAGTGAACCCCTGTGTTAGGCTGACCCAGGAATGTGTAATCTGCACATCTCTCCTCCAACTTCACTGCACTGTGCTTATAAATTTGAATCCTGAATGGGTTGCATAAAGTGAAACAGAGTTTGGAGATTTACTGTAATCACATGCTGACATTTTCCCACATCACTAACCTATCACATGATTTAGCAGGATTGTCAGCTCCTGCGTGAAGGAGGATGGGGACAGAAATAGCAAGGGTGTTGTAAGATGTCATGGAGGCCTTCTTGAAAGCACGGTGTGGGAAGCTTGCATGTTATTTGCTGCAGTCCCATCTTTTAAAAAAGATCCTGAGGCTGTCATTTTGATATTAGCAAAAAAAGTAATTTACACTTTAAAAGACACCCAAACCCATAAATCTTAAAAGACAGTTCTGTTTTGAGCCTGAAAAAATACAAAGTTTTAGGCCTGGTTCACAAAATGTTCAGAGTCTCCAGCTTTAAAGTGGAAAAGTGGAAATTAAGTTTTCTGGCAAAAATATGGTTTTTACTATTCATAAGCACTTTTCTCTCTCTCCATTCATAAACCCAAAGTTACGGAGCATTTCAGAAGCTAGAATATTTTGCCAAAAAGTTTTAGAAGTATTTACTCTAATCCACTTGCTTTCTTTCCTTTTCTCTTCCAACTCTCAATTACACTGTCTTTCTCACTCTGTGTATCTTCCTGTTACAAAACCATGCCTGTGATATGCAGCTGCTCTTCTACTGCCGAGAAAGTGTGAGTAAAGGTATAGAGGTGCTTTTTTTCATTAAGAAAAAATCCAGTGCTATCTCACATCATTTGTTCTTCTAACCCTAAGTATCAAAACAAACCAAGGACAATCATAGTGGAAGGAGAGAACTGAACATAAATTACTTTGATGATACTATGGTAGTTTTGAATCTTAGATTAAAAAAAAAAAAAAAAAGCTTTTTCTTAGTTTTACTTTAGACACTGAAAATATCAAAGAGTTACTTTTGATTCTGATTTTGCATTTTGTTGTCATTCATTAATTTTCAGACAGTTTGAGAAGATATGCTTACATCTTCTGGGATTTAAGACGTTTACATTTGTATGGGAATGCAGCCAGACTCTTAATAGAGTTTGGCACTCTCTTCCATGGTCTCACTGAAAAGACTCTGGTAGGAAGGCACCTGTGTTGGTCTCCATGATACAGAGTGTGATAAAATTGCTTAGGTAATAATGCAATATATCACTGTTTAAAAAGGTAAAAAATATGTGTATTGCCAAAAGAAGTATAGATTTAATGACCAGTAGCAGAGAAGGGAGGTGAAAGCAACAGATAGGGAATATCACTCTAGCTAGTGTTTTTGGAGAGAAGGAGATTCATAACAGTTTGTCACAGTCCTCCCTGGTAACACTTTTTGTGAATCCTCAGGCTGCAAGATAATTGCTCTCTTGGAAACATCATTTTTGTTTTCCATTTTGAGCAGCTCACACAATGTTCTATCCAGCCTGGATATTTTTATAACATTCCTGTGCTCAGTAACAAATTCAAATCCATGCTTCCCAGGTGGAAAAATCTGGGTATTTTCTTTTCTAAGGCACGTTGTAAAATCTCTTTCAAACCTCTTGCTTTCCTCCTTGACTAGGACACTTGGTCTCAAGTTTTGTCTTCATTCTTCACCAACCACCAGGAACAAGCAGATAAGTTATTTTGGGAAAGGTCACATTAGTCTGTTTTGAGTGGTTTGGGTTCTTCTGCAGATGACTGCTCAGAACTGAAAAATTTAAAACATCATCCCAGGTTCAGGATCATCATCAAGCAGAGCTCAAAGTTTCGTTTAACACCCAGGCAGAATTCACAAGGATGTTATTCTCAAAAGAGGAAATTCTGCCAATGGTGATCCATTAAGAAAGAAAATCAAAACTATCAAAAACAAGAACAGTCGGGGAAATAAGGAAGTGAATATAAAAACTTTTCTGTTGTGGTACCAACTGTAATGCACAGAGTGCTTCATCCTTCTCCCTCTCAGGAGAAGAATGCCTACTTAGTGCTTCTAGTAGTACTGCCAGACATATAATTTTGTGATCATTAATAACATTTCCTAACATTAACCCAATCTTGTACTTTGGGATGCAAATTGATTGCTACAAGGCTAGACAAATAATTTTTGTTTTTTCTTGGTTTGATGTACACATTATTATTGTTTTGTTGCTGATTTAATCCCACATTCCATTACTACAGTCAGGATACACAGCTTGGCACACTTATGGTGTGATCCAATATAAAAAATCCTATATTATCATTGAGATAATTAGAATTCATTTTTAAAATTTTTTTTTCCTTTCTTACCTTCTAGGATATTAGATTTCTCTTCTTTTTTACTCTTAATCCTCTCAATCCTCTTTTTCAAACTCAACACTCCCTGAAATCTTTCTTTCCTGTTTCCTTCTTACCCCATTGTTATTTCTCTGCTTTGTTCTCCTTTTCAGTTATCCTATTTGCTCCACATAATTCTTTCAGCCATTTTTCACTTCTTTCTCTCTTCTGCTGGCCAGTGGGAAGGAGTACTACAGGACAGGAAAAGCACTGAAACTCTGAAACACATAAGCAAGCTCATTTCCACTTGTAACATATTTGTCCCTATATTTAAGTCACTTATATATTTATACACTTATATTTACAGTTACATTTGCCTACCTTTTTTTTTTTGTTGTTGTTGTGATGACCTCCAGGCAGCTATGGTGTATTAGTGCCTGATATATTAGGAAGGAGATCTCTTCCTGGCTTTGGCATGGGTCTCTCTTCTGGGTGTCAGCAGTAACCTGGAAGCAGGATATTAATTCAGGATTTCTCTGCAAAAATCATCCATCAGCACTGTTAACTTCCTTTGTCCCTGTTGCATGCCAACACTCAAATGACCATCACAGTATGTGAAACTGCTTTCTACTTGCCTCTTACCCCTATTCCCCATTCAGCAGTTTGAGCTCTTCTTTTAGAGTCCATTTCCTTACACACTGGAAATAGAGGGGGAGGAGGGATTTTAGTTTTCAATCTTATATTTTGTGATTTTTGCCGTGGGAGAGTGTAGATGACTTTTTTCCATTTTCTTTTCTTGTCAAATCCTCTCTCAGCCAATGTAATTCCTCCTTCTCATCAGATGAAACACAAATCACGAGAGACCTCATTTTCATAGAGGGAAAGCATTTTTTCTGATATTAATTACATTTTTGTGCAAGATACTACACCCTGTACAGCTTGTGCAATGGATACTGTGATGGGGGAAGAGCTGGGTTGCTGTGTGTCTTCTACATTTCTGCTCTTAAGCAAGGACATCAAAGTCAGGCCTTACGGTCCAGTTTTTCCACCTGTAAAGTGACAGTCTTTCAGAATTGTATCTAATTCAGGCTGTAACCTCTAGAAGACGGAGCTGCTTTTTAGGATTCCCTAGAGGGGCACTGGACAGCTTACACATGTGTAATGGTGTATCTGCAGCCCAGGCTACCTTTCCTCTGATACAGCATCTGCCCAGTTTGGCATGTCTACCTTATGATAAACTGAGATTTTTGATGTCTGTCTGCATCCCAATTTACTGTCCCATTTCTTTTCCTCTTTTCTGTGCATATTTTTCTTATATCTTCATTTGCCTTGCCATTAGGCAAAAAGGGTGACTGGTTGACCCTGTGAATTTTAAAGTTTCAACAATTTTTTAACATTCTTTCCATGAAAATGTACTCTCTGTTCTGTTTTTTTTTTTTTTTCAGCTAAAACACTCAGCAAAAACTGTTTCACAACTTCAGGGGAGTCAGGATTCAAATGTGATTAACTCAGTCAGTAGTCCACTCCAAAGAGCTTTACATAACAACAGGTATTGAAAAGTCACATATATGGCTATAAAGGTAAAAGAACACATTATCCTGAAACAGAGTAGTTACAGCTCTGCAGACAATGCTGGGACTCCTCTGCTGACACCTTTAATAAATTTGTCCCCAAGTGTTAGAAGGAACTAATAGACATTTTAGATAGCATCTATCATGGCTGGAGAGAGTGATGAACTCGATAACCTCTTGGGGTATTTTCCAGTCTCATTTTCTTGATTCTGTATGTGTTCTCTTAAACTAACACCTTTTTAAAATAAATCTGCTCTGGTAGCAGTGGTAGGAAATACTTTAAACATATGTTTAATGTAACTGCTGGTGGATTCACATTCCTTAGACCCATCTTCCCTTGATATAAGGACAATGGAGGAAACCATTAATAATGAGCAGATAACTGTGCAACAACCAGGTGCTGTGGTATGTATGACCAGCTATGTAAGAACCTCCGAGCACTCTCTAAGGCAAACTATCTAAGTTGGTACTGTGGAAAGACAGCATTATTTTGTAAAGCCTCTCATAAATGAAATAAAAAATAAAGAATGAGTAGAAGATTGTATAAAGGACAGTGCAGCTGTCTGCAGAACCTTTAACTTGTTCCCCAGTGATTTATATATATTTCATGTATTTACTCTACTAATAAATAAAAAATGAGTACTTGCCATAGTAACTGCAGCAACAAGTGGCACCAATGCTACCCCTCAGCTACACAACCCCTCACATGAACATTACTAATCCCAACTTTCCTGGATTTCATTTTCATTATATGTTTAGCACAGTGACTAATTTTGTCTGTTACTCAGCTCATTATTGTTTGCAGTTTTCTTGTTTTGGATTGAAACAGCGATGGTACGAAGGCTGATTGGTAACTGATTACAACTTTGCAGATTGTTTTAAAGACAAATATACAATAGCCTGCAGAAGTAGATTATTATTATTTCTTTTGCTTTTCAAAGAAAACATTTTTTTAATTTCAAAGAGGTGGGAAAAGGTGAGGTATAACACATGGATATCCCAGAAAGGAAAGTCTTTTTTCCTGGCTTCTATTCCATAGCTGTGCAAATGCTGAAATTCTTTGTTGGTCTCTTGAACATGGAGCTGAATCAGTTGTTATCTGTATTGTAACAAATCATATGTGATATAGGCAAAAGTGGCATTTCTCTGGTTCTGCAGTCAATTTTCACAGAAGTGTAATATTTGTGTGAACTTAACCTATATGCTCATGCGCATCTGGGCAAATCCTATATTTACCTAGAATGCTTAGATGAGCTTTTACACACACGGAACTAGATATAAAGCAAAGGAATGTATCATATGCAACAGTATATCTGCTTGAAATTTTATTGCCGTGTTTGTTTTCTTTACATTTATATAGAGGGTTTTTTCCCCTTTCCTCTTAACAAAAATTATGTATCCCACAGTATAGACAGATATGTAAATGTTAGAAATAAGAAAAAAAAATAGGACAAAAGTGGTCTCAACCTCAGAATGATGCCAGCTCCCCAATGAAATCATTTGACTGAAACCATGGCAAATAGGTGAATTTATATCTGTCACTTAATGGTTTGTTGAGAAATTAGAGTCCTACAATCCTAATAACCTGGATTGATTTGCTGTTGTATTCACCTTTTTTTTTTTCCAAGGGTAGATATTTAGGAACAAAAATTGCAGACAGAAATGGAGGACCGAAAGTTTGCAAAATGCAATTAAAAAAATACATAATTACCACCGAAGTCACTTAGCAAGAGAATGCGCACTGGCTCTGCTTTGGGAGCCCGCACTTGATTTCCTATGAAAATTAATCGGCTATCAAACAATCTTCAGCGGCTGAGGATGATTATAAAAAGGGAAGAAAATGCCCTTTGTGTAGGTGAAATGTGTCGTGGACTGTCATCGTAATATACCTCAGTGAAATGAAGGTTAATTCTGATGTACAACCTGCATGACAGTCATTATCAGTGAATCATGAAAATAAATTAAGCTACTGAAATAGATACGTTCTTCTCTCATACACAGTGGGTATCCTGTGAGGAATGGACAGATGAACTTTACAGATTATTATTGGAAAATAGTGTGGAATTCAATTAATACACCTAAAGACACCTTTATAGAGGGCAGCCATAATTTAAATGACAGCAGGAAGTAATTTTGCTGGATATAAGTCAAATTTTTAGAATTTCATGTTCTACATTATTAATTTAAAACAAAACTTAAAAAAAAACTTATGCCTTTTCCTAAAAGAAGTAGAACCTTTGTTCAAAGTTTCCTTAAATTGAAATAATTTTACATAACAATTCTGGCCTTTTCTTTGTAAAATTAACTCTCCTTCTCATTGCGAATTAGAATAAATCAGGTATGATGTCCCTTAAATATTCCCTATGTTTTTCTGTATGTAATGCCTCCAGGTTTCTTACAGATAATGAAATTGGTTCTCTAAATTTGCTCTGAAAAGCAAATAGATGATAATTTTTTTATGTGGAAATTCTGGGAGGAAAATAAATTGAGGCACTAAAGAATAGGGTAAATGGCAACCTTCAACAAGAAAGGTTAGATTTAATCCAAGCAGGCATCTGACAAGCTGCTGTACACGTTGAATCCATATCAGTGTGACCCTACCACAGACCTCCTTTATCCATTAATCTACACTTCTTTTAGCAGGGAGTTGAATTAGCTCACTGACAGGGCATTGCCTGCTGATTAGCGCACATCATTCTATAGAGCAGAAATGAAAGAATCACCCTCCTTCATTTAACTCTACTGTCCTACAAAATGGTGCTAATTTTTCCCCTTTCCAAAAGCAACAAGTTCGTATTTTGAATACAGCAGGGCTCCAAGTCGATTATTTATATTGTTGGGCTTAATTTTTTTTCTCCAAATAAAATTTCCTAGGCAGTTTTCAAAGCAGGTAAAGGGCTGATGCAAGCAAGGGGGAGAAAACATGTTTTTGGTGAAAAATAACACTTTTATATTAGATGTAAACAGAGTTGAGAATTCTCTGATTTAAATAGACAGGTCAAAAATGTTTGTATTAAAATTCTACTGTTGTTATTCATTTGAAGGAAAACAAAGCAAAGATATATTTATTGAAATACAGTGACTGACAGTGGTTGAAATGAAACCTTACTGTTTATTTCAATACAGGGTTAGTCAAAGGTTGGGAATTTTATTTTATTTTTCTGGTGGAAGATATTTGAAAAATATTATTTATAAGCTTCATTTGTTTGCTGGTCTGTTTTTTATTGAAAGGGCATGTTTTAAAACTGTGCCAAAGCCAGCAACAGCACTAAATGAAGAGGGGGTGGGAGGCAGGGTGGGGGAGGGTGGAGAAAAAGAAGCAGGGGGAAAAATAGCCACTTAAATGCTGTAAAGTACAGTATTTCATTTGGATTGATTTGAAAGACCAGAAACACAATTCATTTTTATTAAAACAGACTTATGACACAAAACAAGTATACCTTTAGAAATGTTTTATTGGGAAATGTTGCATGTTAAATGAAATAAGTTAAACTACTGTACAACATTAAAACAGATCCACACACTATAGCTAATGAATTCCATATTCTTTCTCGAAGCTTTCAATGTTAATCACAAAATTCCATATAATTTTTTTATGTACTCAACTAGCAAGTGACTGACCTCTAAAAGTCACTAGTTGGGTAATAAATTTTATAAATCAGACCTATTATAATGAAGTATTTTTAAAAGCATTTCATCTTTGCCTGACTAGCTCAAAATTTGACTTATTTTGATCAACAAATGTTAATTGTTCTCAATTAGAAGAGATGTTCAAGGACTCCAACATTAATTTTTTACTTATACAGAATACTTATTAAAAATTAAGGGAAGCTTTTCCTGCAAATACTTTTCATTAAAATAAGGAAAGCCATTAGAAAGCATCCTCATACCCCTGCCCATATCACAGAATTCATTTGTTTTGGTGGTGTGACCCCTTCTAGTTCCTTCAAATATCTCTTCAAGGCCTACTGTGACCTCTTAAAGAAGCTGGACAATTAACACTGGTGACACTGAAGACAGGTACAGGTCATATCAGCTTATTTAAATAATAAGCATTTAATAAAAAAATAAAAAGATCAGACCTGTAAAAATGTATTTCCATAGTTAAAGTAGCAAAAGATTTGTACCTATCCTGTTTGACTCATTTGAGCCATCTTGTCAAAAGGAATATTTCATGTAAATGCCAGTGAAACTTAGAATATTTTCTGAGGACTGCAAATATGTCAAGGAAGGGACAGCATTTTACACGTTTACATGGTATTATAAATATCTGTTTAGGGGATCCTCTCAGAACAATAATGACAATGATAGCAAAAGGGAAAAAAGTCTAAGAATGTAAAACTTTCCGTAGTGCATGAGACTGTCACAGCTGTCTCACATCTGGAACTAGCTGAGAGCAGGCAGGCAAACTCTCAGGGCCACCTTGGAGGAGACGGTCAGGAGTAGGGACACAAAATGAGAATCCAGGCCAGGCTGGAGAGGGCCAGCAACCAGTAATGGGGACAAGCCAGTGGGGAGGGCCTGTGCTGATGTGCATCTAATGGCTGTGAGCCAGCAGGAGAAACAGCCAGTGCGATGGGAAGAAGGGCAAGCGGCATCTCTCTAATCTGTCCAGGCATGACCATCTCCCCTCTGTATGTTCCCTCTGTGTTTCAACTGCATAAAGGCTGATTAATCTGCCTTTATACACCTGAACTTCTAGCCCAGAAGAATCACCCCAATAACCAGCAATTCTCTGAGACTGCTACAGAGATAGCAAAGGTTGATTTGCCAAAGTAGAGGAGGGAATTTCTGATTTCTTCATGGTATCTCAGTGAAAGGGATTACATATGTTTTGGTGTGTTGATGGGAAGTGTTTCAGAGGTGTCAGATGTAACTTTATAATTTAATTTTTTGGTTTGCTTTGCTTTGTTGTTCTTTATCACTTGGTCAGCTGAACCTTAAAAAGCAGAAAATTCATGAGTGTGCACATGTTCATGAGTGTGAAGTTGTTTGATATATAAAATCAAATGTTGTGTTCCAGTTGGAACATCAGTTAAATTGATTGAAAAAAATGTAGCACAAAAGTAATTTCTATTCCTTGGATCTTATTGTCGGCAGCACAGCAAAATTAAAGCACTAGAGCCACCTTCTGACTGCATTGAAATTGCTGCATCCTGGTAATGGTGCCAGCATTAATACGTTAAATGGAAGGGAGCACGGTACATATATTTCAGTTCTTTGTATCATTACCTGAAAGGCGTGGCTCAATAAATACTGCATTTTGCTGTAAATGTGGGTGGGTTTTTTCTTTATTTGTATGAAGCATTATCACATCTGTAAACATTTCATGTCATGCTTGTGGTTAGTTCCCTTCATGAAGTAATAAAAGGAAATACGATGGTGTACAATTCTACAGGAAAAGCCCTGTACAGTACTTATTCCGTTACGGAAGAAGTCCTGAGTTCTCAAATCAAAACATGTAAACAACAGCCAGAATAAGATTCAGTCCAATTTTCTAAACAGGGAGAGAAAAAAAAATCACCATCCCAACCCTAAGTATTTTGGCTGACATTTTACCCCAAACTCTCTGTGTATGAAGTAACAATAAACCCTAACTGAAATAAACAAAGACAGTTATATAAACTTATCAATAGCTGGATATTATAGAGGATTATTGAAATTACCTTATTTACAATGGCAAATCAAATCGTGATATCTCATATCCCCATGAAATTCCTCAGAAGTCAATAAAGTTGAATGGGTGCTGAGCAGAATTCTAACCCTGTATATTTACTCAAATCTTAAAGCTTGCTGCTTACATTAAAGTCCTAGAAAGGAAAATATACACAAATAGATTCCTAGACACCTTTTTTGCCTATATTTTGTATATTTAAATATTTGAACTGTTATTCTGTACACACAACCTATAAAAATACAGAACTCAGCAAAGGAAATAATATGAAATATTGTAAAGTGAACTGGCCTCAGTATTATAGAGTGCTTGTTTGAAATAAATACATTTTAAATTTGTTGTTAAATTGTTCTGCTTAAAATATATCAAGCTTGATAGCATATATTGTTTTGAGTGTATTTAGTATTATTGCAAATGCTTAAAAAATGTTGTCAGTATTATTTTATGAAAGTCACACTTAGGAATTGAGGCAGAATTTTATTTTGCCAAACTTACAGAAATATCTGGCGGTTTTAGTTACTGCCTCTTGAATTTTCTTCCACTTAGGAAATTGTTTTCAAGACTATGAATTGCTCTAATTGAGCAGAGCTGCATTCTTCAGGATTTTAATGTTAGCTTTCTTGGTACTGTTAATTACAGGATAAGAATGATGAGAGTGAGAGAGGCACTTTTTCTGAATGGAAGCAAGTTGCAGCACATTAAGCACAGCACACTGTGTTATTTCAAAATGGAAAGGGAAAGGTTTTAAAAATAACTGTTGAAGGGGAAATTTTATTCCACTATTTGTTTTTTATGAACGATTCCCCATCCATTGCTAGTTTGCCCTGGGAGTGCAAAAGAAAGATCAAAACCCACAAGTTTTCTAGATTGGGTGTCTGCAAAAGCTTTACTTTCATTTAATGAAAGTTTTCTTAATACTGCTGAATAAGTATACTAAGAGACAGGAAAGAATATGATACTGTATCATTAATAAAAAATTGAACTGTTATGTTTGAGGAAATAAAAAGACCAAAACTTAATTAACAAACTGAGTGGAAAAAATAACATCCTCTAAAATTTTATAGAATGTAAATTTATAACCATCTGGCCATAAACTGCTGATGTTGATGAGTAGCAAGTGAAGTTTGTATGCACAGCCAGGCTTAGGAATCTTTGGGAGTGGTGAACTTGGCATGACTTTTTGTTTATTTGCCCTGGCCTTGATTTTTTTGCAGTGTTACATGACCTGCTCTGTGAAAGG
>JAKEPQ010001018.1:33422500-33465000 GCA_024500445.1 Entomyzon cyanotis
TATTATATGTCTAATGATGTTCCATATTTTCCTTAATCCCTGGCTCCTGAAGTCATACAATTCACTGGGGCTTGGTGTTTTCATTAAAAGAAAAGAAGTTTCTAGTCCTTATGAGATAAAAGGCAGTCTGAAGACAACAAGCCTGAGAATATCCTCATAGTTGGATGAGTGAAACGTAGCCTCATTTAGTTTTTATTTGTTATTTACATCCCATAGATTTTAAGCCTATCTTATGAGTCCGGATCTCTGATCGATAAATATTGAACTTCTATAGTATTTTTCTGCTTGTGTTGATCTATAATAATTCACAGTATGGCAAATTTGTCTATATTTTACCATAATACACAAAGCCCGGTATATAAAAATATATAAACATGAACATACACATAAACATGTATATATACATATATAAGACCAGGAAACCTAAGTATCTGTGGGCTAGGATGGACTGGACATACACAGAAAGAGAGAGAGAAAGAGTTTCAGAAAATAAGGACTCTTTTCAAATAACACTGATCATAATCAGGGCTTCTTGCCTTATGATCACAGAGCAGCTACATATGTCTTCAGAAATATGCTGTTTAGTGAGGGAATTATTATGAAAAATCCTTCACTTACCTGCCCTTGTAGAAGAACATCAACTGGAAAAAAAAAGAAGAGTTGAAAGATGACTCCCAGGAAGTACACTATGGTCTACTTTGAGGTACTTTAGTTATTTCTTTACAAATGCCCAAATATGGATAAAATATAGTGACTCCATTAAAAACTATGCTTATGATTATAGAAACCCCCATGACGGTCCCCATGGAAAATTTGACCCACTTCAGGGGAACATCAGAAAGTTCAAGGACTATGGTCCCATTAGTGTTGGCTGCAGCCAGCTTTGGCTGCTGACAGTACTTCCAGCCAGTGCTGTATCCATTGTACACTATAGTCATACATTACACTCTTCCCACCAGTGTTCTTTAATCCAGTCTGCTCCTATTGCACTTATCCCCTTCCTAGGTCACGTTACCTGTGCATTGCATCGTTGTGTTGCGTCTAACTCTTCCTTCTTTGGTGAGGAACATGTTGCTCAGGCACCACAGATAATTTTTCCTCATATTTGCCTGCTGTAACAAAGATATTTCACTCATAAAGTACACACTAGCTGTCACTTGTATCAAGCACTCTATTCCTCTGTGGAGGACATGTCACCCATGATAGCTAAGCCAGCTGTCACTCAGGCACAGAACTTCCAGACGTATATCTAGGGCACGTCACTCATACATTTCAGCTGTCCCTTACACCAGATGTCCTTTAAATCTAGCACACCATTCTACATGTATGTGTTCATTACAGCTGTCCCTTTTCCCTATCGCTTTCCTCTCCTGTTTAGTAAATGTCATTCAATTGTTCACTCCATCTGTCTTCTTCACTAAGTAATCCCTTCTCTGTCTATATACCATATCACTTAAAAACTCTATCCTGCTTGTATGTTATGGCTGTCTGTTGTACCTACCACTTTGTGGTAGGTTTGCAAGAGTCATTTATAGGCCTTAATAAGTCTCTGAGCATGGAGTTTAATACTTATCATTAGCACTTAAAATTCCTTCAATTTATCATGTGTCTATGACAGACTAAGTTTTCTCCAGTGAAGTCTTTTAGGTATCCAGGATTCGATAGGTGTATTTGAGAAAAATATCACTTGCCTAGTCAGTGGTGTATTTCTTGAAGCTCCAGTTCATGCTTAGGTTCACAAAAGATTCACGAATCATGTGTTCCTCCACTTTTTTTGCTTGACAGATCCATCACAATAATCATTTACAGAGCATGCTTATCCATTAAAAGGCAGAGAGATTCTCCCTCCCCTTCAATGAGGGACTGAAAAGTACAGATTCAAATCAGGGATATATTAAATTTTTCTTCCTCCTTAACCTTCCTCCAGCTGTGGTTTAACATGAGATCTCTCCTGCAGTGGAAGTGTATCCTAACCAAGGGATGATACTCACTTTTTAATTATTCTGTCTTATTTAATCCCTCACCTTATCATTTTTAATATATCAGCAATTACCTATGATAGAGTGAGACATGAACTTCTGACTTGAAGATATACTTGTGGTTATATGTCTGTCTATGGCTGTATTTCATGAAGAATGTAAGCTCAGCTGAAAGAAGATTTTGAGAAGAGATCTCTTGGCCACAAGCCCTCACCAACAAGAGATACTTGAATTTTGTCTGTGTTCTTTTAACTCTTTCTGAAAAAGAAATTACACCACAGAGATCTTATATAAAGGGAAAATCCCTTTAGCTGTACTATTCTCACTGATTTCTGTCATCTATCTTCTGGTTCAGTTTTCTTCCCTGAGACATAGTGTACTGTGGGTTGGGGAATAAGGAGAGGCAACTGGCTGGAAGTTTGCTTTAAAATCAGAAGTCATAGTGTTAAGCCCTCTTGGAAAATTTAACCCTTTACCAGTGATGTGAAATGTATAGGAAGAGGAAGGCTGGAGATAAAGAATAATGGTTTGGTTCACTATTATTTCAAATAACTTCAGCTTCCTTGCTGATGAGCCATTGAATCTTCAGCTTTATGTTTCTCTGTCCACAACTCATCATTTGAGCTGTGACTGTGATTTAGGTCTTCTGTTTACCAAACAGGAACTTCTTTTACATAGTTACATGATATCCTGATCTTCAAGACCCTTGTTCAAAACCTCATTCCTGAAGCCTTGTTTTCTGTAATTTTTTCAAACGTCTTCTCTCATCCCTTTTCATCAAGTTTTTCTAATGTCTTTAAATGTTCTTTTTTTAAAGAGACACAAAACTTTATTTAAGTGCTGGGCAGCAGTTGCAGTGTTTTGACAACATGTTGCAGAGTGACTTCTGTGGGAATACTCCACAAACTGTCTCATGCTGTCCACAGCTGGGCTCAGCTGCCCTGAAACAAGGGTTAGCACTCCATCATGTGGCAAAAATTCAGCAAGTAACAGAAGCACATGGTGCCTCTGCTGAAACAGGTTACAAAAGTACCATATGCTGCTGTGGGAAAGAAGAAATGGAGAAGATACATCGAAGGAGACATTGGAGGAAGTATACCTCAAGATGCACTCTTGGAAGGAAGAGCTCTTCATCAGAGGAGGTCACCTCTGAGGGACAAAGGCTAACAGGAAACTCATGGCAGGGAAACTCTTGAGAGGTTGTAGCCCACAGCAATCCATTCTGGAATAGAGCAACACCAGGAAGAGCAGAGGACCTAAAATGAACCATCACACAGTGTTCCCAGCCACTTCTGGCCCTCAATACCTCAACAAAGGAACTGGGATAGACTAAGTGGAACATATAAAGAAAACAAAAAGATCTGAGGCTGGGAAGGGAGGAGCAGGGCTGTTTGACTGAAGGTGCTGAAAGAAAAGGAAAGATGTTTACTTTGTACACAATTAAAGTAATATAATTCAATAACACAAAGTCCATGTTTCTTGTCAATAAATTTAATTAATTAATAAAAATGTCAACAGTCAAGACCACTGTGCCTGTGACCAAGAGTAATGACATATTTATGTGGTAAAGGCAAGTCATCAGCAAAAGAGGACAATGAAGGTCAATCTTTCCCCTTTTTAAGAGGGAGTAATCTACTACATGAAATATGTGATCAATTTGTAAGAAGTTCTCAAAGCATTTAGTACAGAGAAGACTTGCGTTCCTCTAGGCTATTTGCAGTCACAGAACATTATATGCTTAAAAACAATTGTTAAAAAACCCACATGCCCTGTTAGAAAGTAATAAACCTCTATCAGTAGGACAGGATCTTGTGAAATATTTTGATAAATGTAGATGTCTATGTTCTTGGTAAAATTAAATGTTCCCTTGATTGCTTTATGAACCTAAAAACCTAAACCTTTCTCAGTGAAACCTATAGGAAGTCTGTGGGCTTTCACATAGCTGAAACCACTTTTGATTATTTGAGTCTAGATTACTAGTTCATAGCTCTGATTTTTCCAAGATCAAGTGTCCTGCCATCCAGAAGCCAGTGCCTGTCCTAGTAATGCTTTAGTTTGACTTCTGAAGCAGTGAAAAATATTTACACTTGCTTAGTGCTTGCAGCTAAATGTGTCTCTTCATGGATAAACCTTCATTTATAACAGCACAAAAACTTGTCCTAGAAAAATTGTTTCAAGATTTTCCAGTGAAAGCACTTTCTGTGTAATCAGGTTCCAAAAATTCCTCAGTGAAGCACCTAAGAACTAGGTGGTGTCATGCCTCTTAACATCCTCATAAATGGATAACATCAGAATTATTTCACTGAATGTGTTTATAGCGAATAAGGTCGTCTACACCTGGGGCAGGCTCTCAGAGGTGCTGACAACACTACTGAAGCTGATTGCCTCAAAAGCAAATACACATGGTTTTAGTTTATGTCTGCCTGTAACTTACTAAATATATTTACAGGCTTGGTCTTGCAACCTGCTATGTGAAAACAATTGCATCCATGTGTGGACCATGGCAAAGCAGAGAAGACAGATGATCTTCCTTACATGGACTTTTCCCAAATATGCACGAAGCAATTAAAAATGAAACACCATTGCCCCCGTTTGTCTTCTCCTCACACTGAAGGTCACTGCACTGTCTGCTGTTAATCTGCAGCGGGTATGCTCTTTGGCTGGCCATCCCTTGCCAGGGAGACATGTCTCACAGGGGGTTTTGCAGTATTCCTTCATGGATTCCATTTGTCACCACCAGACATGACTACCTTCCTGGCAGACTGAAACCAGCAGTGAGCTCCAGTTGTGTCAGGAGCCATTAAGATAGCCCTTGTCAACAAATTATAAGGTTTGGTCATTGTCCCAAAGTTTCCACCTTGGTTCAGTAAGAGCTTTTTCCTAAGCTCTTTTCTTGGCTGTAATTCTTCCCTACTTGGAATGTCTATAAAATCAATGATTTAGCCACATGCAATTTTTATGATGAGCTTGAGCCTATTGAGAAGAGCTGTTTCTTCATCTGTATTTTACCAAGAACAACAAGGCCTCTGTCCTGACTGGGGCTAAATAATTCAAAGGACAAAAGCAGTCACAAGCTTTGTTAATACCTATAAAAATATGCAGATTCTAATTGTAGGGCCAGTACTTGACCCTGAAAGTTGCAGCTCACTAACTTGAACAACTTTGATGATTGACTCTCTTAATGTGCCCTGTAATAATTTCTCTGCTTACTAACTACTTTTGCACAAAATTAAGATACATCTGGACATTTAAAAATGGTGCATCTGACTATTTTAAGGAACTATCCAAAGGACTTTTTGAACTTTTGCAGATAATGTTAATCAAGCCAGGGATTCAGAGACTAAAAATAACCCTATACGGCAGAAAGAAAGAACTGGGAAAAATCTGGCCAATTAATTTTTCATATATTCTAAGCATAATATACAGGCATACAAGGGAATCAATATGTGAATATTTAGGGAGATTCCAATTAATAATTAAAAGTAAGTATATTAAAAATAGTCAATGCTTTAAAAAAACCTAATCACTTTCTATATTGTAATTACTGACCCAAATCTCACCATAAATCCATGCAGATGGAGTCTTAGGTCCATATGGAATGGTGGTGGAGTCCAAGGGGCTCTGTATGAACAAAGGGTTTGGTCAATGTGGAGCAAATTTTAGGAATGAAGCTTGCATAGATAGGATAGAGTACCATGGATAATGGACTAAAATAAGACATTATACGGAGTGCTACCTAATACAGATTTACTGACTTGGAGATAAATACTCATTAAAAGTGATAGATTTCAAATAGGTTGACAAAAGGGAGAAGAAAGTAATTACTAGGGTAAGGCTTCTCAGGGGAGAACATTATCTAGGAGTGCCAGGCAGCATCACTGTGGTCACTACTGGAATCCATCTTATTTCTAATGACAACTTAGTTATCTCAGCCATGGAAAATACAGAAGATTCACTAATTGTGCTCAGGCACCAAAGGCAAAATTTTAAAGAGATTAAAGAGAGTAGTCATGGCCATTATGCAGATATAAAAGATATTTCCAAAGCCACAGGTGACAAGCCAACAAATCCTTCTCCCTTACAGCCACTGTTGCAATGCCAAAGTACTTACAAACACTCTTCTGCCAAGAGGATATTCAAAGTATTGATTCCGTGTTTCTGTGTTCAGACAAAGTATTGATGCTGGCTTACAATTTCCTTGAACCTCTATTTCAATTTGAAATCCAGGAAACCCAGTCGGATTTTTTAAAATATAGGAAAGAGTGTCCTTCTGGACCTAATACTGAGGATATGCTCTGACCCTGCTTGCAAGCTGGTGTCTCTCAAATTCCCAAGGAGATGACTAGGTACTGGAATACAGATATAGACAGTACAGCACCTACTTAAAAACAAGTTATTGGCTCTTGGCAATAAAAGACAAGTAAGAGAGAATTATCAGGTTTCTGAAGCACATAGATATGAAAAAAGAAATAAGAAGCTGAAGTGCAATTTTTGAGGAATTTAAGCATTTACACACAAAGTGAGAACTATTAAAAATTTTTACTTCTGAAAATTATTGGACCTCTATGTTCTAGTCAGAAAATTCATGTTTATAGCCTAAGAAGTATAATTTTCCACTTTTAGAACTGAGATCAGCTTGAGTAGGCTAAATATAAAGGTCCATAATGCTGATCGAAAATTCAAAATTAATGAATAAATAGCAAATTGGAGTCCTACAAACTCCTTGTTATCTGAATTCAGAGAAATCCTTGAAAATGTTTGAGCATAACAAAATGTGCAGTGACCATAGACATTTCCTATGAAAATTATGGATAGTGGAAGGGAGGTGAGAACAGAAGAGAAAAGCAGAAAAGCACTATTATAGGCACAAGGAAGATTACATTTAAGTCTAATGGTTTTACTACCACCTGTAGTCCTGCTCTCACAAGAAATTACTAAGTATACTATTCAGTGGTAAATTGTATTTGGGGTAGCAGGAGAACTTAAGGCTCTGACTGCCAATCTCCCATAAACTTTGGGTTCAGTGCTTAAACTGAGAAGGTGGGTGGCACTCCAGATACAACCATATTTCCTATTAGCTGGCTTAGTTTTGGTCCCTTCCTGTTTCTTGATCCTTCTTCAGCAGTCCTGTAATAGTGAATATTTATTGTGTCCAAATCTGAAATCAAGCACCAAATGCAGACTTAGGAAATCACGTTGTAAAGGATGGGTATGGAATGGGTGCACAGAGCCATGCCCAAGGGAAGGAGCATGAGATAGAACATGACTGACTTGTTGCATCAGAAATAAAAGCAAAGTTACTATTGACACTGACAGTTCTTACTAAAGTTTAAAACTCTTCAAATTACTTTATGAATTGAGCTAGTTAAACTCATAGATGAATAGTAACTATGGCTTACTCAAGTAATGACAGCTTGTTATTTTTTAAGAATGGATTTGTGTTTGACATTTTTGTCCATTTTTCAGTCCCTTTGTGCAGCTGGGGTAGGTATTGCTTCAAAGTGACTGCTGTGAAGACACAAAGTGAAGCCATATAGAGGGTACGGTCCATAGGGGTTTGAGTTTGTAAGGCTCTGTAACTCCAAGTGCCATGCAGCTCTATGAAGAGTTAGATCAACAAAGCTTCACATATCTCATGGCTACATGGGAAGGAAGACACTTCTAAATGTAGACAAACTTGTAGGATGCTGAAAGAACAGAGAGAGGGGCCCTGTGGGGTTTGTTCAGTAAAGTTTCAGGTCTGAAATGTACCCAAAGGCCATTACAGATGTCACTTTTGGGCAACTGTCTGTTTACTATTCAAAGTTAGATCCTCACAGGAGACTGTGCCACATTGCAGTTCTTAGTCTTTTAAGTACTCTGATGCATATACTGAAATACTGGGCTCCAAGTTAGGGATCAAGAGCTTTAATGGAAACTTGTGCTGAAAACACTGCAGTCAGCATGCTGGGCCAACAGACCTAAGTAAAAATTAAATTGAAAATGCACATCCAGAATGTAAGTTCTCCTAAGCATATCCAGCATCCAGTCCTTGAATCCAGGAAGAAATTTACAGGTGATAACCTCAGCAGCTTGAGCCTGAAGTGCTAAACCTCAGCAAGCAACCTGAGAATTCAACTTGGAGTTAAATACCTGAGGTGTCAATTAGTGCCAGTGTCCTTTTGTGTATCTAATTCTGACTCCCTGAGTGTTGGCTTAAATCCAAACTCATCTCTTGATTTACTTTCATTAGCCAGTTTAGCTCCAAACGTTAACATTTTCAGCAATCCTATTTGCTATGCAATGCAGATGTTTTTTTCTGTTTAACTGCTACAATTTCCATCATGCAAAACATGATTTCCACAGCAAAGCAAGGGGGACTGTATCTACTTGCAATGAGGGTTTACTTTATATATAACACACCCGAAGATTGAAACTAAGGGCAGAAGGTGAACAAGAATCAGGTTCAAAGTAGAATAATTGTTCAACTTCTTTACAAAGCAAACACCTCTTCTATTTCTTGTGCTAATTAGTGTGGAGTGAGTGGGGCATGAACTGGGGAGCTTGAACAGACATATCAAACAGGAGCAAAAGGTTGAAATATGTTCCAAATGTCAGCACAACAGAGAAAATGTGGGGACAATAGGTCTGAAGGGAAGTTTCATTTGAGGGGAGAGTCAACGTAGTCATCAAGCAAAGGAGACTATAAAAAAAGAGTAGATGACACCTATCTGAAAAGTAGCAAGTCTAAGAAAGAACAAGGGTGGCAAATATATATAACAAGCATCACAAGAGTTAAATAACTTGATTGCAAATAGATTTGTGTCTTGTGGTTGACTGATAATTCTGAACTGAATTATACTAGATCACAGAATAAACTCATGCCTTTTTACAACATAGAGAATCCACAGGGAGCAGCTGTAGTTAAGAAAATTAAGCATTGGGAAAACTTCATTTAAGGGTTTTGCATTACCAAATACCAGGGAATCTGTGTGAGACAGAAACCGCCAATGCAAACTAGATTCTCTGGTGTCTAATAAAACTGTGATGTCTTACTGTAAAGCTCTCTTCTTTGTGAAGATATAGTTAGTAACTTTCTTGATCTTTTCTACCCAATTGCTTGTTTTCATCAATCTTACAGAAATAACACACTTATCATGATTCTACTCCTCTCTCAAATGTGTCTGAAACTAAAATTGCCAGCAGATTAGAGAATTACTGGAGAGGAGCAGACAGACAAAGGAGTGCAGACATGTGGAACCTGATTGAATAATATCCATTCCTCAGAAATACAGGTAAAAAAAATACTAGACTCAAATTACCATAATCTATGGACAGATTTACCTGTTTATAACTTTCTGGAAATCACTTAGGGATTGAAAGGAGTATTATATAAATACTATCTAAGTATTCCCTCTCTCTGTGGTCTTTCAGATAAGGATTAGCCTGAGATGGAATATTAGCTGTACTGAGATTCAAAGTTATTTAATCTTTTTTTCAAAAGGTTGAAAGGTGTACTGGGTTACCATGGTAAGGTTTTGGTAGTGAGTAGGCTATAAGAATAGCTCTGTGCGAAGCTGCCAGGGGCTTTCCCCGAATGTGATGGAGTCAATGCCAGCCACCTCCAAGACAGACCCACCACTGGCCAAGGTTGAGTCCATCACTGACAGTGGTGGCACCTCTGGGACAACACTGTCAAGGAAAGTAGGGGGGAAACAATGCACAGCAACAGCCGGGAAGAGAGGAGGGAGTGAGACTATGTGAGAGAAACTTTGCAGACCAGTGAAAAAGGAGGGAGAGGAGGTGCACCAGGCAGCCGGTGGTGCAGACCCTGGTGAAGCAGGCTGCTCTCTTGCAGCCCATGGAGATCCATGGTGGAGCAGACACCCACCTGCAGCCTGTGGAAGACCCCATGCTGAAGCAGATGGATACCTGAAGAAGGCTGTGACCCTATGAGAAGCCCACAATGCAGCAGGCTCCTGGCAGGACCTGTAGTCCCATGGAGGAACCCACACTGGAGTACTTGGTTACTAAAGGACTGCACTGTGTGGAAAGGACCCATGCTGGAGCAGTTCATGTGAAACTACAAATTCATGAAGGGCTGTCTCCCATGGGAGAGTGTGAAGAGTCCTTCCCCTGAGGAGGAAGCAGTGGTGGATACAATATGTGACGAACAGGTTGCCACCCCTGTTCCCAGTCCCCCTGCACTGCTGGGGGGTGAGGAGGTAGAGAAAATTGGAAGTGAAGTTGAGCCTGAGAAGGAGGGAAGGGTGGGGAGAAGGTGTTTCAAAGTTTGGTTTTATTTCTTATTATCCTGCTCTGATTTGATTGGTAAAAAATTCAATTTATTTCCTCACTCAAATCTATTTTTCCCCTTTTTTACCAAGGTGGTAATTGGTGAGTGATCTCTCCCTGTCCTTATTCTGACCCATGAGCCCTTCCCTGTAATTTCTCTCCACTATCCAGTTGAAGAGGGGGGTGGTAGAGGGGCTTTGGTGGGCACTTGGCCTCTAGCCAGGGTCAACCCAACACAAGACTAAAAGATTCTGTGAAATTTATGTAAAAGTAACCAAATTTACATGTGAAATGCAAACAAATGGCAGCGAGAGCAAAAGCACTACACTGGACAAAAAGATGCAAGCCAAGAGATGAGGCATCTAATTTTATATACTTCAGAATAGGGAAGATTAATGCAGGACATGATATGAGTCTACAAATACCTTCAAAGAAAGATTACAAAGAAGGGATGCAGGTAGCCAGAACTTCAAGAAATAGGGAGGGTAAGGAAAATGACCCAAAAATAAGACTGAATATGTTTAGCAGAATATTAGTAGAAGGCTGTGATCTGTAGTAGGAAAAGTTGGCTTGTGTTTGAGATTCTATGAGTAATTATTTAACAAAATAGAAAACCAAAATAAATTCAAATATTAAATGGCCTTGTGATGTAGGAGCAAGGAGAGACAATACTGAGAAGGCAATGAGACTTGGTGGTTTCTGGCACTGAAGTTAAAAATCTATGTCAAGCTGTGGAGTCTGTTCAATGAGGCTAAGTGTTAGACAGACATGATTTTTTCATCAGGAATTCATTGTTTGGATGTGGAAATGTACTAATTGTCACAATATAGGCAGGGTAAATTCCTTCCAGTTTCAGGAGGATGATCTACCTAGAAGGATAATATCTCTGTAATTAGTTAGCTAAAACATAGAAGTAGATACTCTGGTTTCTGAAATAAGTTCCCTCAGTGATCATAGAAAAAACAGAAAAAAAACCCAACAACCCTCAAACAAAAGAACATAGCAGAAATAGTTGTTAACACATAGGATACAGTCAGTAACACAGAGGGAGGTGGTGGAGTGGACTAAGCCTCTGCATTACCAGAAGTGTCTCTATGGCTTTGAGATCTCTTTGGCCAGCACTGCTCTGGTGCCGTGCAGGCAGACCTTTCTCACACCCGTGCCAGTGGAAGGCACAGATTCTCACTACCCCTGGGAGCTGGATAGCTCATGCGTTACCAGAGACAAAGAATGCAGAGTGCTCAACCAGAGGTTTATTTCTGAAGGGGTCCAGGAGCGAAAGAGAAACTCTGGTTTCTTTCAGATATAGAGATACAGGCCAACAGTCTGAGAGGGCAGGGGCAGGCGGGGGATACAACGACCAATGGGGAGAAGGGAGGGGGTGGAGTGAGGGGGTCAGGTTACAGCCAATCAGCATAGGAGGATTTACATCGTCTAGGGAGGAACCACTCAGCTCTCAAGGGGGTATTTCAAACTTCAGAATTTTCCCACCATCGAGTTCCTGCTGTCCCAAGGCACCTTGGCTCCCCAGCAGTTCCCGAGGTGGTCTCATCCACCACAACAAGTCAGCAGCACTTTCGTTTGGAAAAGTAGATTTTTTTTTTAGCAGCCTGGCCATGTCACGGAGTATCAGGAGGCTCACATTAGGGTCAGATGAGGCATTCTTGGCAGATCAAGTGGGAAGACTCAAATGTGCCTACTCCAAGGTAATGAGGTGAGAGTAAACTGTAGTTTACAAACCATTACTTTCATCCGACTTCAGATGTGTAAGTCTTTGTGCACTCTTATGCCATATATGCCAATTTATTTTCATTTGATTAGAATGCAATTCACGTGCTTCAAAGCCACCCCATGATGCCAAACGAAGTGTGTTCCATTAGGACAACTGTGAGATCATATTCAAAAAAAGCACTCCCATTTGTGTAGCCACAGCTTTAGATATCGCTGTTATGTATTGAACTTTCAGGTATGATAGCATGAGTGTTTATAGTCTCAAATGTTGCAAAGGTGTATCTAGGAGCAGTCACTCCTACCTGTGGTACCACCACAGTACAACTCATCTACTCAAACTGCCCATCCTCTCTTCAGAGCCAAATTGTTATATCACATTCTCTCAATCTTCTAAATCTTTTGTATCTCCTTTCCATGTTGAAAGCTTTTTGGACAGAATAAAACAAAGAGATTTTATTAAGAATAGGCAAAAAAATTATTTTATGGTAACAAGCGGCTTCTGTAATTATAGACTGAAAAATTACCTGAGTTTTACCATAAGAGGTATCTAAGACCTTTCTTTCTGAGTAGTCTGTGGAAATAAAAAAACACCATCCCTCTTCTCCGGAATATTTTGTAATATTTTAGAACATTTATTTCAGTGCAGAAGCCCCTCAGAGCAAGCAGTGGTCTTGCAGTTGGATTAAAGAAAGATGCCATCTGGGTTTCATTTGCAGCTGTGCTGCTGACTTGCTTTGACACCCTGAACAAGGCATTTAACATCCCTATGTCTCAGCTGTAAATGATAATTAATTACAGTTGTGTTCAAAAGCTCCAGTCAGGACAAGGCCTAAACACACTGGCTACTGTACAAACAAGGTCTGACATTGTCCCTGCCCTGAAAAATCTAATTTGAAGATAGATGCAGCAAGCAGGTCTGACACAAAAATAAAGAAGGGAATAGACAAGAGGAAGGTAATGAAAATAAGATAATGAGGTTACTTAGGGAGCCATCATAGAACTTGAATATTCCAAAGCATTAATAAAGTGATTAATTAATTATAATTAGCTATCCCTAACTGCACCAGAACCTCTCCACCACAGGTTCTGTGTAGATGCCATTGTAGAAGAAAATCCTGAGGAAGTACCTAACGAAGAGGAGAGGTCAAAGCCTTGGGGTTTAAATCTGACAGGTTAATCTACACATCAGAGCAATACAAAAAGAAGTGCAGAGCTGATAAATTAAAATTCAATTGACATCCCTAGAGAGACAAAGGAATATACAGGTAACCATGTAGAAAGGGAAGGCAGTTTTCAACAATGTTTTAATTTTTTTAAAAAAAATTTGTTAACAGTGGTGTTTGCTATTTTATGTTATTGCAAAAGTTATAATTGAATGGATGTCAGGTTGAACGTTTATATTTCACTTGTTGAATTGTGTGAATTTTCCCTTCCTCAATTAGCTGATAGGAAGCGAATATGTTGAAAACATTAGCAGCAGGTCATCAGCGACTAGTGATTTCTTTTTTTTCACATATCACTGCCACCTTTTTTCCCTGCTAGTGAAATGAAAACCAAGGACTGACATCAGCAAGAACTTCTCTTTCTCTCCCCTGTGTCTGTGTTACACCCTTTGTCTGAACAACCTCTTCTGTTATGGGTCAGCTCATATTCTGCAGAAATAAGTATGTTTTCCTCCTGTTCCAATTGCCTATTTGAAAAGTGATTTTTTTTCCCCTCAGAATTGATTTGAGGGGAACTTGACAGATTTGACTTCCACACTTTTTAATATTCTCTTCTTCCCTTAAACTTCTTTTACCTCTGTCTTAGTTGGATTTGAGATCAGAATATTATCTACTTTGCCCAGGCATATGAAACAGGCTACACAACTTAATTATAATTATGCCTGCAGAGGGGACCAGTATAGCAGGCATATGGGAAGAACAGTGGAGGAATCCAGGGAAACAGCAGTGTTGATTTGTTATCGTGAACTGGAGCAACAAGGAGTCCTGCACATTGGTGAACTAGGAAAATCTGTAGAGAAAAGGAAAGGGCTTTCTCCAGTCAATCAGTTACAAAAAGATATAGCAGAGTTTTCCCTTTTCACAGGCATAACTGGACAGACAGACCTTTGCTTAGCATAAAGCCAGGTAGAGTAAGATGATAGTCTGTAGGAATGTAGATTGAACAGCTGGCTTGAAAACAAGAATTCTCTTGCCCAAGAATTTATTTTTATTTGCCTTTACTTGAGATTTTGAGGAAAAAAAAGAAGCCCCAAAACCAAGGAGAGTTTTCATACAGACTCACAAGTTTGGAGATGGGCAGCCCTCTCAGGAGAGCCAAAGCAGTGTGCCAATCTCCTTGATTGCAGGCTAGAGGCTGGTCTCAATTTCTCTCTGGATATGTCATCCTGTATGCTATCATTTAGTGACATTTTCAAAATGTAAGACTTTTTTTTAAAGAAATTTGATTTCTAATAAAGAGGATTTTTTTAAGTGGAAAAAATTCATGTTTTAACAGCTTGTATCACTGCTCACCTAGAGTTGAAGCCAATAGCAAAATTCTGCTTACTCCAGTATGACAAGATATCAGTTTTAGAATCTAATTCATTTGCTACCACATAGAAAAACACAGTTTTGGATGATCTCAAAGGATCCACTAGGTGAAATCCATTGACTGAGAATTAGCCCACAAACACACAGAAATGTATTTTTCCAATATCAGATATTTCTACTCCCAGCCCAAAACTTTTAAACAGCAACTTTAGATCTGCTCTTTTCAACTTCCTGCTCTGGCTGTTATTTCTTTGAGTGTGTTTCCAGTTACATTGGGGAGAGGAGAATGAAAAAGAAATGTAGCTTGTAATTTTGGGAAATCATCTACTTATATATGAAATACCTTTCCTGTTTTTCCTGAAACATGCAAGACTAAGAGAAAATATTTTGTGAGACTTCAGTGTACTGCCGCTGTGGGAAGTAGTTAAAAAATATAAAAGTATTATAAAATATAAGAAACTACTTCAGTTGCAAAGAAACTTTTCTTCCTTACGTTTTGCACAGTTTTGCCATATTGCTGACTTTAATTAGAGCAGAATTCTAGACTCTGCTCTTTGGTTTAGCAAATGCCGTAAAATGAAGTTTATTTAACTTTCTAAAATAAGGAAAGCAGGATAAAGTTAATTAAAGTTAATTTAAGTAGTCATTCACACTCACTGTGTCAGTGTTGCCCAGGTGATGACTGATGTCATCCTTCCTAAGCACTCCTGCCCTCTCCATTGTGTGTTTTCCCCTCCAACAGTGTGTGGTGTCTCCCATATACCTTTTTTTAGTTCCACCAGTATTTTCAGTGCCTAGTTCAGAATGACAAATTAAGTAACAAGAAAAAACCAAAAAATTTCAACCCAAATTTCCTCGTTTCTTTCTTTTTTTTTCTTTATTGTACTTTCCTCAGGCATAATTTTAATTTAGACTTCTTATTGCCTTTTAAATTTGACAGAATATACCCATAAATTTGTTAGTAATTGTTTCATTTCCCAGCTTGGCATGTGTAGTTAACCTTGAAAGACTGATTGGATGTTGCCTGCACTGAACCCAACCTTAACTGGTACCACAAAGGTCACAGAACCACTTTCACTGAACCTGTGCCTTTAAACAAGAAGTTCCATACATATTGGAATTGCAATGCTTTTACTACCCATTAATTCATCATTAAAAAGATGTTAACTTGTCACTCTATATAAAGACTTCAACTCAAAAATCTCTCTGGCATGAAGTTCTCTGTAGCTGGCACTGAGAAATCTGAAAATTTTTTGGACTAACAGAGTATTTGTAAAATACATGCTCATTTTGTTTTTAATTGGAATAGTTTATGGAGAAAAAAGGTGTCTTTCTTTACATTTCAGTTTCTTTACATTTACAGTTTGACAACACCATCAATAATATTATTCTGTATTTACATTATGGAAACATCCCAAATCTCCACCCACAACAACAATCCTTATTTTTCTAACTGTTGCACAAAGAGAAAATCCTTTATTCTAAAGCTCTTTGGTCTACAGTCATTGTATAATAAGTACTTATAAATACTGTCAAAATAATACAACTCCCATCCTGAGACACAGTGCTGCATACTACTAGTGTCATAATAAATTTTGGATTTGAAAAAATAATAGAATAGAATTAAAGCATTATGAGAGCGTGCCATCTGTTGTTGATGATGTTAATATTATTTTGGAAAACCAGACTCATTGCCATGAACCTTAATGAATGAAAATAATTATTTTCATACATAAATGACATTGCTTATGTGGAGAACTTCCAATGTTTTACAGTTTAGATGTGCTAAGTGCTATGACACTTACAGAAAGAAATAAAAACCTTAATCTGAACAATTTAACAATTAACAGAATATTGAACACATATGTGCAATAAGTACAGACATAGCTCTGAAATATTCACGGCAGTAGGAACTGGTAACGTTTGCAGGAAAAAATGTGTTTTGAGTGGGACCTTCACATCCACACATGCATATTTACAAAACCAAGATTAAATTGACATTAAAATCAAACATTTAAAATCAGTGAGATATCAGAACCAGCACTACCAGGAAATCCTGTTCAAACTCTTTTTATGTACAAATTTTAATATGATCTAATTGTGACTACATTTATTTCTTCTGCATAACTTTTCACTGGGTTATGAAGATAACATCTTCCAACTCATGGCATAGATTTTGGCCACCAGGCTGAGAAGTAGCAGACGTGAGCTATAATCCATCAGGCAGATGGCTCTCTAGAGGAGGAAACAATGTACATTTGTTCTGTGGTTTGCAGCTGCTCAGAAGATAGCGATGAGGTGCTGAAATTTCTGCCCCACAAGGGGAATGTTGATCTAAGTCTGAAACAGTACTTGAAGACAGCTTAGTCAAACACATATAACTGGCAGATGTTTTTGAAATGTAGTATAAGGCGGTTTACATTTCAGTCTATCATAAAAAAATGTAGGAGCTACTCCAAATTATGAGACTGTGTGACATCTTAGTTGTCTGGTTTGTCAAATCAGACTGCTAGTCACTGCCTTCTTATGAGTGGAGAAGTATGAAACACTCATGGACAGTAAGGTTATTGTTATAAAAAAGCATTAGTAACACTTGGTGGGCTAGACAAGAAGGAATTCATTCTTTTCCTGCAACAGATCAATGCAAAAAAAAGTCCACAAAAATTAATGGAATGTGGTATATCCCCTTGCACTCACTAGCGATTAACAGAAAAATGAAAATAATTATTCACATGTAGTATTCTGTGTCAGAGAAGTGCTGGGATAGTTATTAACTTAAAATTTTGAAAGTGCCTTGATTGCAACAGCACAGAGCTTAGGCTGGAGACCAGTCTGACCACCACTCTTTTTGAAACCTGAAAGGGGTCACGACATGACACAAGTCAAGACTTCCAAAAACAAGGTTGTGGGCTATGGTGTAGGTATTCTCAGTAATGCTAACACCTTTTAGGAGAGTGCTAGAAATAGGGTGTGAGACTCATCTGTGCAGATGTTGCTGTCACAAGAACAGGCCAACCAAATCATTGTCAACAAAATCAGTGGAAATTAAGGTTCTCTCAGAGTGCCATTCTGCTGTCCTACTTTAGGTGTGCATAACAGGAGAATGGATAACAGCGTAACAGTACCAGTTTCTTTCCTCTGAACATGAATGGATGTTTGGGTGATTAGTTCAGCTCTAGAGAAACTATGGATAGGTGTTACAATGCATCTGAAACACCCATGGAGGTATCAGGCGTAGAACAAGTCTGATAGGAGTCCTGTGGGTTTCTGGAGAGCTAGAAAAATCAGAGGAATTCTTAAATTGCCATCAAAACAGGTTGTAGATGACAGTGCTTTGGGAGTCTAATCTCTCAGCTGAAGTGTGTCTTATCCATGATGTCTGCCATCATGCAAAGACTGGAGGCTATGTTTTCATTACTGTCATTGGGTCATTTACAAGAATAACTTTTTTATCTATAGGCTTAACTTTTGTCTACTTAGCCCCTCTATAAGATATATAATTTAGTCCATTGAGAATTAGCACAGCTCTCTGGCAACTGAAAAACATTTTGGGCTGCTTTGAAAACCCAAACTGCCATCCTTCATTATTTACTGTCTCCGAGTATGGCAATCTATCGGCTGATGTCGTAATGTAAACATTTCATTCATGTGACTCAGACAATGGGCACTTGTTTCACAAAAATGAGCAGGGCAGTATTTGTCAAAAAAATAAAAATTATGCAACATTAGGCACAAATGTCTACAACTGCCAACTAAATGAATCTGCAGGGAAATGTAAACACAGAAGCTATTAAAGACTAGTCAAGGTACATTTTAGGTCTCTAAACAATAACACTGAGCAGATCAGAAACAGAGCCCTTCATAATTTGCAGTCTCTGCAGAAATAAAAAACTTCTTTTATATTTATTATCAGATAGCAGCGTTCCTGTATTGAAATCCAAATACAACAGAAACTACCCTGCCCTGTGCAGTTATTTTGCTCATGAATAGGGGCTCTGTTTAAGATCAGCAGGGTATATTCACCTAGAAGGACACTGTGCTTCTGAAAGTTAGCTAGGAAACTGTTGACTCAGACTCTGCTGGTGAACATCTCATGGCTTCAGGCTCCAAGTGCCTTCATTTGCTGTTTTATTTTTTCTTCAGCAGAGTTCATTTAATTTGTAATATATCCAAAGGGTTAGTGTGTCGTCAAGTATGACAGCACACACGTAATAAATAATGCGGTATAACTGCTACCTTTAGCAAAAAATATTTTTGCTTGGGAACAAAAATGCAGGAGTCCATTTCTTTAGGTTGGGTATTTTAAATAGCTATTGGTGGTAGTTGCAATTATTCATTGTATAACAATCCATCGCAATAAAATTACAGTCTTTTTAAATAAGCTTCTGAACTTTCTTTGAAAATAAATACATGAATACGTTAAATTGCAAATGAAACAATTTATACATATCAACCAGTCAGACTTATAACTCTACATGAAAATATATGAATATATATATTTGCACGTATATGAATAATACCTAGTAAAATTATTCAGTGTAGTAAGGCAAGATGGGGATCAGATTGCCATGCTATCAAAGGTAAATTCTTTGGGGGTTTTATTTCTTTTTCTTTACTGTTGAAGAAAACTGCAGAACAATCCCTACATAGTCACTAAGGGTGAGTCTGAACTACAGGGAGGTTAACAGAAAGATTCCCGTGGATTCTGGCTAGCTCTGTCTTTGAGGCACTGAAACTGCAGTGAGGTTCATGCCCAGAGGAACCACCAAACTCCTGTGTTGCACTGGCCCTCCAACTCTCCTTCCAGAGAAAGGACAGAAGGCTGGAAAAGTCTGGGTCAGAATGGCTCATTGCTGGACATAAGCCAGCTTAGGGCAGGGTGCAGGATGACTACAGTCACATAAATTCTGACAGCCTGCCCCTGGCATGAAGCCAGAAACAAGCACAACCTTACACATCCTCCAATGGACCTCCCAAATCCATCTTACCTCAGGCATCCCTATATGTGTCTCAATTTCATGATGAAGATATGCTTTCAATGAAGCAGTATTACTCGGAATCACACTTGGAAACTTGATCAGCTCTTTTGGTTTTTCAGTTTCTGATCTGACTAATCAGCCAGTATAAATGAATACTGCTCTGCCAATTTGTCCTGGCTCAGGATACTGTGGCTTTGAAAAAACTTAATGCCATTAGTATGACCGACATTTGTGGGTAAGACTGTAAAATTAGGACTTTAATTTATTGCTGATGTTTTTCTTTGAAAAAATCACAGTCTACAACTTCCTTGTGAGGGGAAGCAGAGGGGCACTGATCTCTTCTCTGTGGTAACCACAGACAAGACCCGAGGCAATGGCATGAAGCTCTGTCAGGGAAGGTTTAGGTTGGATATTAGAAAAAGGTTCTTCACTCAGATGGTGTCTGGACAGTGGAACAGGCTCGCCAGGGAAGTGGTTGCAGCACCAAGTCTGACAGAATTTAAGAAGCATTTGGACAATGCTCTCCGGGACACGGTGTCGCTCTTGGGGATGTTCTGTGCAGGGCCAGGAGTTGGACTCAATAATCTTTGTGGGTCTCTTCCAACCCAGCTATTTCTGTGATTCAGTATACTCTGATTTTAATTTGTAAAATAATCCCTTCATATGGCCATTAGAGTACATTTTTTCTTATAACATACTAAAGATCAGATTAATAAAAGACTTGCTGTATTGTCAAACTATAAACACATGACTGTTCTTTTCAATCATTGAAACAAATGATAAAGTTACCAAATTTGGTAAATTTTCTTTACCTCCTCCAATATGTATCAGGTGACATTCTTTCACTCTTTCTAAGAGGAGGAAATAAAACCAGGAAAAAATAAGCAGCTTTAAAAAAATACCGATATGATGGGTTGTGTTTCTATTTCTCAAAATCCCCAGCTTTTAAAAATTCAAAGCCCTCAAGTCTTTGCTATTAATGGTATAAATTAAAACCCTAACTACTGAACAAGTAAAATTTTGGCCTAGATTATAATGACATTACACAGGAAAGAGTACCAAAAGGCTAAAACTGAGAAACCCATTCTCTGATTTTTCATTAAAGACTTATTGTTATAAAACTTAAACTTCCTTCACCTCTTGGGAAAAAATGAGGTACATTTCATTCTTTGAGAGAACTGTCCCAGGTGCCTGTTGTTGCAGTGAATTCATGTGCACATGGGCTAATTGATCCTCCTGTTGGCCTTGGGTTACTGATACATGGGGTGTCTATGTTGTATGACAAGAAATTTACTAAAATTATAAAGTATAGTGAAAAATACAACTGTATTTACAATATTCAAATGTACACTACATGCACACGAATATCCTTATATGCAAATATTATTTAGTTAACACAAGTATTGGCCTCATGACATACATTTGAAAGCCAGAACAAAAAGCATTAATTTCTTTGAGGAAAAATTCCTCACCATAAGGTAACATTCATCCACATATTTTATGGGCTCTTTGCCCCTGAAGTTTTGTAAAGTGAGTAAAAACTAACAGATAGTCTTTATGCCTACTAATAGAAAACTATCTAAATGTATATTTCAGGTTTTATTTTATTGATTGATACTGGGGGGTTTTCAGCATATAATTGGATTTTTATGTTGCCACATTGGCAGTCTAACTAGTAGCACTAGTAAAGGCAGAGTGGGATTCTGAGGCCAATGCTGTGTGTGAAGCCTGGCAGATGGTGCCTCACCTAATGGTAAGTTTGCAAACATTCCCCAACATGCCATCCACCATACTCATGAAATCTACCTAGATTTCAAAGCCAAAATCTGGAAAAACATTTGTCAATCTATTTATTTTAATTTTTATGGTATGCTCATTTCCATAATATCTGGGGAATAAAGGTAAATTCCAGAGTGGGCTGATGAAGGAGAAAGAAGAAAATGGTCTTGACCCATCAGTTGTTCCCTTGAGTAATGGAGAATGAGAATCCACTTTAAAGTAACGAGAAGGGTAGGTCAAAACTTTCCTTTTTACTTCCTCAGATCTTCATTTCTGTTTTTGTCTTTCTCTGTTCCTTCATCTTTCACCTCTTTCTTTCACAAATTATATACACTCTTACAAGGTTCTGTCACTCAGTCTACAATTGCTTGCTGGCAGAAATTTTCTTTTGCTCACATATTCATTCTTTCCACCAAAAAACAGCTAACTTTTCTGAGCCATACCTTCCCAAAAGCTGCCAGTCCAGGCCATCTCAGTCCACACTCAGCCCATCCCATTTCTTTATACATATGTATACACCCATTTCCGACACCTCCCCCTTGCAGAGCAAATGTAGTCTTTTTTTCCATTTAGAAGCTCTCTGCACAACTGCTGAAAACCTTTTCTTTAGCCAGTTTCTCCCTCTCCCATCATCTTCAGTCCAATCCAGTGTCTTCAGAATGGCTTCCACTGGGCTTTACCAAATCCTTGTGTATAAAACTCCTAGCCTAGCCTAGCCTAGCCTATCCTAAAGATTCTGCTGGGGCCATCACTATAACATTTGATCACCTTGAGGAGAGCTGAAATGAGAGCTCGGTTTGTCACATTTGATTTGCCAAATCAAGTGATTGCATACTGTGCAGCTTGTTCTGGTAAACTTTCATTTTTAGGAATAAATTTCTGCTGGATCTGGAGGACTGTAAGAAGCAAACCCAAAATATGTACAGCTATAATTACACAAATTCGCAGAACTCTGTGATTTGTTACCCCTAATCATAAGCTTGCACTGTTGTGAAACCCTGTTGATAGTCCACCCTATAGCAGCTCATAGCAGCTGTTCCATTAGGAATTAAAACTCTGCTAATTAATTTCAGTATCCACTGTTATGTTATAGCAGCTTTCAAAGATCAGGACCTTGGTTGTCCCTGCATCTGTTTCTCAAGGACACTTCTATGAGCAGTTCTTTTCCCTTTCCTGTGTTATCTGGCCGATGTGGTTTCCCACAGGCCTTCCTGTTGTCTGATTTCAAAGTTCCTAATGAAGTGTGCAACACACTAGTTAGGAGACTTGAACTGCTGTCCCTGAACAGACTTTATCTGGAAAAAAAAAAGAGACTACCTGGCTGGAATAAACAGACAGAATCTGGATGAAGGTACATGTAGTTTCTGATGTTTTTTCATTTCTAATACTGATTTGTGCCAGCAGTATCTCAATAGGACAATAGTCCTACATAGGACCTCAAGAAATTACTTACCATTTCAGGAATAAAAAGCAGTAATGGTTTCTTTGATGGCTTTTGCTCTTTCCATTTTACACTCTGAATTTTTGAGGTATTTGGATGTGGCTAGCACAGGTCCTTCCCGTGGGAACATTTTGCTATATTTCATAAACAAGATAAAGTTTGGATGTTTTGCAAACAACTTCTCCGGATTAGGTCAGTTCGGGCTTGGCCAGTTGGGCCTAGGGGGAGGTTTCTGGCTGACCAATCTGGGGCACCTCTATAAACTCTATATATATGGAATTCAAAACAATAAAGCTCTCTTCTCTCTTTCCTTGTCTGAGACCTTGGGTCATTCCTCAGCTAGCCGCTCAACAGCGACATCTGGATATTTTTTTGCTCAGTGCATAGTGTTTCAGAGGTAGATGCTCTGTGGCTCACAGGGAAAGTAGGGGTACTCTTACATTACCTGTGTCATGATCTTCTACATGCAAGATAAGACCTGGTGACTCATATGATTTTTGTCATATAGTACTTTCCTATTCAGATAGGAAGAAAATAAAAATACAGTATTTAGTTTTTTTTATCTTTCAGCCTTACCTCACTATAGATTTTGCCAAGGTAGGTTGGACCAGATGATCCTTGAGATCTTCCAACATGGTATCCTCTGATAACAATGTCGCATTCTGTCCCATGAGAGATAATTGTGTGGTTTGTCCTCTCATGAGACTGAAGAACAGTGATCAGAGTCAGAAAAGGCAGAATTATATCAATCCAAGGCAAAACCTCTGCCTCCCAGACAGCAAATATTCTACCCCTACCTCAAAAACAAAACTAAAAAAAAAAGGTTATATTATTGCTTCACTGCCTATTTTTAATATTGCATCCATAAATAGTCAAGATACTCAAGGAGCTATGTGTATTACCTTAACATGATCCTCTATATATGTATTTGACAGTGATGCATACATGTTGAGCAATATGGCACAGGTAGAGAGTACTAGGCTCTTTGTGATGTTGCTTCTGGGTACAAATGGAGATTTGACCACTCTTGTTCAACAAGTCCTTTTTTGTTTCTCAAAGCAGCTGACTTTTGTATCCTGAGCATTTTCAGCTCTGATAATTATTCTTGGATGACCTATATTTTAGTGAATTTTCATTTGCCTGTTATACTCATTTTTTCGTCTCCAGTGAGAGTGCAATACTTCTGTAGCCTCTTCAGATACTGACCAGGATTCCAACAGGAAGTTTAAGGACTTTAGAGCTTGCTGAGGTATTGTATGTTTCTGTTTTTAAATGTAGCACCATGATATTATTTTTTGTAATTGTGGCAGTGAACTGATTAAATAAATTATAACTGCTTAGAAATACAGCTGATAACTTTAAATTCATATCCTAGCCTTAATATTTGTCAAAGTAATTTGAGGTCATTATCGAGAAAATTATTCAAATCAGTGTGAACAATATAGTAAGCTACTAAGTAGAAAAATTGGGTTATTCAGTTAAAGTTTTCAGATACTTTTGATACACTTCTGCATTCTGCATGGTTGTTTAGACCACAGTGGAACCAAAGGGCTTGTTATTCCAGAATTCATGTACATGTCCCACAAGAACGTTCAACAGTATAATATTTACATTTAAAACAGACTAAGAAAGTTCACAAGTTTGCAACTGTCCTGAATTTTACGCTTTTTTCTGCTAGCAACTTTTGCTAAAGTCATTTAAAGTTAAAATGTAAATTTAAAGCTAAATTCCCTGGTCCCTTAATACTCCCTAGACAGATAGACAGCACTCACATATAAGAAATTACTTCTACTCTGAAGTATTCCATTGCTATTGAAAGAAAGTTGCAGAAAGTAGCTTTGTATATATCAAAATGGGAGAAATATAGTAAGCACAACCACTGCAAGCAGGCATATTACACACTTGTACTCTCATACGAGTATCTGTATGAAAGATAACCCAAAGTTGAAGATTGTCAACTGAATCTGTATATTCAAACTTTTGAAGCTTTTAAAATAAAAAAGTTAGCTGTAAAAAAGACACTGACAACATCAATTTTCTTTACATTTTTTTACTATCGGCTCAATCTTTAATTTTTAACACAGAGCACTGTAATTAGATTGGTCCTTAGTAAAAAAGAATCCACCTAAATAATAGACGTTATTATGGGAGTTTTTCAGTTTCCCCTTTTGATACTTAGATACAACTTCTGCAGATGCCAGAGATAAATAGCAAAATCTTGCTTCTCTTTTCTTCCTCCTCCCTGGATACAAAATGCCTTTCTGTGTGTTCTTCCTGGGTTTCAGTTCCACTGAGACTTTCTGTTGTGCCATGAACCAAACAGCAGAAGGAAATACGTGAAGAATGAAGAAAAGAAAGCCAAGAAAAGAGGAGAATAATTCTGGGATAGCATAATTCTATATTATATTACACTGGAACAGGCTTCCTAGAGAGGTGGTGGATGTCCCAAGCCCATCAGTATTTAAGACTCATTTGGACAATGCTCTTGGCAATATGCTTTAACTTTTTGTCACCCCTTGAAGCGGTCAAGCAGTTGGACTAGATGATCATTGTACGTCCCTTCCAACTGAGAAACTTCTACTCTATATTGGACAGAACAGGTCTTTATATCATTTACAGATAAAAAATTTCTCATATAAACTTGGTTTTAGTGCAAGGCTCTCTAAGACCCAGACAGATTTCAAGCACTTAAAAGCTGGTTAGTCCTCATCCTAGACTTTCTATGCATTGTCGTTGCGCTGTTGAAGGAGCGGGATCTGCTCTGCAGGGCCACTGACCGCCCAAGCAGCCACTTTGTGAAAAAGTGGTTAAAAAGAAACTCCAAAAGGTCAGTTGCATTTGCTTGGAAAGTTTGCATTTTGTTCATAGAGCAGTGAATTTGCTAGGCAGAGTTTTAATGAAGGTCAAGGAAAGGGCCTGGAAACAGGGTTTATGAAAGTGTTGTAAGATTCATTATTGTCATTGTGCGGAAAAGGATAATTTTCCTAAGAGAAATGGTGACATATACATAATAAAGTCCCTGTCCCTGTCATGACAGCTCAAGAGCATGCCATCGTTACCACCTATGTCACACTGCAGGTGTGCCTGCCATATGGGTGACAGCCGCTGACTTCTCTGATCAACACATAATTATCTCTGAATAAAAATGCACATCGGAGTAGCTGGACATAATGGATTGAGGACCCAGGGCAAAATGCTCTTTGCCGCATCCCGCAGCACCACCTGGGGGTAGGAGGAGGCTGAGGGGAGCCACAGGAGCTGGGGCAACCTTGAGAAGCCTGCAGCGACTGGGCCGCCCCGAGGTTATCGTGTTTATCCTTCCTGTCTTCTCTTGGATAGGGGAGGTCACTTGGTTAATGGCAGGATGCCCCTGATGGAAAAGGTCCTCCTGATCAGGGCTATTCTCCACTGATCTAACCATACATCTCTCTCACAGCATCTGGATAGTTTCCATTTGCAGAGTCCCCTTCCCCCATAAGATAATAAATATCATATCACAAGGATGGCAGTGCTCCTTCATGGAACACTGACTGTTTATTAGAGGCAAAAAGTTTAAGAGAAATGCTAACAATGTTCATTAATGGCCTGCATCCAGGTTTAATGAGGCATGTCAATATGCGAACTGGGCAACATCAGTGGCATAATAGTGGTGGTAAATGGGAGTAATTGTATCCAATTGTACGGCACAGCTTCCAGGAATGAGCCCGAACTGCCAACTGACAATGACAGAGCAATTATGGGAAGGCAAGCGAGCTGTGTCAAATTAGCACTTGGTGAGAACTCATTTTTCAGAGATGTGCTTGCTCTACAACACCACAAGTGATAGCTACTTTATTGTGAGTGATAGGAAGACCAGCACTTAGACTGATGTTCTGATTTGTCAATAGCTGTATTTGAAAGCTTAGTGTCACAAATATATAGAGATATTCAGAGAGAGAGGCACACTGCTCATGATCCGAAGGATAAGAACGTCGCTGAGAAGGTCATCTGTCAGTGTGAGCTGTCAAAGAGAGATCACACTCTATGAAAAGGGAACATTCAGCCGACTTAAGTAATTACCTTTGACTGAGATTTGAAGATGTCTTCTTTTGTTGGCCTACATTGACTGCATAATTTATAATTTACTGCAATCAGTGAAAGGCCAGGAATTGTAACTAAGAAAATCCTTATTTTATTTCTCATAATTACATTTCTTTTTTTCTCCCTTAGTGTCTCAGACTGTAAAAGTAGGATATTGATGAAATATTTTTCAGTAACTCACTCAAATCACCTTTATCTTTTAAGGTATCATACCCAAACTGGGAAGTTTGGGGTTTTTCTTTGGCTTTGGGAGGTTTTTGTTTGCAGATATGAGTCATACCCTATGCCATCTTGTAAAGTAAGCTACATTCCTAATGTGGCTTTACATGCTTTGTAAGATTATAAGTTGAAAAGGATAAAGGAATAATTCAATTTTTTCTCACTAGTGCAGAATAAGGAAAAAAAAAACATTTGGAGTACTAAGCACTGAAATTGTAATCCACATCCTATTCAGAGATACAGATCATTTTGATATAGTTTTCAGGACTGCAGAAAGATAAGCATTGTAGCAAATATTTTAGGAACTTTGTGAACTAATAGAATTTTCATTGCTTGGCATCTTTTTTTTCTCAGTAATCTCACTGGATCAATGGTGTAAAAGTAATTTTTTGGCCTTTAATAATCTTAAAAACAAAAGATAATATATGACCAATTATGCTCTGGGGTATAACAAGTATTACATTTTTGGCTTTTATCTTAATAGGAAAAAATATCTACTTACATTTTATTAACTAAAAATATAGCATGAATTGTTATCAATGTAGCTTTTGAATTTTTATTTTCCCAGTAAAAAAGTAATTTTTGGAAACGTTTCTTTGATTTACTTTATTCTATTTGCCATGGTGGGATATTTGGTGTATCAAACTTTCCAATTCAGACAGGGAAATCTTTAATTAGGAAGGACTGAATGATTAATGAATTGCAACAAAAAGAGACCAGGGATTAGCATGCCTTCTGGCCAAAAACTGTTGTTTAATTCCAGGTGTATTGATTAGCTGTATAGTTATTGACAAAAGAATTAATTTAAGTACTTTAAGTCAATGTTTCTTTAGTTGAAAACTCTACCTTTAGACACAAGGAAATGATGGTACAAAACTAGTCAATTAATATACTATCAAAGTACTGTCAGAGGAAAAAAGGCTTTATGTCTTCTCATCTTAAATTTTAGGTAGGATTATTTATGTCATGGTAATTTTCTAAGATTCATCAAGGAGCCATATTTAAAATTCATAATTGTGGGTTTAGTGATGTTTGCTAATTATTTAATGTTTCCTCTGAACTTTAAAGATACTTCTAAAACATACTTTGTTTTCTTTAGTTTGAATTTGAGTACCTGACATTATTTTAAATTATATGCCTTGCTGATTCTGAAACACATTTTTAATCATTATTTTTTTATGTTTCAGAATTCTTTAGGCCATTCAATTTCCCCTATTGTTGAAAGCTGTTTAATTCACAATGCCTTGAGTACAGGCCCGTCATCTATTCTATAGTGACTATACCACTTAATAATGGAATAGTGCATCAAAGTGCCACTTAGGTCTCAAATTGTTATGTATGACTGTCAAAGCGGTGAAAAAAGCAAAAAGAGAAAAAAAAAGAAAAAAAAGAAGAGAAAAAAAACCCCTTGATTTGTCTTTACTACTGGAACGTGAATTTGTCAGCCAGGTTTTGAAATCACAACAGCATTGCTTGCATCCCCAGCGAGATGTCGAAAACTTGACAGGTACATATTTTTTCAACTACAAGCACTTCTATAATGAAAACTAAATACACAAATCTTATTTTTTTTTCGCTCTTGACAGATAGTTGTTGCCAATGGGATTTAATGTTCAGGTTTGAGTTGTCAAGAGAAATAACCAATAAGCAATCCAAGTAGTCAGTATACAGATATTCAAAAGCAAAATGCCTGGCTTATGTGATATACTGGGAAGATATGAGTGTATAATTAACTAACTGAGGAACCAAGGACACTTAATCTTCCCTCTAATGGCAAGTTCAACCCATCACTGCCTCTCTCTGGGGGACAAACTGTAGCTTGTTTTCTGGTCACCAGGGCCTTTGGTTGTCATTTTGCTCTTTCTTATTCATCATATCCTTGAGTTCTGGCACTGTTTATTTCATCACTACTCAGACACAGTAAGAATTAACAAGATAAACTATGGTTCATTTCTGAAACTCTATTCATCATCTTATGTATTTTTAAACTGTGTCTGTTTATCTGCCTGCCAACTCTGTCACAAAATTATCTGCTTTTCTTTCAGAGCACAGGAAAGGAATATGCATTTGTACATTTGTTGCCTGCATAAACACAGGTTTGCAATGTGTACACTGGAAACCATCAATAATATTTTAAAAAATGTTCTAAGACCAGTCATTTACCTCCAGGCTATCCACTCATTTATAAGACATTGCATGTGTGTGTGCATGCATGTGCAGTATTTATGTGTAGTGGAGAGAAAAAGCAGGCTGGTGCTAAGGGGAATGGAGCGTGGAGGAGGCAAAATATCTTTTGCATTGAGCAGTTTCCCCTCCCAAACCCCCATCTGGGCTCTCAGCAGTCAGTAAGAGTGAGCCCAGAGTGGCAGGAAGTGCCAACAGAGAAATGCTGCTGAATTCAAGCTTTTCATAGAAATGACCAGATAGTTCCAGGTCTGAAAGCCCTCTTGAACACTCCCACGGGATCAAGTGGATCCAAAAAAAAAAAAAAAAAAAAAAAAAAAAATTTTAAGTAGCTCTCTGCTTATGAAAAGACAATGAAAATGGCTGCCAGGCGGAATTAAAAAAAAAAATAGTTAAAATCAAACCAAATAAAAATAAAGTATCTTTTAAGGTAAGGAACATCTAAATGAAGAATGTAGCACAAGAAGAGACTAGTATGTCTAGTATTTTCTGGGCAACATGCCTGGCTTGCCGACCAGGAATCAGGGACATCCAACTGCTCTCCCTGGGTCGCTGATCTCTGCATGCACAGATATGGGACATTGCACACAGCTGATCCAGAAGCCTCAGGCCACATGTATGTCCTAATGTACCTCTTATGAATATTCACACAGCAGGGAGTATATGAGTGATTTTGTAAACCTGTCAGTACAATTATTCTGGTTACCAAAGTACTGGTTGTTTACTCAGCAAAATTTATTACTTGTCATGGAGAAGTTTTGTAAACAAACAGAAGAGATCGATGTCGCTGTTGAGCGGCTAGCTGAGGAATGACCCGAGTTCTCAGACAAGGAAAGAGAGGAGAAGAGAAGAGCACTTTATTGTTTTGAATTCCATATATATAGAGTCTACAGAGGTGCCCCAGATTGGTCAGCCCGAGACCTCCCCCTAGGCCCAATTGGCCAAGCCCAAACTGACTCAATCCGGAGAAATTGTTTGCAAAACATCCAAACTTTATCTTGTTTATGAAATATAGCAAAATGTTCCCACGGGAAGAACCTATACTAGCCACAGATCTCCACCAAAAAACCCAGAACATGAGGTACATAGGTAAACCTGGGGCTTAAAGAATGCATTGTGAGCTAGGAGGGTCAAAGTGAAGGCTGACACAACTTCTTTACTTATTCTTCTTAAACCACTACTGTCGCTTGTGTACCATAAATCTGTCTTAGATCATGGATCATTGACACTCTGGACCAAAACGTTTAAGGTCACTGGTATCAGAGTAGCTGGTGTGCTTATGCCTTATGGACTTGATCCTGAAAGCTGCTGAGTCCCTGCCAGCGAGCTTCAGCAGAGCACAGGCTGCTCAGAAGTTCACAGGATTGGACCTCTGGTTTCTGCAGTAAGGAGCTTTGCCATTTTGCTTGGAAAAGATTGCACTTTTATAGGAAATCTGCTTTCTGATTCAGAAAGCTGTGCCCTTCTTCAACTAAAAATATTAAATCTTGAATGTCTATTTTAGCTAAACTGTCATCTGTACACAATTATTTAAAACAAATAAGTTATTGAGCCCTCATGAACAGCAAGAGAGAGCAAAAATGTACTTGAGACCACTCATTTTGATAGCCCTTTTTGATATGCACATTTATAACAGTGAAACATCCATTTTCTCCAGTTTAATGAAATTAGAAAAAAGTTCATTAGCCCTTTTCAAAGGGCTGAAAGAGGACTGTGATGTAATTACCAACAGACCCTTAATACACTGGTAGAATAACTGACATTATTATTCTAACACTGGAAAATTAGATGCTTTTGAATCAAAATATGCATACTTGTCTAAGGCAGGTACTTTTAAACATTAATTGTACCTGATGTAAAGCTCACACCCTGACTGATATACATGTTAGAGGTACTGTTAGTATCTGCAAGTCTGGATAGCTCAAGGTTATATGACTGGGTTAATAGGATGAGACTTGTGGTTTAACACTCAGGCTTCTGACACATAGCCATAAAGATGCTGAATGAAATACAACTGGCTGTCTCTTCCTAGGAAGCAGTCTACAGGCCTCTAGTGATTGTTTCAGAAGTTAGAGAATATTAAAGGTCCTACATTTCAAAGTGCCTCATTTGTAAAAAGACTTATAAGTGAAATATCATGGAAGAGACACCCACATGAAGGAAATCTGTGTTTAATTATTTATCTGATGGTTTTTATTTTTAAAAACATAATATTTTGTACAAGCAAAAAAAGATAAGAGAATTATTTTCATGAAACAACTGATCTGTATCTAATCTGTGTCTAATCTGTAGAGACATATTAATATCAAAAATAGACTTTCTGAAAAATAAGGCATAGCAAAGATTTCATAATATATTTGATTAATCAAAACCCAAACGAAAAGTTCTGATCTTCCCAGATGCTGATGGCTTACAACTTGCTTCAGGGCATTATAAACCATGAAGCACCAAATGCTTGCATATATTTTATAATACACCAAGCTCTCAAATGTTTCTGTAAAAAGATCCATCATTAATATCTTCCTGCTTCTTTTCCTGGGCTGCATTGTATGGACATAGTATCATGAACTAATTTCTGAAGAGACATTTTCTTTTTTTTTAATTCCTTAGTCTGTCAGGCCAGCATGCTCAGTACAGAACAAATAGCAGGTGATGGGGGTTTTTTGGCAACTGCAAATAAGGAGCAGGAGCAAGGATCCTCAGCCCTGATGGCTCAATGATTACCCAGAAAAAGGATACAAATAGTTTTATTGTGTGCTAGTTCACTCCTGGATCCATTTTAGTCCAGCCTATTTTGCTGACTTAAATGACATTTCAGAATTATTTTAACTTGCATTAAACACTTGTCCACAGACTACGGGCTGAGCAACACTCTGTAAGAGAGCAGATAGAAAATAGAAATTATGAGAGAAGAAAGAGTGGTTCTATTTCAACCAGAGGTTTTATTATTTGCATCACAAATTGCAGAAAACCAGAAGATCACAGGTGTAAGTGTGCTAAGAAATGTTTATATTGCTCATTTAGGGCTTAAGTATTTTATCAGCAAGTGCAATAGCATGAGATACTCAGCATCTGCAGAGTGCTCTCTGGAAACACTCATAACTTGTAGATGTTTTGTTGTCATTCTTTGCCACCTCTGCATAAACTGAGTGAGGATGAATATTTCAGTGTCATACATATATGTCAATGGCAACATTTTGGAGGAGAGGGAGTGAAGGGCAAAGGAAGTGGGTTATGAGCTAACTTAGAGAGGGCAATTCTGTCCATCGCTCCACCATTTAATGCCAGTAACAAAAGAAACTATCTGAGGGACCATTTTGTATCACACTGTGGTGGTTTTGATTGGCCCAAAACATCAGTGAAGTGTTTTTAACATCTAGGAGAAATTTGGACCCCTCAGAAGCTGTTGTAGTAGGTCTGGGGAGGTGTCTGAGGGGTGGGGAGTGGCACAAAGATGGCTCCTGTGTGTCCTGAGTGCAAGTTCTGGAAGTTTTTACATCAAGTCCAGCAGAGCCAATCTCTGATGGCTCTGAAGGTGATGGACATGCTGCCGGCCAAGTCTGGGCCAATTGGAGGTGCTAGTTACGCCTCTGTGAAAACATATTTAAGAAAAATTCAAAACAAAGCAGGCACGCACTTCTTTCACTTCTTTGTAGTTGGAGGAGGAGGAGGTGGAGGTGAAAATATGTAGAGGGAGAACAGCATGGAGACGCCAAGGTCAGTGAAGAAGGTGGGGGAGGAGGGGCACCCAGTGCTGGAGCTGAAAACCTTCTGCTAGCCACAGTGAAGGCCATGGGGGGGCAGGAGGTCCCCCTGCAGCCCATGGAGTCCACAGGAGTGCAGAAAATCACCCACAGCCCACGCCAGAAGAGCAGGTGGATGCCTGGAAAAGACTGTGAACCAGTGGGAGTCTCATCTAAGAGTTAAAACTGCAAAGGCCTTGCAAAGGAGAGAAAGGCCTTGCTCCTGGCATGGAAGCAGCCTGGCCCCGGCTCAGGAGAGTCTGCACAGCACCCTATGGACAAAAAGACTCATGTTGCAGCAGAATTTCGGGCGGGATGTTGCTCGTGAGATTGGACCCACGCCAAAGAAGTTCTCAAAGGACTGTCTCTCGTGGGAAGGACCCCCTGGCTAAGTAGAGAACCTCTTTTCCTGATTGGACTGACCAAAGAACCCCTCAACCTGCCCCCTGTGTGTGTTGCTGGTTTGGAAAGAGGAAAAAAAGGGGGGGGGTGAGTGCAGAGACTGCTTCTTAAGAGGGTGGGGGTGAGAGCAGAAAGGAAAACTGTCTGGAGAGAGAGAGAAATAAGTAGAGATAAAGAGTATTTGTAGTAGAAGAATTGTGGTGATGAGTAAATTTGAGAATCTGCTCTGTGGACTGAAAAGAGACCCCACACCCTGCCCCCACCACCTGGCTTGTTGACTGTAAAGGAGGAAAGGGGGTGAATACTATAGGTTCGTAAGAGGGAGGGGGGAGTGAACCAAAACTGTATGAAAAGTTTATTTTTGCCTGCATTTATCCTCCAACTCTGTTAGGTAATTAAACACTTTTTGCAACTTTAAGCTTGGAGCCTGGTTGCCCTCTTTTCGTGCGTCCTCCTGGCAATGTCCTGTCGAAAAAAACCATGACACACACCATCAGAAAAAAAAAAAAAAAAGTAGAAGAATGCAGAAAATTAAAACTCTACATAAAATTTGGCTTCTTGTTTAGATATGGTGTTTGAGTTGGATGTCATACATGGTAACAAGCTATAGCTGCTGTTCCCAATCATCTAAGGTATTGAGTCAGCTACTTCTTAAAATTAGCAATGAATTTGTGTTTGATACTAATACATGATATATTTTGACACTTCTCAAGAGGGGCAAGTTGCCTGAGGTCCCAAGTTAACATTACAGGAATTTTAAAGCCAGGGCTAAGCACACTGCCACTATTTCCTTTTTATTGGCTTTATATGTTGCATACAACCCAGAATTAGACTTTTTAAATATTTAACTATTTAGATATATTAGTTCCCCTGCCCCCCCCCCCCCCAAAAAAAGACAGAAAAAAAACTGGAATAAAAAATTGAGAAGCTCAGGGAGGAGCTAAAGCTTTTACAGACTGTCTTGTTTAGATGGCATCAGAAATCATCCAGATCTTTGTCAACATCAGTGACATTGTCAACTATAGTACTAAAGAAAAACAGTTACAATACGCACGGGAAATAGAAAACAAGGTCAAGAGTTATATTTTAGCTAAATTTTTTATTCAAGTGTGGCCAAATTTAAACAAGGTTCATTCATTCCATCTTCTAAGCCCCTACAAAATCTGTTGGGCAAAATTCTGTTTCCCATATCTTTTATTTTAATTCATTATTGCTCATATGAGTGTCTTCTTAACCTTTTCTTATGGTTTATTTTAGACACTGAAGCAAACCACGAGCATTTTTCAAGGTATGAGAAACATGAGTAAAAGGGGCAGGACATGCACAGCTGACTTTGTGAACAGGGCTGGTGTCTGCCACGCCAAACTCTAAACTAGCAATATTGAAGGAGGCTTAGACTTTGATAAAAGTATCCAAAAGACTAAATGTATTCCCCAGCTCTCATCTGCTGGCATCTTTCACTTCCTCTCCCCACCCTTCTGTTCCTCTTGAACCACATCTGACTTCATCCACAGCTGAAGAATGTGACCTTGGTCTCAAGTTACCCTAAATGAAGTAAATCAATGCAAGCCCAGTCGCTATGGTTTATTAGTAAATCTGTAATTAATCATTATGTGCCACCCAGAGTTATTGTAATTTTTATCTCCCTCAACATACCTTTTTATCCTTTTATAGTCCCCCTTCCTCCTACAGTTTTTCCTTTGTTTCCAATGACTGATCTGGCTACCTTTGGGGATATTCCAAGTTCAGAGTGAGTTTTACATTCTAACTTCAGATCTTACATACTGGAGATATGGGATTTCTATACCTGGCAGTACAGGTTGCCTGGGAGATTGGTAAATTCATACTATGTAGATGAAGAAACCAGATTCATACTTCTAAAACAGTATTTCATGCATAGCAAGAGTTTATTCTGATCAGTGGAAGTTAAAATTAATGTTGAAAGTACTGAACTGAAGTTTTAAAGGTATTAATGTAAGGAAAGACAACACAAACCTTGACTGTTGTTCCCAGTACATGCAAGAGACTTGCAGTCTCTTTGAGCTGCTACATAAAATTGCCATTTAGAAGGAAAAAGCTAAGTGCAAAATTGCCACAAATATATGGGACAGACCAGAGAATGTGGAACTGGGTCATTGTTTTAAAACAGGAACATTTCAGAGAGATGCAGAAAACCCCAGGATGCAAAAAAGAAAACTAATGAAACAATGGACAAAGGAGGATTTGCTCGGAGGAATTGGTTAAATTTTAGAAAAGGTGGAATAAAGAAAAATATTTTTATTTTGTGGAGTTAACAGAGAATATTACTCGTTATTTTTTATTTCATCTTATTGCAGGTTACTTCATTGGAGGGTGTATATTTTCTTTTTGATAACAACTGATCCAATCAGAAAGGACTTTTGACCTTGTAAAAACCTTTGACTTTTACTTATAATGATGTAAAGACCGGGTCCTATTTACATCCATGCCTAATCAGCCCCTACAGGAAAATTTAAGGATAAAATGCCATCAGGCCCTAGAAATCAGTCAGGTGGACAAGAGGATACAGTTCATTAACTCAGCTGCAGTACAAGGCTAGTATACTCACCTGTCTGTTCACATCTACCTCTCAGTTACTCCAACTCTTGTAGTGAACTCACATGAAAGAATTATAAAGACAGGCACTATACATTAGGCATCACCATAAGAAATGTTTTCAGACACTCCAGTAACTGAATAATGATGGTGGGAGATTGCAGTGTTGTTCAAACTGAAGTCACAAGCCTGCTTTTGCAAGATGACTAAGTGAAAAGCTGTGGTGATAGAGGCATTAATTTATCAATATTCATCAATATTCTTACAGGAAATGCAAGGCTCCTGTGTGAAAAAATTTCAAAAGTTGAGGTTGAAGTCCTTGCTCTAGTTAAAACCAAAGTCCAATGAGTTCCAAAGGGACAGGATTCATCCACAGCTTCCTACAGACTCACATCTAAGGTAGTACAGAGTATCCCCAGGTCCCCAAAACAGGGAGGTTCTATGTGCTAATCCAGAGTGACCACATTACAGTCTGTTGAGTTGATCTGTGTCCTCATATGTATTATGGAAAGCCAGGTTTAGCCCTGCAAGATGTAAAAAAGGATCCCTAATTATATGCACTATTTTTTCCCCCAAAGCATTTCTAAAAATTCAAAAAGGAAGAAAACACTGGTGTGCACAGACCAGTCCGTCCATCCTTCCTTCCTTCCTTCCTTCCTTCCTTCCTTCCTTCCTTCCTTCCTTCCTTCTTCCCTCCTTCCCTCCTTCCCTCCTTCCTTTCTCTCTCTCTCTCTTTCTTTCTTTCTCAGTCCTTTTCTTCATTTTCTAATGGATACTGCTTATATAGAGGTTGAAGAGATGAGAATACAGATTTAATTCCTATAATGTTTCTATAATCAATGCTTTGTATCTGAACAAAAGTGTAAAGAAGGGCATAAATGCACTAAGCTGCATTTCAAAAATGACATCGTAATTGCGGGACTGCCTATCTTACCTTGGCCTCAAGCATTTACCAGGATTTAAATTTATTTCAAACTGTTCTCCCAAGTCTGCCTAATTTTTTTTTTTGTCCAAATAGCAGCAACTCACAGTTAGTGAACAAAGCTTCAAGATTTTTTTTTTTTTTTTTTTTTTTACTTACAGCTAAATTTAACTTTACCCATCCAATAAAAAAGAAATAAGGGAGCCTTTATTATCTCCCTGGATTTCTGGGTATGATACCACATCATAGAGAAGTGGTTATTAGAGACAATGGCCTACCAAGGTGAAGTTTGTAATAAAGCCTATTATGTGGTTTCACCATTGACACTAATGGAATGTAACAGTGATTTAGAATGATTTAATGGTTCCCAGGTTGTGCTCTAATAGTGCTCTTTATATTATGATGTATATCACAAAACCTAATGTGGCTGTTGTGATATATTGACAGTATTCATGCTGTTTCATTTTTTTAGGGGAATTTTAAAAACTGTCAAAAAAGAAAATTAATAGGTTGCAACTGCGTTATTTTCAAGGGGTCTGTTTTTTAAATGTATGTGCATAAATTTCTGTTTGGTGCCGTGCTTAAGCTAATAAATTCATTTGCATTTTTATTCCAAAGTCATAAAAGTGCAATGCATGCATGCATGCATTTGTGTCTGTGTCTGTGTGTCTGTGTTTGAAGCTGTGCTTTAAAAAGATAACCTCAAAATTTGTTTACAAAATGGTTTTAATGGTTTCAAATGCTCGTAAAAGGGGACTGTAAAAACAAGTTTTCTTCTCATAGGCTGCAAAACTGTACTAATTTAACAAAGGGGAGACAGTAGGGGGTATGACTACAGATTCACTCAAAAAGCATCCAGACCCTTAGGGGTCAGGTGGCTTTTAGACTTGCACTTAAAGTCTAGAATTTAAATAAAAACACAATCATCCTGCAAGAGAAACAAAGGAAGATGTACTAGAGCTGAGATACCTTTTGAAATGGTTTGTGGACTTCTCAGCAATTCCTGACCTATTAGCTTTAAGTCATTTCTGGTTTCAAGTACGTTAAGGAACTGCAGGAATTTTCTTGCATTTCCTAACTTTGTCTCCCTCTTTTTTAATTTAAAAACATACATCATAAAGTATCATTTCTCTAAAGATCAGCACCTTCTGAGCATGATGATGAGCTACCTGTGAAAATACCCAAAGAACAGTTCTCCTTGAAAGAAGGAGTTTCATACCTGCCTATCCTGTGAATGCTGGAGCAAAGGTTCTTGGCCTTTTTTCTAAGTGTTTCCTTCCCCATTCACAAAACTTCATGCTTTTTAAAATTTGTTTCCCACACTTTCATGTTGAAACAATGGACAGATCTTTTGGAGGGCAAAAGTAGGTAGGGACCACGAAACATAGATTGCTGCTGCCTCAATTTCCTCATTTAATGCTGCAAAAGGAGCAGATCTTCTCAATCCCCACTCGGGCTGAGAAGCTATGGAAGATGTCACCCCTCTCTGCTCTCTCAGTTGTAATGAAGAAGGGGTAAAACATCTCTTTTGGTGGAGATGGAAGGAGGACAAACGTACAAGCCCTTACAAGTGCTGTAGAGGGTAAGAGGGTAAGGACAGCAAGGAGACAGCTGCCTGACAGTGCCATGACCCAAGAAACTGTCCTGCACTTGTGCCAGGGGAGACTTCATCTCTTCTGTTTCTTTTGTTCCCAAATCATCTGTGCCTTGTGTTGTGTGCTGTGACAGCCACTGACAAAGCAGAAGGAAGCTTTGCTGGGAAAAGATGTGATTTCTGGGTCCCAGACAGGTACCGGTGAGTGTATGATCCCTTCCCTCCTGGAGGGTGAGCATTGCTTCCAGTACTTTCCACACCAGCTGCTAGGTGCTGCTAGGGCACCACTTGCACTGCTGAAGTGAGAACAAATCTATGTGGATTCGTGTTTCACCCTCCTTTTGGAGGTGTAAAGGAGAGTAAATAATTTAAATTACTCAGCTGAATTTACCCCAGATTAAGTAATTCATAGGTTCCCATGCTAATTTAAATACTATCCCTCAAGGGGGACAGAGTCACCGTGATCTGGGAGGAAAGTGATGTAAGAGAGTATTCAGAGAAGACATGGGTGGAGGTGAGCACAGCTTTTGGTCTTTCATCACTGTACCAAGAACTTCACAGGAAAAGAGACAACTTGCTTCTGCAAAGAGCCTTCTTTGCCAAACTGTGCCATCTACACGGCACTGGCTAATTGTTCTGTTACAGAGCAATAACATGACACTTGTCATATCCTGCTTCAGGTTAGCTGGCTTGTAGAGGTCTTTTGGTGTTTGTTTGTTTTTTTTCTCCTGTGAAAACACCAGCTTGTGATAAAACTGCCTGTGAAGAGATCAGCTGGAACACAGCCAGCCATCTCCTGATGGGATCACAGTTTGCATTGCATGTGCTTCCACCCTTGTGGCAAGGGAATTCAGTGAGCACAAAAGGAAAATTTTCTTCTTTCTTTGATTCATCCTCTAAAACTGTCCACAAAACCATAATTTTTCAAGTGTAAAAAGTATGTACAGGCTGGAAAATGGGTTTATAAATAGAACCTTACATTGAATAATGACTTTGGGGCACTGAACTGAGAGAGGACAGGCAGAATTTTGGAGAAAGTCATTTGGTTTTGACACTGAAGTTATTTCAAAGTTATAAGCAAGATATTTCTCAGGAGAGGGTCTCTCTTTTTTTCTTTTTGTATTGTGTCATCCCTGTGGAGAGCTTTGTGGAATCAGAGAGAACCAAATTAGGCAAAGTGCCTGTTATGTAACCTCATGGTTCTTTAAAAATAACGGGAACATCACTATCACTAGAGCTTCACCCTTCCCAAAGTTTATGTATAGCACATGGAATGGGGGGTAAGAAAATAGTGGAAACCATATAATGAAATATAAAGATCATTTTTTTACAGCAATGCATTGAAATTTGCATAATTATTATCCCATTTTGACTTTTTAACTTTAGAGAATCTATTTGGGTCAGTTTTCCCTGTTTTAATTAGCAAAATCAAAATAACAAAAAAATGGCAATTTCTCCTTTCAAGCTCAAGTGGACTACTCAGCCTGTAGCAATAATTATATTTTTCAAATGTGAGGTGCCTAATTTAAAATACTAGATTCCCAGTAGTTGCAGAAATTTTGAGGACAAAAAGTGACAGAAGCAAGTGAGCTTTTTGTTCTTATCACTTCCCAGCTGAAATTCCTCTCAACATCTAAACTTTGTAGGAATTATGTCACTCTTGTAAATAAATTTCTGTGTCAATATTATTTATTGGAAAATATTTTACCCATTGGGGTAAATTAAGAGCAAGGCTTACTAATCAGATTACTACCACACTTATTCTAATTTATACGTTCCATGGTTAGCCTTTAAGCCACAGTTGACCTCTTATTTTTTATATTAACTGGAAACCATTCATCAAGTGAGTTACCCCTCTCCTTTCAAATCCACTTGTATTACTAAAAGGTTCAGTAAAGACCTCTGGGGAACAAGGGCAATTTTTGACATGGATCTCAACAGACTAAACTATGCAGGGACAATATAGAATACATTGGAGCAATAACATTATCACATCATAGCCTGATTGAGAGGCATTTCCTTGCATTTTTGTCCTTTTACCATAAGCCAATAGTAGCCACAGGCATTTGACTGGAGAGCCCGGAGGATTGACAGGCCTGGCAGTCATTACACGCTGGATTGAATACTAGATTACTCCAAAGTGGCTCAGGGTCAAGGATCAGTGTGTTCCCTTTTGGCACTAAATGACTTTAATATCCTTACTGTATTAGTCAATTACTTTAAAGCTGCTGCTCTCTGAGCTCTCTCTGCCCCCCTGCAGTTTACTATGGACATTTGAATTGCTCCCATACTTAACCCACACATCTGCTTTTAGCTGTCAAAAGAATAGTGCTACCACTGGAGCTATTGACAATGCAAAATGAACAGAGATACTTGCTGTCAGTGTCAAGTGGCACTTTCTTTCCATTGTTTGTTTTAAATAACTCCTAAATAATGCTGCAGTGACACTGTTCCTAACTTAAGAAGAGTCTGATGGTGGTTTGCAGCCTACCTTTAATTTAATCTCAACATGACCAAAACAAGCAGCAGTAAATTATTCTGTCCTTACAGTTAATTGTTTTTTGGGGAAAAAAAAACGTTTTCAAAAGAGCTGAAGTATTGTGGTAAGGCACAAAAAGAAGGGTTGCTTTCAACTCTTGCTTAAATTTCACAAGAGTCTCTGTGACTATAGCAAATTACACTGCACTTCTGAATTTATTGGTGCAACACAGTGAAGAATTTTATGTCATGGCCACTGAACATTAAAAGGTCTGGCTTGGCTTGGTGTTAAACCAACATGTCTGGATTAAATATGAGCAGAACTGATCTGAATTTTAAAACTGCTTGAAAGTCATGCCTTTAGTGTTTTAGTGAAAGTGATATCACTGCACATGAAAGCACATCTGTGCTGTGGGGCCCAACATGTGTGTGGTGATGTCATTGGGTTAAAAAAGCAGCTCAGGACTTTACAGCTAGATACATACAGAAATAATTTTCTTTTATGAATATACCTATTTTCATCTGCATGAGCATAAATGGGCACTGTGTCTTACTGGGAGAGGTGTCAAATGTGTAGTTTGGTGAGCCCATGTTGCATGCAGACAGTCACGTTTTTCCTCTTTTTATATTAACCGATAAGTGGGTATAAGGACTGGTTGCTTTGCTATTGTGAAAAATACAACTAGCATTTTACAAGGAATAGCACTGTGCCTATAGCTGTGTGGATCAAATGGATCTGCTTTTTGGACAATCCAAGAAGGATCTGTCATGTCAATGTTACCTTTCTTATTCTTCAGAGAACTGTTAAATATCCTAATGAACACAGGCTTCGGACTCTTCATTTAGTGCATGAAAAAAAATCAAATTTTGACATACAAGGTAGGTGCAACACAGGTCATTGCTGTTGGGATTTCTAAAAGATATGATATCCCAGCTGCCCAACACATTTAGCAGGGTAGTGTCCACTCTGACCTGTTTGCTGATGACAAGGCCAAAGGAAAATATCCAAAAGGAAAAAGCTCACTGTGCACTGTGAGCTTCTGGAAGGCTTAGGCAGTCTCAGAGACATTTTAGCTCCTGGCTTCAGCAGTCTTTGTACTTCACTGGAAATTAAAATTGCTGTGTTAGGAAGCAGATGAAACAACATTTTGAAAAAAAACCTCAGTCTCTAAGTGCCTGTCCTTGTTATTCAGGGTCTTTAGGAATATAAACACACTGGAGGTAACAGAGCACTAATAGAAATGCAGAAATATTATCAGTTCTGAAATATATGCATATTTCTATGTTTTTCAATACACAAAAATACTTCATATGATGAATTCTGAGTTTTTCCATTTCAGGTAGATACTACATGTGTTCCTACTCCAGTATGCTGTGGACAGTAATATATATTTCGTTTGCAGTGTGCCTCAACTCAGTGGCTAAGCATAATGAATGGTGCCTTGGGGAATGCTCTGAATAATTGTGCTAATTTAAAATTTAGTCAGCAAAGGACCTTAAAAAACTTGATACCTCTTGGTAATGATGCATCATTAGCACTTTTCATTCATTTATATTTTGTTGTGTTTAGGGATTTGGGTATTCAGG